>JAWIIG010000056.1:600000-846827 GCA_033557465.1 Ichthyophis bannanicus
ATTCTGGATTTAAAGAGGGTAAATCGGTGTCTTCGCATAACCCACTTCCGGATGGAGACATTGCACTCAGTGATTGTGGCGGTCAGGGCAGGGGAGTTCCTGACGTTGTTGAAGCTTACCTCCATATCCCCGTTCGGTGGAGCATCAGAGGTTTCTGAGCTTTGCGGTTCCCATGGGGCATTTTCAGTTTCAGGCTATGCCATTCGGTTTAGCGACAGCGCCCCAAACGTTCACCAAGATCATGGTGGTCGTGGCGGCAGCTCTCCGCAAGGAGGGAGTGCTGGTGCATCCGTACTTGTGCCTTCGCAGTCCCTGGAGTACTTAGGGGCGCGTTTCGAGACGGATCGAGCAGCAGTGTTTCTCCCGGTCCTCCGGGCGCAAACGTTGCGGACGCTTGTGAGGAATTTTCTGTCACAGCCGACGCCGACAGCGTGGCAGTACCTGCAGGTGCTCGGGACGATGGTGGCCACTATTGAGGTGGTGCCGTGAGCCTGGTCTCATATGTGGCTGCTGCAGAGCTCCCTGCTCTGACGCTGGTCTCATCAGAGGGATGCGTTGTCTCAGCGACTAGTTTGCCCCCCGGATGTGCGTCAGGAGCTGCTCTGGTGGTTGCGAACGGAGAATTTGGAAGCGGGGGTTCCGCTGGAGCCTCCTTCCTGGAGACTGGTGACGACAGATGCAAGTCTTCTAGGCTGGGGAGCGCATTGCGAGGGGTGCTTTGCCCAGGGGCAATGGTCTCTGGAGGAGAAAGGATGGGCAATCAACAGGTTGGAAATGAGAGCGGTGTTGTTGGCCCTGCGGAAGTTTCGGATGAGCCTTTGGCAGGCGGCGGTGCGGATGTTTATCCGACAATGCGACAACTGTGGCCTACATCAATCAGCAAGGCGGCACGGGCAGTGTGGCGTTGGAAGTGGAGGTCAGTCTTCTTTTGGGTTGGGCCGAATGGAATCTAACGGGTCTGTCGGCACAGCATGTGGCCGGAGTGGACAATGTTGAGGTGGATTTCCTCAGTCGACGCAGAGTGGATCCGGGAGAGTGGGTGCTTCATCCAGACGTCTTTGCGCTTTTAGTGAGGCGTTGGGGAGTCCCTCTCATGGATCTGATGGCAACCTTCGAGTCTGCCCAGGTGGAACGACTCGGCATCAGCAGACGAAGAGAGCGCATGTCGGAGGGTCTCGATGCGTTGGCACAGAGGTGGCTGGAAGAGGGTCTCCTTTATGTGTTCCTGCCTTGGGCTCTCGTAGGTCGGGTAGTCCAGTGTATAGAGTGGCATCGGGGCCTAGTGGTTCTGATAGCTCCCGACTGGCCCAGGAGACCGTGGTATGCGAATTTAGTACAGCTGTTGGTGGACAGGCCGTGGAGGCTCCCGTGTCGAGAGGACGTGTTGCGGCAGGGACCTTTACGCATGCCCCAGGTACATCGATTCTCGCTTACAGCATGGCTCTTGAAAGGGCTAGGATGATGGCCAAGGGGTACTCCGCAGCGGTTATTTCTACTTTGCTGAAGGTGCGTAGACGTTCTACGTCGTTGGTGTACATTCGAGTATGGCGCATTTTTGAAGCATGGTGTGTTGAGCGGAACCTGCGGCTGTTGGGAGCGTCGGTTTCGCAGGTCCTTTCCTTCTTGCAGGCTGGAGTGGATAAGGGTCTCTCGGCTAGTTCCTTGCAGGTGCAGTTGGCAGCGATTTCTTGTTATCGCGGAAAGATACAGGGTCAGTCGGTAGGGGCGCATGGCGATGTCTGGAGGTTTCTGCGCATGGTGCTACTTATGCGACCGCCGAGACGTGCCTTGGTTCCGGTGTGGGATCTGAACGTGGTGTTAGAGGCCTTAATCAGAGCGCCCTTTGAGCCGCTGGGCAGGGCGTCGCTAAAGGATCTGACATTGAAGACGGTTTTTCTGGTGGCCATTTGCACCGCGAGACGGGTTTCTGAGTTGCAGGCGTTATCCTGTAAGGAACTGTATTTGTCCTTTAACCACAAGGTGGTGTTATGGACGGTGCCTGCGTTCTTGCCAAAGGTGGTCTCCATGTTTCATCGGAACCAGGTAGTGTCGTTACCGGTGTTTTCCAAGGCACAGAAGGATGGATCGGGGGGCAGGCTGCACCTCCTGGATGTTCGTCGCACGCTGAAAAGATACCTCCACGGGACGGCTCCCTTCCGGAAGTCGGATCGGTTGTTTGTGACCTTTGGGGGGCCTCGGAAGGGGGAGGCAGCAGCTAAGGCATCCATTTCGCGGTGGTTGAAGGAGGCCATAGCGACGGCGTACATGCTCAAGGGTAAAGCAATTCCGGAGGGTCTCAGAGCTCATTCGACTAGGGCGCAAGCGGCGTCTTGGGTGGAGTTTAGTTTGGTTCCAGTAGCGGACATTTGCAGGGCGGCGACTTGGTCGTCGTCGTTACATTCTTTTGCAAAGCACTATAGGCTGGATGTGCAGGAAGCGGGGGATGGGCGTTTTGGCTCGGCGGTACTTTAGGCTGGGCTGGCTGTCCCTTCCCGTTGAGATTCACTACTCTGTTACATCCTCTGTGGTACCGGGACTGGACTAGAGGGACGTAAAGGAAGGTGAAATTAGACTTACCTGCTAATTGTTGTTCCTTTAGGAACTCTAGTCCAGTCCCGGCTCCCTCCCAGGTTCTTAAGGGGGTGTTCAGCCTGAAGTTTAGGGAGGATGTTATTGATGCAGGGCTCCTGTGTGGTCTTTCAGTGGTAACGTAGTAGGAGTCCTTTCGCAGCAGAACTTTGTTTGCTCGGGGGGGTAGGAATCCCTGGGGACGGTGTCTTCTACTGTGGCAGCACTGATAGCATGCAATAAATAATACCCGGAGTCAGCGCAAGGATCCAAACCAATTTATTGTGCACAAGGCCCAAGCATCAAAGGACTGAGCAATGGCGAACAGGAACAACTTCCTTATATACAAGCTTCACAGTTTGATACAGGCAGACTTTCTATTGGTCCCAACGCCCCCTGCACCTATCCAATCGGGGACCCTCACTGGGCTATTGCTCCCTGTTCACCCTTCTCAGACTAGTCTAACAAAGGCACAGTTCTATGTTATGACTACACTTCTACTGCAAGGTCATAAATAGCTCGAGGAATGCAACAGTATCCATTTAGTATGGAAGTATTGTGCAAGCTTTGTCATAAACTGATTTTTCTAACTTTTAAGTCTTTAACAACAGGAAGGTGGGGGATAGAATCCAGGCCTATCTTACAGGCCTTTCACATCTATATAGGCCATCGCCTACCACACTACTTTCCAAAAAAACAAACAAACAAACAGATGGGGAAGATACACGTTGTTTTTGTCTCTTTTCTTAGTACCCTTTATTAATTGACTGTTTTGTTAATTGTTTAACTACTTATTTGTTGCTCTGCTGAGCCTGCTTTGTCAATAGATACTGGTGGAAGGGGGCGGTCTTTGCCTATTTATACCAGTGACATCAAAGCAATGACATCTTTCAGTCTCCAAAGCTGCTGCTGGAGGTTGTAAACTCTATATGGTACCAGGACTGGACTAGAGTTCCTAAAGGAACAACAATTAGCAGGTAAGTCTAATTTGACCTTAATGAGACAAGACTTTCCTTGGTTAAAGTCATGTTGGCTTTCTCCCATTGAACCATGACTATCTTACATGTTCAGTAATTTTGTTCTTTATAATGGTTTCTACCATTTTGCCCGGTACTAATGTCAGGCTCACCGGTCTGTAGTTTCCCAGATCACTCCTGGAACCCTTTATAAAATTGACGTTATGTTGGCCATTCGCCAATCTTCAGGTCTTACAGATCATTTTAATGATAGTTCACAGATTACTAATAGTAGGTCTGCAATCTCATATTTCAGTTCTTTTAACACCCTCGGGTATATACCTTCCGGACCAGGTGATTTGCTACTCTTTATCAAATGGTTATAATACAGGTAGTCGTCGACTTACGACCGATCGACTTTATGACCGAGTAAAGTCGCATAGGTCGTAAGTCTTGCCGGATTCCCTCAATCTGAAAACAGAAAAACCTGAAAGCCACTAACCCGAGCCACAGCTCCTGCCATCCTCTGGCTCTGGCTTCCGGGGACGGCAGCTCGGCGTTGTGGATTGCCACAGAGGAAGAGGCGACTCAGCGTCCCTCACTCACCGCCAGAGTAGCGCCTCCCACGGCGGGCTGGTGGGCCAGGGTAGTGCAACGCAGAAAGGTTTAAATGCAGGCAAGTGGTGACGGCCTGGTGACAAACCCGACTTACGACCAGATCGACTTACGACCGGTCTGTCGGAACCAGACGCGGTCGTAAGTCGACGACGACCTGTATATCTTCCCAGTTTATCGATATTTCTTTCAATTCTTCTGATGCATCACCTTTAAATACTATTTTAGTCCTGGATAACTTTCCTACATCTTCAGTAAAAACCGAAGCAAAGAATTCATTCAGTCTCTCCACCATGGCCTCATCCCCTCTTGGTGCTCCTTTTACCCCTCTATCATCTAATGGTCCAACTGACTCTCACAGGTTTTTTGCTATGAATATATTGGAAAAAGACTTTATTATGCATTTTTGCCTCCAGAGCAAGCTTCTTCTCAAATTATCTCTTTGCCTGGCTGATCAATGCCTTGCATTAATTTGCCAGTGCTTATGTTGTTTCCATTTTTTGTCATTTGGCTCCTTTTTCCATATCCTGAAAGATGCTTTTTTGGCTACAACAGCCTTTCTGACCTCACCTTTAAACCATGTTGGCAGTTTTTTGGACTTCCTTCCACTTTTCTTAAAAGTGTGGAATACAGCTGGTCTGAGCTTCCAAGATATTATATTTATACAATGCCCATGCTTGATGTAAATCTTTGTTTTCCTCATTTTATCATATTCTCCCTTTTGAAAGTTAAAAGGCGGTACTGTGGATTTCATTGCCGGCCTTCCTCCATTTATGAATTCAAACACGATCATGCTATGATCACTATTGCCAAATGGTCCCAACACCCTTATCTCTTGCACCAGATCTTGTGTACCACTAAGGACTAGGTCCAAAATGGCTTCCCCTCTTGTTGATTCATGAACCAACTGCTCCACGAAGCAGTCATTTATTTCATCTAGAAACCTTTCTCCTTAGCTGTGACATTGACCCAGTCAATACCGGGTTAATTGAAATCACTAATACTATAATGTAACTATTGTTAGTTTCCCTGATTTCTTTGAGCATTTCATCATCCATTTGTTCATTTTAGCCAGGCGGTTGGTAGTACACCCCCACTGCTATTGCCTTCCCCTTTTTTACATGGAATTTAAATCCATAGGGATTCTACCATGTATTTTGTTTCCTGCAGCACTTTAATCCTGTGTGACTCAATGCCCTCTTTAACAGAGAACGTAACCACTCCACCAATTTGATCTATTCTATCATTGCGATATAATTTGTACCCAGCTATCACAGTTGTCCCCATGGTTGTCCTCCTTCCACCAGGTCTCTGAGTTACCAATCATATCTAACCTCTCATTTAGTGCTATATATTCTTATTCTCCCATCTTATTTTTCAGACTACCAGCATTTGCATACAGTCTTAGAGGATTTATTTTATTCATATTAATCTGGTTATCGGTAGGCAGGAGTCATTTGGACTATTTAAGCTCTGTCTGTACTTAAGGGCATTTGAGTCAATTTTGTCTTTATTGGAACCTCTCTTTTGATATGCCCTAACTTCATTCTTTTGCTAGTATCCTTCATGGATACATCTTTCCGAACCATGCACACTTGGGCAACTGTCGGATTTCCCCTATTATCTAGTTTAAAAGCTGCTCTTCTCTCCTTTTTAAAGGTTATTGCCAGAAGCCTGGTTCAATCCCATTTAAGGTGGAGCCCACCCCTTTGGAAAAGCCCCTCCTTTTTGTAACAAATCCAAATCCCTCTTCTTTGCGCTATTGTCTCATCCACGCATTGAGACTCTGCCTGCCTTTTGGGTTTTGTGCGTGGAATGGGAAGCTATCTTGGATTTAGCCAGGGAAAGTCTTGTCTCACCAGCCTCATATTTTTTGAAGGTGCGAGTAAACGTGTAGATAAAGATGAGCCAGTTGATATAATGTATCTGGATTTTCAGAAGGCCTTTGACAAAGTCCCTCATGAGAAATTGAAAAAGTCATGGGATAGGCAGTGTGCTATTTTAGTTCAGGAACTGGTTAAAAGACTGAAAACAGAGTAGGGCGAAATGGTAAATTTTTCGCAATGGAAAAAGGAATAGTGGAGTACCTCAGGGATCTGTGCTGGGCCCACTGCTTTTTAGCACAGTCATAAATCACCTGGAAATGGGAATAATGAGTAAGGTGATCAAATTTGCGGATGATGCAGAATTAGTCAAAGTTGTTAAAGCACGAAGATTGTGAAAAATTGCAAGAGGATCTTGATAAATTGGGAGACTGGGCGTCAAATGGCACATGAAATTTAATGTGGACAAGTGCAAAGATATGCAGTTAGGGAAGAAAAACCCAAACTATGGTTCCACATTAGAAATCACTACCCAGAAAAAGGATCTGGGTAACATTGTGGATAGTACATTGAAACACTCTGCCCAGTGTGCAGCCGTAGCTAAGAAAGCAAATAGAATACTTGGGAGGATGTCTAGTCTTGTTTGCCCACAAGTGGCCATCCATCACCACCGATACCTGGGCACAGAAGGTGGTCAAGGAGAGTTACGTCCCCCATCTGCTGCAGACGCCTCTTACATTCTTCCCGGGAGAGCTTCTCAGGACTCCCCTCCACCAGACC
The DNA here is from genome assembly GCA_033557465.1 of Ichthyophis bannanicus. Lineage (NCBI taxonomy): Eukaryota > Metazoa > Chordata > Amphibia > Gymnophiona > Ichthyophiidae > Ichthyophis > Ichthyophis bannanicus. The sequence continues at coordinate 606,743 of JAWIIG010000056.1, forward strand.
TTGCTACTGCAGGAACTCGTAGGTCTTCCGGAAGACACGGTAATGGAACCAGTGCCTCCACATTTGTGGGGCAAAGGATTCTACTCCAGGTACTTCCTCGTACCCAAAAGGACAGGGGACCTATGGCCCATCTTAAACCTGCAGGACCTAAATAGGTTCCTGGCGAGGGAGAAGTTCAAGATGCTCTCCCTTGGAACACTGCTGCCATACCTCCCAGAGAGACGGACTATGCTCCTTGGACTTAAAGAATGTGTACACTTACATCCTCATCCACTCAAGCCACAGGCAGTACCTCAGGTTCATGGTGGGGGGCGGCCATTATCAGTACAGGGTACTAGCCTCTGCTCCCAGAGTTTTCACCAAGTGCCTAGCGGTGGTTGCGGCCCACCTTCGCCTTCAAGGGGCCTTTGTTTTCCCTTACCTGGACGACTGATAAGAAGGGGTTCGACCACTGAGGTGCAGCAGGCCATGGCCCACACCATCCACGTCTTTCAGTATCTGGGGTTCATCACTGCAAATTCCATCTCCTCCTGACACAGTGTTTGGACTTCATAGGGGCATGGCTGGACACCATCCAGGCCAGAGCCTCCTGCCTCTGGATAGAGCCAATCGCCTCAGGGCATTAGCCACAGATGTGCAGCACCGACGCATGGTATCTGCTTGCCTTCTGCTCCGACTGCTGGGCCACATGGTACCCATAGTCCATGTTACCCCAAACGCCTCCCTTCCCATGAGTGCGGGCCAGTGGTGCCTCCACTCCTAGTGGACCCAGGCTGGCTGCGAGACAGGGTGATGGTGACCCACCTGCTGGCAGACTCCCTTGGCTGGTGCCAGGTGCCTCAGCATCTTCAGGCTGGGATGCCTTTTCAGGCCCCCGCTCCCCAGAGAGTCCTCACCACGGACGCCTCCCTTCTGGGCTGGGGGACTCATTACGAGAACCTCTGTATTCAAGGCAGCTGGTCACTGGTGGAAAGCGAACAGCAAATCAACCTCCTAGAGCTTCAGACCATATCCCTGGTTCTCCGAACCTTCCGCCACTGTCTGCAGCACCAATTGGTGCTGATCCAAACGGACAACCAGTTTGCAGTGTTCTACGTCAACAAGCAGTGGGGCACAGAATCGTACACGCTCTGCCAGGAGGCAGTAGCCTTCTGCTTGTATGCTAACCGCAGTGGGATGCTCGTGCATGCGGTATATCTTATCTTATGTTCTTATATCTGTTGGGCTAGGACAGTATCCTGGCAGACAGGCTGAGCAGGGTCCTCCAGCCGCACAAGTGATAGCTGGACCTGTCAGACGGCTGCCTGGGTGAGAATTTTTCACAGTCTTGGCATTACTTAATCGAGACAAATCTGCAATCACAAGAAGACTGGACAAGCGAAAGAGCGAACTTCCCACACACACAAAGACGATTCAAGTCCTTTGACAAGGACGAATTCATCCAGGACACAATACAACACTTGAACATTGACTCAGAGGACCTGGAGGAACAAGTTTCCAACTGGAACAATGTCCTAGCTAACGCCGCCAAACCATCCGTTGACAGGACCAAGAAACAACACCACAACAAGAGACAAAACAAACCATGGTACTCAGCAAAAATACGACAGGAAAAGAGGGAGCTCAGGAAAATTGAACGGAGATGGAGAAAAAACAAAACTACTTCCGACCAACATCTTTACCTAACAAAGCAAAAACAATACAATGAACACATCAACCAATCAAAGAGAGAATTCCACACAAACCTGATAAATTCTTCCATCAACAAACCCAGAGAACTTTTCGAAATAGTAAAAACCCTGACAAAAGAGCAAGCAGCAGAAAGAGAAATACAAGTGGATCCACAGATATTCGCCGACCACATCAAAGACAAATTTCACTCCACAGAGCGCACAACACCCAGTAGAACCAACAGAACGAACGTCCACCCCAAAACCTGGGGCACATTCCACTCACCCTCAAAAGAGCAGATATCAGACATCATCTCCACAATCAACACAAGCACTGCTCCTACAGACCCTTGCCCAGTGTCATGGGTCAAAGCCACCAAAGCAAGCCTCATACCAAACATTCATAAAATGGTACACAACTCACTCACTCAAGGACTCATGCCACAGCAATTAAAGCTTGCCTCAGTAAGACCAATCACAAAGAAAACTTCTCTCGACAAAAAGGACCCAGCAGCATACCGACCAATCTCCAGCATACCCTTCCTCGCAAAAATAATCGAAAAGACGGTTCAACTACAACTTCAGGAACACATTGACAAACACGGAACTCTCGACGACAACCAACACGGATTTCGTCCCAACCATGGAGTCGAAACTCTCCTGATCTACCTCTTCGACAGCATCATAAGAATAATGACGACATCAGGAATGGAATTATAATGATCTTCATCGACATCTCCTCAGCGTTCGACACAGTTGATCACAATATACTCCTGGAGAGACTGAAGAACACTGGTATACACGGTACCACTCTAAAATGGTTCCACTCGTACCTAACAGAAAGACAGCTACAGGTCAAGGTGGGACAGGACACCTCCCGGCCCATAAACGTCCAACAAGGAGTACCACAAGGATCCGCACTCTCAGCACTCCTTTTTAACATCTACATCCAACCAATATGCAACATTATGAAAGAGAACAACATCCAATACACAATATACGCAGACGATATAATGGTATACTCACCGATATCAATCGAAAACCCTGACTTCTCTAAGATAGCAGACTGCCTTACCCAAATGGCGAAGTGGTGCCAAAACAACAATCTAGCTATAAACTACAACAAGACTGAAGCTTTAATCATCACTCGAAACCAAAGCTTCACACACCCACCAAACATAAAGATACAAAGCACCACGATACCGATAAGATCGGAGGTGAGATACCTTGGGGTTACTCTGGACAGTAAACTCAACCTCAAACCACACATAGACAAAACAATCCAAAAAGCATATTACAGGATGCGAATCATCAGGAGACTGAAACCACTCCTCGCTCCAGAACACTTCCGTACAGTCTGTCAAGCACTGATAACCCCAATACTGGACTTCTGCAATCCGATATACCTCGGACTACCAAAACAAGCTCTCAAACCACTACAGCTGGCACAAAACACTGCAGCTCGAATCATATCCGGAGCCGCAAGGCAGGAGCACATCACACCTACACTAAAGGACTTACACTGGCTCCCAATCATTGCTCGCATCAGATACAAGACTATCATAAACCTATTTAAGATAAAAGAACACACATCAGCCAACAGCCTCCACCTGCTCATACAACCGGAAACCAGCGCACGTCCCAGAAGAAGTCAAACACGCAACCGAGTCAGCACCCCAAATGAGTACAAGCACACACGCAAGGACACAACAGACAGAGCTCTCTCCATGGCTGCTCCAACAATATGGAACAATCTACCGGACGATCTAAGGGCAACTCCAGACCTCAAAGACTTCAGAAAACAACTGAAAACCATGCTGTTCATAGAGCACTATGGTCACATCACATAACCTAAGAGAATGGATAACAGCACTCCAATCCTCCCAAACAACTGAATATATATAAAATATGATTCTAGCACCACTGTAAATAGCCCACCCTGTATATAGCTCAAACAAACCAAGCACCCAACACATCCCTCACACAACTAAGTTTTATCCTCACTGCATGTACAACACACACACTTTACCTGATTGCTTGCTGTGATACCACCTTGATTATTAAGATAAGGCGGTTTAGAAATACTGTTAAATAAATAAATAAAATAAATAAATAAGTGCATATATCTATATGATTTGCAAGGTATTGTGGGCAATGTAGTTCATTCACACCAGACACAGCTGCTGACAATAATTTAGTTGTGCTCTTGGGTAAAGCCAATAAGATATTTATTTATGGGGTTATTTCTCCCAACACAGATATGCTTGGTAGCACATAAATTAGGTTACTTGCGTTCAGTGTTAACTTGGAAAAACAAAGTTAAAATCAGGAAAACAACAAATGAAAAGCCACAAAGCAAGAAACAAACTGTTCTTTTCAGGTTAACTTCTGATTACTTCCCACATAGATACAGAAGTGATTCTCTCCTAGCTCACAAGCAATTAGGTAAGGCTTAATTGCTAGCAGTTACCAGCTGAAACCCCTTAGCTGGCTTGCCTTCCACTGTGTGGGTCAAATCCTGCTTCAGGAGCTTTTCTGAGTAGATTAAAGAACAAATTTGTATTTCTTTGTGATGGTTGCTGTACTTTATAACAGAAAGTTACCAACGGAGTTTAGATAGAGAGCAGTCCATATAAACAGGATCCTCATCTGCTATTATTCCCCCTTGTTCAACAAGCATGGGTTCAATATCATGGATTGGCACAGATGAATGTCTCAATGGAGCATTTTCAGGAGAATACTTGTTTCCCTGCTGTCTTTCAAGGTTATAGCTAGGGCATAGATCAGTGTTCATACCTGAGCTTCCATTGCTGCTAGAGTTCCTCTCTATATAGCCTGGCCAGTATGTAGTCCAGTTCTTATGTCCAGCCTTCCAATCCAGATCCCTGGACACTGGATCTCTCTTCACATACCTTCTGGCACGGGTCTTAGGGTCCCTTCCACGTGCAGCCGTCTCCCTCACAGGTAGCCTCTGGTGATTCCTATCTCTGCAGCACCATTCCTCTGGCTTTCCCCAGTCCAATGGTGTATGCTGGCCCTTGGAATACCTCCCAGTATACGTACTGCTTTGGACTCTTCTAGACCTCTCAAAGGCTTTTCTCCTCTTTCTTCCAGAGGGTTTCCTTGCCTCTCTGTCTGTCCGGTTTGGCTTCTGCTTCTGAAGATCCTTCAGATGAAACTGATGATCAAACTCAAGCTGATTCTCAGGATACTGAGGACAATTCTCTGGATATCCAAGGTGATCATGAAGATGGTCATCTGTAGAATAAACTCTACTCTTATTCTGCTTAGATGAGTGCTCCTCCCTAACACAGCGCAGCTGTGCTGAATCAGGCCCTGCCCTTTGAGATGAGTGCTTAGGGATTACCTCATAGCCCTCCTGATTGAACACACGTTTCCCCACTTCAGCTCCTCTAATGGCTGTTGGAAAACCTGGTGCATTCTGGGACTGGTAGTCTTTTATGAGAAAATTCTGTTTTCTTATTTCTACCAGAACTGACAGGTTGCTTGTTCAGAGTCACTTCACCTTTTCTATAGCCCCTTCCTGAGCTATGATAAGCTTCCTTATCACAGACCCCAAAGTGCCCTTTCTGCTCTTTCAGATCTGGGGAACTCCACAGCTGGACCTTTTCACTAGCCCTGTCAACTCTGTTGCCTCTCTTTTGCTTCCGCCAGCTACACCCATCCCGAGTGGCAGGAGAATGCCTTCTTCATCCCGTGGATAGAGGGCCTTCTGTATGCTTTCTCGCACACACCGCTGATAACCAAGACTTTCTTCAAGGCTCAGCGGGACAGGGCATCACTGATATTTGTGGGCCCCAGTGGCTTAGGCAACCGTGGTTCCTACTGCTCTTTCGCATGTCCATAGCGCCCTCGGTCCCCTGGAGAGCGACCCAGGACTACTGTTGCAGAAGGAGGGCTCTCTCCTACACCCCAACCTAAGGTCTCTGGCTCTAACAGCATGGCTGCTGAAAGGGTAGCCTTGGCCCCTTTCAGCCTTTCAGGAGAGATTGAGGAGAACCTCCTGGCCTCCCGCAAGACTGCCACGAGACAGTCAAATGGTGCAGATTCTCTGTGTGGTGCATAGAGTGACAGGTAAACCCGTTCTTGTGCTCAGTGCAGCTTGTGCTGTAATATTTGCTTCACCTGTCAAAGGCAGGACTGAAGTAGCCTAAGGGTTAGAGCGCTGGCTTGGGAACCAAGAGACCAGGGTTCATTTCCCACTGGCACTCCTGTTGAACCTTCCATTGCCTCAGATAACTCCAAGTTATCAATGTCCCTGTTTAATGTACATTACCAAGTTTAAGTTACAATGTAAACCGCTTTGATTGAAATGATAAAGCAGTATAAAAGACCTGTTAAATAAATAACTCGGTCAGGGTTCACCTGAGTGCTCTTGCGGTGCACCACCACCTCATCGAGGGCAAGCCTCTCTCTTTCCAGTCCCTTGTAACCCACTTCCTGCGGGGCCTCCTGTTATCTAAATCCCCATCTACCCTCCAGCAGTGGAGTGGAACCTTAATGTAGTGCTTTCACGGCTCACAAGCCCACCGTTTGAGCCCCTGGCCATCTGCCACCTGCGCTACCTCTCATGAAAATTCCTAGTGGCGCTCACGTCCGCTCGCAGGGTCAGTGATCTTCAGGCCTTGGTGGCGGATCCGCCTTATATGAGGTTCTATAAGAAAAGGGTTATGCTTCTCACGCACCCTAAATTTCTTCCCATGGTGGTGTCCCCATTCTACCTCAGTCAAGAGGTGGTGCTCCCCACCTTTTTTCCGCGGCCTCATGTCAGCAGGGTGGAGACCATTCAAGGAAGTAAAATATCTAGGTGTAATCCTAGACCAGAGGATCAACTTTCAAACACATATCAAGAGGATGATCGCCAATGCATACTACAAAATGAAACTGCTACAAAACATAAAACTCTTACTAGGGCACAGCCACTTTTGCACCATATGTCAGGCAATAGTTACTCCACACTTTGACTATTGCAATTTACTACTTCAAGGCTTCTCAAACACATCACTATTTAGCACTTATAAAGCGCCACACACGCAGCGCTGCACAGCTAACCAACCAGAGGTGGCTAACAAACAAGAGAGAGTCCCTGCCCGTCAAGAGTCCTGCTCATCGGAGCTTACAATCTATTTAGAACAGTGCAGAGCATCACCCAGCCAATACAGTTTTCTCAAAATACTGCTGCTTGATTAATCACTGGATCGAAAAGACAAGGACACATCACGCTGGTCCTTCAATCCCTCCCCTGGTTACCAGTACAATCCTGCATAAAGCAATAATGATGACATACAAGACAATACTTAAACAAACCACCAATTGCTTACAACCATTAATCCATATGATTTCAGAGTTTCGGACAAGGAGGAAACAACATCAAAACACCTCAGCTCCACACATCAAAACCAGTAGTGCTCGAACAACCTGCCAAAGAGCATCTGAAATCTTCGGTCTGACCCTCTGGAACTCACTACCACATTACCTAAGAACAATCAACAACACTTCTGATTTTAGGAAAATGCTGAAGACTAACCTGTTCACCGAATACTATGGGCCAATACTCAATACCTAACTACAACTCATATACTTAGACTTTTGTTACCCCCCACACTCAAATAATACCCACATCCGGACTGTAAATAAACATGACTGACCATCCCTTACTCATAATGTCAACCATTATCATGGAAATGTAAATAGTTGCCACTGTTGCCGTAACAGTTAATTTCCTAGAATGTATCATAATTATACCTGTAACAGTTCTATGTATAATTGTTGAGTTAGATGTAAACCGCTTTGATAACATTGAAAGACGGTATATAAAAAAAGTTAAATAAATATCCTGTACTGTATGAGGGCCCTGTTCTTCTGCCTCCAACATACCCAGGACCCACCGCAAAGCCTCTCAACCTTTTGTCTCCTATGATCCCAGTTGGCGGTGACCAAGCGGACTCTGTGCACTTGGGTGGCAGACTGCATTGCCCTCACCTACGAGAAGGCTGGGCTTTCGCTGGAACGGTAGCCAGCATCAGGGTCATGGTGGCATCCATAGCAAACCTGCATTCTGTCCGTCGGTCAGAAATCTGTTGGACTGCCACCTGGTCCTCTGTCCATACCTTCGCAGTTCATTACTCCCTGGAGAGGGAGTCCGGGACAGTGTCGGGGCAGTGCCTTCAGCCAGGCAATACTTCGTCATCTGTTCAGGGTGTAGGAAACTCCTGCCCTCTGACCCTTCTGTGTTCAGGCTACCAGAGTGCTGGTTCCTCACTGGACACTTGGGTCGTTTGAGAGTCTGCTAACTTAGGACTCCGTTGCTGCTGCTCATGACTCACCTTTTCTGCTCACCCATAGATTTTTACAGGTGTTCAGTAGCCTGTAGCTAGAGAGTCCCATATGTGAGGACTGACTTCCTGCTTGTTCCTGGAGAAAAAGTAGTACCTGACCGTATCCACAGTCTAGTCCCGAAACCTCTGGGTTCCCCATCTCATACAGCAGCTTGGAGACTGAGAAACTCCTCTTTTGTGACATCACTGGTATATCCATCCCAGATCCGCCTCCTGTCACCAGTTACCTCAGTCTCCAAGCAGCTGGATAGATGGTGAGCCCGGTACTCCGGGCCCACTGGAGAAACAATTAGGAATAATTTTGAGTTTAAGCGGGTTTCTTTTTTTTGGGGGTTACATTAAATTCTCTATCTTGCCTATACATAGTGCAGGGTCTGAGGGCCTGTGTCTTTAAGACTTGTCAGACCTTGTCTCCTTCTCCGGGCTCCCTCCTCCCGCTCCTCTGTCTTTGCTTTCAGCGGCTTGGGTCAGTGGAGGACAGGCAAGTTCTGGAGGGTGAAGAGGGCTTCTTCAAAGAAAGTGTTGCCCAGGGGTCAGGCCGGCACCGTGCAGAAGTGTTGCCTGCCAGTGCGCCCGGTCGGCCCGCAGCGCTTGCATGTGGCCGTCGGCTTTGCTTCCAGGAGCAGCCGCCTGAGGCATAGTGCAGCGCTTTGGAGATCTGCGCAGGATGAGTTCGGTGGCTGGTGCCCGGTTCCTCGTCTTTCTCCTCACAGTGGTAAGACTGCAAGCTGCTGGGGGGTTTTACGCGGCAGCGTGATTTTTGGCGCGAACGCGGCCCTTAGTCCCGGCGCGTGCAGAATTCGCAGTTGGGATCTGCGGCCTAGTGCACTCCGTCGGCAACTGCCTCGGGGGGTGGCAGGAGCCCTTCGGAGGGGATTTTAGTGCTCCGGGGAGCAGGAATAGCATCCTTGGCAATGTTTAAAAAAAAAAAAAAAAAAAGCCGACGGTTTTATTCCCGCGGGGGCGCGCGGCTTCGGGCAGAGCCGTTTCCCGTTTCAGCGGGGGACTGGTGCTTGCAGGTTAAGAGGCTGCAGGGTGGCTGTGAGATCTGGGCTCTCTGCAATGCTCTCCAAGGCCCCGTGCATGGTGTGCGGATCCAAGAAGACCACGGACACGGGGGTTTGTAAACGTTGTGTGAGTGACGCTCCTAGCTCAGAGCAGGGGAAAGATGGAGCTTCCATGACACTACCCGAGATCTCAGCCTTGCCCGTAGCTGGGGGTCCGGAGGAGGAACCGGTGGCAGGACCGTCCTCTGCTGTTGGCCTCCCTTCTCCTCACTCCTCGTGGGCTCCTTCTCTGGCCTCCATATTTTCGCAGGAATTTCTTTCCTTGCTGCAGCGCTCGGCTTTGGGCAGCACCCAGCAGTTGGAAAGTGTGGCTGGCGGAGGCTCGGTAAAGCGGCACTCCCCTCCCGCTCACATGGACGCCCTTTCTCGAGGGGCCAAGTGCGCCCGGTCAGATGGGGTTTTGGGGGAGCCAACTCTGTCCTCAGAGGGCCCGTTGTCGGATGAGGAAGGCCTTAGCTTAGATTTGGAGGAGGAGCTTGAGGAAGGCGAGCTTACCGAAGGGGAAGACCAAGCCAGGGTGGTGCGGGTCTTCAGAAGAGAGGAGTTGCCGGCCCTCATTGCGGAGACCTTGAAGGTGCACAACATGCTGGTCCCGGGGGCCACGGAGGAGGAAGCCCTCGAGGATCCTTTGTTGCAAGTCTTCAGAAAGAGTCAACGGGTGTTCCCGGTTCACAGAGTCTTTAACGAAATGATTCAAGAGGAGTGGAATACCCCGGAGGCTCCTCTCAGAGGCTCCCGGATCATGGGCCGTTTGTATCCGTTGTCAGGTGCAGACAAGGAGATCTTTAAGTCGCCCAGAGTGGATGCCGCCGTTTCTGCGGTCACAAAAAAGACTACAATTCCGGTAGAAGGTGGGGCGGCCCTTAAGGACTCCCAGGATAAGAAGTTGGATGTATTATTGAGACAGGTGTTTGAGGTTAATGCCCTGTCGCTCCAGGCGGCTATTTGCGGGGCTTGGGTAGCCAGAGCCTGCCTACGCTGGTCACAAGGGGTGCGTGCAGGGCAGGATGCTGAGTTGGCAGATGAGGCCTCCAGGTTGGAATCGGGGTCGGCCTACCTAGCTGATATCCATTATGATCTGATGCGCGGTTTGTCTAAAAGTATGGCTTCGGCTGTGGCGGCGAGACGCTACCTGTGGTTGCGCAATTGGGCGGCGGATACCTCTTCCAAGGCGCAGTTAAGTAAGCTCCCCTTTAAAGGACGCCTGCTGTTTGGGGAGGATTTGGAGAAGCGGGTCAAAGACCTGGGGGAGTCCAAGGGTGGCCGGTTACCAGAGGACAAGCCTAAGCCAGGGCGTACAATCCCGGCGGGGCGGGGTCAGCAGCGGGATTTTCGCCGGTTCAGGTCCCAGAGATACACTTCCTTCCAGCAGGGGCGATTTTTCAATAGGAGTCCAGGTTTCCGTGGGTTTCGAGGCGCGGGGAGAGGCTTCGGTTCCTCTTCCACGTCCTCCTTCGCTCCCAAAAAGTTACAATGAGATAAGGGGGGCCCAGGCGCCCTTAGTTCCCGTGGGGGGGGGGGGGCGTTTGCAGAAGTTTTTTCCTGTCTTGGGCCCAAGTCACTTCAGATCAATGGGTGATGGAGGTTATCCGAGAGGGCTATACGCTAGAGTTTCTCAGGCCAGTGAAGGACTCCTTCGTGCAGTCGGCCGCCAAGCTCTCGGCCTTGTGGGAGACCGTTCAAAGGCTGTTAGACCTCGGGGCGATTGTCCCGGTTTCACCAGACCAATGCGGCAGCGGTCGATACTCTATCTATTTCATCGTTCCCAAGAAGGACGGCGGGGTTCGCCCGATTCTGGATTTAAAGGGTGTGAATCGTTGTCTTCGGGTATCTCATTTCCACATGGAAACGCTGCGCTCTGTGTCGGTGGCGGTGCAAAAAGGAGAGTTCCTCACTTCCCTAGATCTGTCAGAAGCTTACCTGCACATCCCTGTCAGGCCAGATCACCACAGATTTCTCAGATTTGCGGTGCCCTTCGGGCATTTTCAATTCCGGGCTTTACCATTCGGGCTGGCGACGGCCCCAAGAGTATTCACGAAAGTCATGGTAGTGGTGGCGGCGGCGGCCTTGAGGAAGGAAGGGATCCTAGTTCATCCCTATCTAGACGATTGGCTGATCAGGGCGAAGTCTCAGGAGGAGAACGTGTCGGCTATGTCTCGAGTAGTGGCTTTTCTGGAAAGTCTTGGGATAGTCGATCTGTCCAAGAGCCACTTGGTGCTATCACAAAATCTGGAATATCTCGGGGCACGATTCGAGACGAGCGTGGGGAAGATTTTCCTAACAGACAAGCGGGCGCAGGGCTTGCGGCGCCTAGTCAGGAGATTTCTAGAATGCAAGGCACCTTCGGCGTGGCATTACCTACAACTACTGGGTACCATGGCGGCAACCATAGAGACGGTGCCGTGGGCAAGGGCTCACATGCGACTCTTGCAGGGTGCGCTGCTTCGCAGATGGTCGCACTAGCAGGACCCGCTGACTCAACGCCTGCCCTGCCCGGAGGAAGTCCGTCGAAGTCTGCAGTGGTGGCTGGTTCCTGAATCACTGGGGCGCGGGAAATCGCTGGAGACTCCGGCCTGGGTGCCACTGATGACAGATGCTTCTCTGCTGGGCTGGGGTGCCCACTGCCAGGGCAGGTTCACCCAAGGCCAGTGGAATGCTCAGGAGCGAGAGTGGCCGATCAACCGGTTGGAGCTACGGGCGGTGGTCCTTGCGTTGCAGGGGTTTCACTCGGTCCTCGGAGGAAAGGCAGTCCAAGTATTCTCCGACAACGCGACGGCAGTGGCCTATGTCAACAAGCAAGGAGGAACCAGCAGCATAGCGCTCGAGGCGGAAGCCGCGGGGTTATGCGACTGGGCGAAAGCGAATCTTCTGGATCTCTCGGCGGCGCACGTGGCCGGGGTAGACAACGTTCAAGCCGATTTCCTCAGTCGGGTGAGGGTGGATCCGGGGGAATGGGTCCTTCATCCCGAAGTTTTTGAGATGGTGGCCCGCAGGTGGGGCACTCCAGTCATGGACCTCATGGTGACCTTCGACTCGGCAAAGGCAGGCCGGTTTTTCAGCAGGCGAAGAGAGAGGATGTTGGAGGGTTTGGATGGCCTCATTCAGGACTGGCCGGAGGGACAGCTGCTCTATGTGTTTTCCTCCGTGGGTCCTAATTGGAAGAGTGGTGCAGCGAGTGGAAAGCTTCAGGGGGCAGGTGATTCTGATAGCTCCCGATTGGCCGTGCCGTCCCTGGTACGGGGATCTCGTCCGGCTCCTGGTGGCGAAGCCTTGGCGACTTCCGGCCAGACCGGACCTGTTGTCTCAGGGGCCCCTGTTCATGCCCCACGTAGATTGATTCTCGCTTACGGCCTGGCTCTTGAGAGGGTGCGGCTGACGTCCCGTGGCTACTCGACGGCAGTCATCTCTACCTTGTTGAGGGCCAGGAGGAGGTCTGCCTCGTTAGCGTATGTTCGCATCTGGAGGATTTTCGAGGGTTGGTGCGCGGACAAGGGGTGTCCGGCCTTGAAGGCCACCATCCCTCAGATATTAGAATTCCTGCAGGATGGTTTCGACAAGGGCTTAGCGGCGGTGTCGCTACGGGTGCAGGTCGCAGCGGTGTCTTGTTATAGGGGCAGAGTGGGCGGACAGACGATTGGGAGCCAAAGAGACGTCAAGCGCTTTTTGCGAGCAGTGTCTCTCTTGCGGCCTCCGTGCAGACAGATCGTCCCTAAATGGCATCTCCCGTTCGTGCTGGACGCTCTAGAGCGCGGTCCTTTTGAGCCCCTAGCGCAGGCCTCCCTCAAGGATCTTACGCTCAAGGTAGTTTTCCTGGTAGCAATCTCTTCGGCCCGCCGTGTCTCCGAATTGCAGGCTTTGTCCTGTAGAGAGCCCTACCTTTCTTTCTTTTCATCCAAAGTGGTGCTGAGAACTGTGCCCGCTTTCCTTCCAAAGGTGGTTTCGCCATTTCATGTTAGTCAGGACGTCTCCTTACCGGTGTTCCCTAGGGGCCCTCCAGGGTCCGCCTCACAGAGCTTGCATTGACTGGACGTTGGTCGGGCTTTAAAGCACTATCTCAAGCGGACGGCATCCTTTAGGAGGTCGGACAGGCTTTTTGTTTTGTTCGCCGGTCGCCGACAGGGTGAGGCGGCGTCAAAGGCGTCTATTGCGCGGTGGATCAAGGGGGCCATTGCTTTGGCTTATATCTTGAAGGGTAAGACGGCCCGGGAAGGGCTGAGAGCTCATTCCACATGGGCGCAGGCCGCTTCTTGGGCGGAGCGACGGTCGGTGTCTCCGGAAGAAATTTGTAAGGCAGCGACCTGGTCTTCCTTAAATCCTTTTGTAAAGCACTATTGGTTGGATGTCCTACGGGCAGCGGACGCTTCATTTGGAGCGGCGGTGCTTTAGGCTGGGCGTCAAGGTCCCCCCCGTGCTTCCTGATGGCACTGCTCTGGTAGTACCCAGAGGTTTCGGGACTAGACTGGGGACACAGCAGATAAATCTAATTTCATCTTCCTGATCAAGTGTAGTTCCTGGAGTGGACACAGTCTAGTCCCATATCCCTCCCTGGTGTTTGCTTGGTCTTCCAGCCTGAAGTGTTGGCGGCAGTTCACAGGTAAGACGGGAGAGTATTTGCACAGCTCTTATGCATGGCGGGGGGTTCTTTTGCGATACGATGAATCTTTCTTGAAGTGTTTTTCCTTTTTTCCTCTCCTCTGGATGAACGGAGAGGTCTGATCCGTCTTAAAGTTACACTTTAAGTTACACTTTAAGTTTGTGGGGATAGCCCTAGTTTCTCTATATATACATATGTTTGTTCTTTATTCTTACTTGTTGCTCTGGTGAGTCTGCTTTGTCAATAGGTAACTGGTGACAGGAGGCAGATCTGGGATGGATATACCAGTGATGTCACAAAAGAGGAGTTTCTCAGTCTCCAAGCTGCTGTATGAGATGGGGAACCCAGAGGTTTCGGGACTAGACTGTGTCCACTCCAGGAACTACAATTAGCAGGTAAGTCTAATTTCATCTTACTCACCTATAACAGTTGAGCTCTAGGAACAGCAGGAATTTAGTCTTCACATATGGGTGATGTCTATACTGATGGAGCCTGTGCAGGAACGCTCATCAGCGTCCAATTTGAAAGCTTTTGGGAGCACTCCACTGTGCCTGTGTGACTGCCTTCTCGCTTTCCCAACTGTGAAAGGAGAGAAAAAGAAACCCTACAACTCCTAGGGAGGAGGGCGGGTTGTAAAGGCTAAATTCCTACTGTTCCCTGAGATCACCTGTTACAGATGAGTAATTATGCTATCTCCAGGAACAAGCAGGAATGTAGCCTTCACATATGGGACTCCCTACTCACAGATGACAAATGAAGTAACCTCAGAACTGGAGTTGGTTTGCCTCTGAGTAAGCTTGAAGAGGTCATAGATCCCTCATAGATTTCTGGTATCGTCAAAGTCCGGGATGGAGGGTAGGAGTTGCCTCTAAATCTGAAAGAGGTGTTGGAGTACAGCCTGCCCAAACATGGCATCCCGATGGGAGTCCTTGTTCAGACAATAATGGGCAGAAATGTATGGACAGAAGACCAAGTTCCTGCTTTGCATATCTTGTCAATGGCATGAACGTTGTGAGCAGTGATATGCCCTTCCAGGAAGAGTCCTGTTTTGTCATAGGCAAATGAGATGAAGCTCGCTATCTATCTGGAGTGTGCGTTTAGATACAAGGAGACCCAGGTGACTAGGGTCAAAGGAGATGAACAGCTGTGAGGCTTTGCAGTGATCTCAAGTCCTTTGGAGATAGAAAGCCAACACACGCTTGCAATCAAGGGTGTGCAGGATTGCTTCCGCTCTAGACTCATGCAGTTTGGGAAAGAAGACTGTTAGGAAAATTGACTGGTTTAAATGAGAAGGAGACAACACTTTTGGTATAAATTGTAGGTGAGTCCTAAGGATGACCTTGTCATGTTGGAACTGGGTATAGGTTGGGTCCACCACTACTTGTAATTCTTGTAAATAGATATATGTAATAGTTCAAAATATGTAAATAGTTCGATTGTTATTTAACAAATTCTACTATATTTAATCCATTCATGTTTAATGTATTTAGCAAAATTGTACCTAGTTAACTAATGTTCCATGTAAAACAGACTTGTAAATCTGTTCATTCCTTGTTCACTGTGAACCGCACCTGATCTGTGGAAGGTAGCGGTATATAAGCAACTGTTAAATAAATAAATAAAATAAAGTCTGAAGCTCACTATTGCACCTAGCTGAAGTAAGGGCAAGTAGGAAGATTACCTTCCAAGACAGAAACTTTAGTGAGGTTGCGGCAATGGTTCAAAGGGCAGTTTGAGAAGCTGCAGTAGAATGACGTTGAGGTCCCAAGCTACTGAAAGTGGCTTAATGGGCGGTTTGGACAGGAGAAGACCTTTCATAAAACAGGCTACTAGCAGCTGAGAGGAGATGAGCTGTCCATCCAGTAGGTGGTGAGAGGCTGCAATTGCACTGAGGTGAACTCTCACTGAGTTGGTCTTCAGACCTGTCTCTGACAGATGGAGGAGATACTGGAGGAGTGACTCCACTGGAGCAGAAAAGGGATTGAGATACTGGGAACACCAGACAGAAAATCTATGCCATTTGAAAGCTTATGAACATCTGGTGGAGGCCTTCCTACAAGCCAAAAGGATCTCCTTAACCTCTTGGGTAAGGTCAAGGCTTTGGAATGCTATGCACTCAGCAGCCAAGCTATGAGATGGAGAGACTGTGGATTGGGATGGAGTAGTGAGCTGTTGTCCTGGGAGAGGAGATCGGGCACATATCCCAATTGCAGAGGTTGAGTCTGAGTCACGTGTAGTAGCAGAGGAAACCATGGTTGCCTTGGGCAGTGGGGGGCTATGAGTATCATGGAACCCTTGTCTGACTGAAGCTTGAAAAGCATCTTAGGAATGAGGGGTATAGGAGGGAAAGCATAAAGCAGACCCCAACCCCATTGTAGGTGGAAGGCATCCACTGGTTGATTGGTGGATGTCAGAGTTCTTGTGCAGAAGCGAGGAAACTTGGCATTTTGGGGAGTCACAAACAGATCTATGCCTGAAGATCCCCAGGTCTGGAAGATGTAGGATGTTGTGTCCGGATGGAGAGACCATTCGTGGGGAAGAAGGATGCGACTCAGTCTGTCTGCCAAGACATTTGACTCTCCTGGAGGAATACTGCTTGGAGGTGTACTGACAATTCATTCAAGGACCAGAACAGTGAGACAAAGGAACCTGAACACACTACTTGTTCCAAACAACTTTTCAAAACTCAATAAAACTACAACAAATAGGGCATTCAGCTTCAATGTTCCTTTAATATGGAACGCTCTGCCGGATAAACTCAGAGATATCACAGATCTTTCAGCATTTCAAAAAGATCTTAAAACTCACCTATTTATAGGAGACTCATTCCCAATAGATGAAATATTTCCCACTTAAACTCATGTATACTCATATTCATTAATTCACAACTTACTTTTTCCTTTTTCTTACTCTATCTTACAATACCCAATTCTCCACATTATCACATTTACTCTTTACACTAATAATTATAGTGAACTACAATACATTTTTCCTTGCTCAGATAAGATAATAAGATTTTTGAAATTTGTAAATATTTAAATCTGTATATATGTTTAAACTATCTATATACCTAATCAGCATTTACTCAGCATTGTAACCCTTAAATTACCATTTTTATTATATACAATTTAATGTTCACTGTAATTTCAATTGTTTGAATAAGTTTCAATGTAATGTTCAAGTTTTGTTCTATGTAAACCGCTTTGATTTTTCTGAAAGGCGGTATATAAAACTGTTAAATAAATAAAATAAATAAATTTGAGCATTGGCAAAGGACCACAGGTGTAACGCCTCCTTGCAGAGGGCACAGGTGCCTGTTCTTCCCTGTTTGTTCACATAGAACATGGCAACTTGATTGTCTGTCTTTACTTGGACCTGTTGTGCCCTGAGGTGGTGTTGAAATATCCGGAGGGCATTCAAGAGAGCTCGAAGTTCCAGGAGATTAATTTGGAGTTGCAACTCTTGCGGTGTCCAGAGTCCCTGTGTAATCAGGTTGCCTAGGTGAGTTCCCCAACCCAGTTTGGAGGCATCTGTCATCAGAATGCATTGAAGTGGAGGCATCTGAAAAGGTGACCCTATGAGCAGATTTTCTGGAGAAGGGATGTGGTCAGATGGGTAGTGACTTGGATCCTGTCCTGGAGATGGCCCGAGGCCTGTTTCCACTGGACGGCAGGAGTCCATTGGGCTGTCCACATATGTAGTTGGGCATATGGAACGACATGTACTGTAGAGACAATGTGTCCGAGGAGCTGTAGCATCTCTTGGGTGGTCAGATGTACTCCTAGGAGCACCTGGGATGCTAGTTTGACTAGACTAGCACAGCGGAGCTGGGGCAGGAATGCCTTGGACTGTTTGGTGTCTAGTAGGGTTCCAGTGAACTCTAGTTTTTGACTTGGAGCAAGCTGGGCTTTGTGATAAACTTCCCAAAGTTCCAAGTGTTGCAGTACTGCAACGGTACAATGCAAGGAGAACAGTACCCCTTGGGAGGCTTCTGCTTTTATTAGCCAGTGTCACACCCCCTTTCTCAGCGTATAGGCGGTTGCCTGAAGGAGTGGGAAATGTGCCAGATTATCCTTGTAAGTGCTGATGCTTGGTATCCCTGTAGTTGTGGCCCAAACGAAAGACAGCCAAGGTTTTGTGTGATAACAAAAACTTTATTTGTTGCACAGGATTCTGTCATCTATCCTCCCCTAACCAGAAACAAAACGGTGGATACTTTTATATGCCAATATAAAGTCCAACTGAAATACAGTCCAACCTGATCCTTCTCAGGGTTGTCAGATTGTGTACAAGGTAAATTCAACTTCTTCTCATCAACGAACAGCTTCAGTAGCAGCTAATCACTTCCATAGCTTTCACCATATTCAGCTGCTTACAGACATTGAGTTTCACTCCAGCAGAACGCTGCTTCTCTCCGTGCAAACTCAGTAGCATGAATTACTTATCAGCACTTCTCTTATACAATACTATTAACAGCTTCACTCTTGGCAACACATAGCACAGTCTGCTTCCATGTCAGAATAAGACCTATCTGATTTGGTTGAACCTAACTGCATGGATTCAACATCTGAGTCAGACGTCTCATGATTCAAATCAGGGTACTGCAGATCAACAGGCTTCCATGGTTCCAAATGGTGTCTAAGCTGTTTCCACTCTCTATTCCTTTCCCTCCGTGGAATATAATTATAACTAGAATCAGCAGCCTCCTTTAAAGTGGTGTTAAAGGAACTCAACTGGCTTGCTCCTCTTCTAGTACGTCTGGGTTGCAAAGGTGGGTAAAAAGACAAGTCTCTGTTCTTGCACTGCTCCTGTTTCACTGGCAGAGCGTGAGCTAGCTTTAGCTTCTCTCGTCGAAGCCTAGCATCAGCTGATGAATTAAGAACAGCTGAGGTACTTCCTAAGCTTCTGCTAGTATCTGGCTTCTTGCACTTGGAATGCTTAGGCAGCTTATCATACAGAGTTTTATACTTGTTTAAACTCTCACCTCTGTTCACAGCCTCTAGGGAAGACTCTAGGGAAGATATACTCTCTCTTCTGGTTAAGGGTTCCAGCCTCTCCCCATGAGAATAAAAGTATGTTCCCACCTGCTTCTCCTGGCTGTCTGGTTCGCGTTGTCCTCTCTCTCTCAGAGGAAGCTTGCTCCCCTGCTGTCTCAGAGACCTCCGTGTCTCACAGCAGTCTGGATGGCAACTCTCCCAGCACCATGTGCTATCCTGGCAATGGCTGCTCCACCCTTTGCTTCTCTCTGCCTCTTGGTCAGAGTCAGGTCCTGAGTCTCCTGCCTGAACACTTCCTGTTCTCCCAGGCACTCCTCCTGCTTCTCCACGAACTCTCCTCAGATCAGAACTCAATCTCCTTCTCCCACACGAACTTAGTCTCAATCCCGAACTAACTCTCTCTGTTACTTCCTGGTTAAGAGCATTGGGCTGTCCTATCTGGTTTGACACCGCCCCCTTGCCTCTTACGTCAGCTCCCCTGTTTGTCCTGGAGCTGGGGTGTGGCTCTCTCACTGCCTCTCTGTGCAGAGAGTTTCTCTGGGCTTGTGCTTTAACCTCTTCCTTGCCTGCCTTAATGTGTGCATTAGAGGAAAGCTGCAGTTTTAAACCCATTTTCTCCCTGTTTAAAGCCTCTGCATCATCACACCAGTCATCTAAGTAGGGGAAGATGAATATTCCCAGAGATCTTAGGTATGCGGCTACAACTACCATGCCCTTTGTGAAGACTCTTGGGGCAGAGGTAAATCCGAAGCGGAGTACTTTGTATAGGTAATGTTTTCCTTGAAAAGTGAAGCGTAGAAACTTCCTGTGTCCTGGGTGATGAGGATATGTGTGTATGTTTCTTTTACTGTAGATCTAGAGAACAGAGCCAGTCCTGCCTCTCGAAGTAGGGAAGAAGAGTCCCAAGGAAGATCAACTTGAACTTTTC
The DNA here is from genome assembly GCA_033557465.1 of Ichthyophis bannanicus. Lineage (NCBI taxonomy): Eukaryota > Metazoa > Chordata > Amphibia > Gymnophiona > Ichthyophiidae > Ichthyophis > Ichthyophis bannanicus. The sequence continues at coordinate 626,358 of JAWIIG010000056.1, forward strand.
ATGGACTAGAAACTTGTTGAGGTTTCTGAGGTCCAGAATGGGCCTGTACCCTCCCGTTTTCCTTGGGATGGTCTGCCCTCTTGTCATCTGGGAGAAGAGGAACAAAAGCCTCGAGATTACTGGACCTCCTTGAGGAACATTCCTATGTAGAGAATATAGGAGTTAATCCTGACTGAGAGTATGGATGCCTGGAAGAATCGCCGCCCAAAGGCATTGAGAGTCCTTGATTCCCTACCTGGAGGATTTGAGGATTGAGTCTTTGAGCTTTTGATTCGGCGCATTGCCGATTTAACCATCATGGAGTGGTGTGGAAGCTGTGGCTTTTAGAAGCTCGGACACTTTGGTACCTGGTACATGGTATTGAGTTGATGATTGTGAGGTGAGACTGTGAGAGGAGTCTCCCACATATGGAGCATAAGGTCATGCAGGATGTGGAGCACCGGCAGAATGGCTATCTCTTTGGGTGCTGTTGGATCTTGGAGGATCTCCGGTTCCTCTGCTCTTGGCTCCTTTTCCGATGTTATGGTGATGGAGAGACCCTTGGCTAGGTCTCAAATGAATTCCTGGAAGGACATGTCTTCTGGAGGCAACATGCATCGCTGTTGTGGCAGGAAATGCTCTTAGGGAAGATCCTGGTGCCCCAAGAATTAAGTGACTGCATCTGAAACATTGGAATTGGAATCGGAGGATTCGAAGTATCGACAGGCACAGTGTGCCAAAGCTAGATGCCAGTACCAATGCTTGGAGGTGTCTGCCTCGGTAAGCTGCCTGGGCTGGGTATCGGTATCAGTGATAGACTCCAGAGAGGGCATGGGTGGCAGCGATATCAATGCCATCTGCATGGGCGTACCCACCACCGGTGTCGATGTCTGTCTGTACCGGTACCGACAGAGTGGTGCCTGGCACCAACAGTTTTATAGGTACCGAGGCTGCCTAAAGAGCTACCAAGCTCCGCTCGATAGCCCGTATGCGCTGGTCCATTGATGTTGCCAGTGCTTGGGTATTGGGTACCTGTTGAGGGTAAAGGCCAAGGCAGAGAGGCTCGCATCCTGGAGATGAATGCATGGCTGCGTGGATGGTGTTATCGAGAGCGTTTTGGTTTCCTAGACCATGGGATGCTGTTCCAAGGGTTGCAGAGCAGAGATGGCATCCATCTGTCCAAGAAAGGTCAATGTGTCTTCAGTAGTAGACTGACTAATCTACTGAAGAGTGCTTTAAACTAGATTCGTTGGGGATGGGTGAAGAAAGCCCCCAGGTAAGTGATGCATTAAATACCTTTATGGAAATGGGTAACAGGGGTTACATGGAAAGCAGTGTGTATAAATGCCCGTAGCTTGGGGATTAAGATCCCTGATGTTGAAGCTTTGGTGGGAGTGGCCAACTTGGATTTAGTGGCAGTTACAGAAACATGGTTCACAGAAAACCATGACTGGGATGTAACTATACCTGGCTATACTTTATTCAGAAATGACAGGGTAGGAAGAAGGGGAGGAGGAGTGGCACTATATGTAAAAAATACTATTAAAGCTTTGGATTTACAGAGCTTAAAAGGGAGAGAGGAGGCATTGTGGGTTAAACTAGAAAGAGGGAAAGAGAAATCTATTTGCATTGGCGTGATATACAGACCTACCTCACAAGAGGAATAGGTGGACAGAGTTAATTGAAGACATACGCAGCATTGCTAGGAAAGGGGAAGTGCTACTGATAGGGGATTTCAATATGCCAGATGATGTTTGGCACATTCCTGCTACAGTATCATCTAGAAGTAAAGAGATCCTGGATTCTCTACAGGGAGAACTATTCAAGCAATTGGTAACAGACCCCACATGTGAAGAGGGCATACTGGACTTAGTGCTTACCAATGGTGAAAGTGTTTCTGATGTTGTAGTAGGAGATCATTTAGCATCCAGTGATCACCAGATGGTGTGGTTCAGTATTAGGACTAGGGCTGTTAGAATCCATTCAAAGGTGAGGGTCTTAGACTTTAGGAAGACTAAATTTGCCAAGATGGGCCAATACCTCAGGGAGTCGTTAGCGGGATGGGAACAGCTGTGGGATGTAGAAAAACAGTGGGCAGAACTGAAAGGAGTTATTTTAAGGGCAACCAACCTTTTTGTTAAAATGATAAATAAAGGTAAAAGGAAAAGGAGACCGCTATGGCTTTTGAAAGAGGTACTGAAAAAGTGAAGAAAAAGAGGGAGGCCTTCATGAAATACAAGAGATCACAGAGAGAGGAAGACAGGCATCTATATTTGGAAAAACTTAGAGAAACTAGCAAAGTAGTCAGGAAAACAAAGATTCAGAAAGAGGAGGAAATAGCCAATGCAATAAAATGGGGGGGGGGGATAAGACATTTTTCAGATATATTAGTGAGAAGAGGAAGGGCAAAAGTGGTATTGTCAGACTCAAGGGTGAAGGGGAGGAATATGTAGAAGCTGATGAGGATAAAGCGGAATTGCTTAACAAATATTTCTGTTCTGTGTTCACAGATGCAGGACCTCAGAAAACACCCACAAACAGGAAAAGAAGCGAGGGACATCTTGAACAATTTTCAGAAGACTGTATTCGTGAGAAACTAGCTCAACTTAAAGTAGACAAAGCGATGGGACCGAATGGGATACACCCTAGAATACTGAGGGAAATTGGGGACGTTCTAGCAGCTCCACTGACTGACCTTTTCAGTGCCTCGTTGGAGTCGGGAGTGGTGCCAAAGGACTGGAGAGAGGCTCCTGTGGTACCTTTACACAAAAGCGGAAGTAAGGATGTGGTTGAAAACTACAGGCCGGTTAGTTTAACTTCGGTGGTGAGTAAATTCTTGGAAACGCTGCTGAAAGAGAAAATGTGAGGTTTCTGGAGTCCAGCGGATTACAGGATCCGAGGCAGCATGGATTCACCAGAGGCAGGTCTTATCAGACAAATGTGATTGATTTCTTTGACTGGGTGACCAGGGAGTTGGACCGAAGGAGAGCCCTGGAAGTGGTGTATTTAGATTTCAGTAAAGTCTTTAACACTGTTCCTCACAGGCGACTTATAAACAAAATTAGCACCCTAGGGATGGACCCTAAAGTTACTGCTTGGGTCAGAAATTGGTTGAGTGGGAGGCGACAAAGAGTACAGGTAAATGGGGCTCACTCTGAGGAGAAGGATGTTACCAGTGGTGTGCCCCAGGGATCTGTCTTTGGTCCGATTCTTTTTAACATCTTTGTTAGTGATATTTATTTATTTAGTATACATTTGTATACCGCTACTTCCAGCGATCAGCAGCGGTTTGATTACAGATTGGAAATTGTCAAATCATGACAGGAAATTTTTGAGGTATAAACACATTGATTAGACAGGAAAGCACAGCACACAGAGAACTATTTTACAAGGGAACATGGGCTATGGAGGGTTAAGTGGCTTGCCCAAGACCACAAGGAGCACCTGTGGGACTAGAAACCCCAGTCCTTCCGGCCCAAGGTTGCTGTCCTCCAGTGGGATTTGAACCCCCGACCTTCTGGCCCGAAGTACCTTGCCCCAACCACTAGGCGGAAGGGCTGTCGGGTAAGGTTTGCCTTTTAGCGGATGATACCAAAATCTGCAATAGAGTAGACAGCTAGGAAGGTGTAGATAACATGAGGAGGAATTTAGCTCAGCTTGAAGAATGGACTAGAATCTGGCAGCTGGGATTTAATGTTAAAAAATGTAAGGTCATGCATTTGGGCTGCAGCAATCCAAGGGAGCAATATAGTATAGGGGGTGAAGTACTTTTCTCCACTAAAGAAGAGCGGGACCTGGGCGTGGTTGTGTCTGATGATCTTAAAGTAACTAAACAGGTAGAAAAGGCGATGGCAAAAGCTAGAAGGATGCCTGGGTGCATACGGAGAGGAATGGCTAGCAGAAAAAAGGAGATGATAGTGCCTCTGTATAAGTCTTTGGTGTAACCTCATTTGGAGTATTGTGTGCAATTCTGGAGACTGCACTTTCAAAAGGATGTGAACAGGATGGAGTCGGTGCAGAGGGTGGCTACTAAAATGGTTAGTGGTCTTCATTATAAAGCATATGAGGACAGACTTAAGGATCTTAATATGTACACCTTCTTAGAGGAAAGGCAGGATAGAGGTGATATGACTGAGACGTTTAAATACCTCCGTTGCATAAATGTTCAGGGGGAGAGCCTCTATCAATTGAAAGCAAGTTCTGCTACGAGGGGACATAGGATGAGGGTGAAGGGGGATAGATTCAGGAGTGATTTGCGGAAATATTTCTTTACGGAAAGAGTGGTGGATCCGTGGAATAGTCTCCCATTGGAGGTGGTAGAGATGAGGACAGTAACTGAATTCAAAAAAGCATGGGACAAACAGACTATCTCTAAAGGAAAAAAGGGGAGTGTTGTAGTTGTTGATATGGAAGGACAGACTAGATAGGCCATGTGGTCTTTTTCTGTCTTCATATTTCTATGTTTCTATGTACTTGTGCCACTGTTCCAGAGCATGGCACTAGTAGCTCTCCGGGGGTCCAGGCCTTGGGAGCATCCTGGGACCCCTCAATTGTTTTGGAGGCCAGAGCCTCCCACTGGGGCTGTTTGGCAGGCCGATCCTCCTTCAGGTCAATGCCCGAAGGATCTTGATGCTTGGAAGGAGATCTACCTCTGGAAGGTTTCTTCGTTGAAGACTTGTGCTTGGACTTTGTCAATACCTGGGGTCCATGGGAGAAGGATGAGGCCCTCAATGATGTGGAAGCCAAGGATACTGATCTGAGGGGAAGTGTGTCCCAAGTTCAGAGGCCTGGTTCTGTAGGCCTCTCTGGGTCATCTTTTGACAAAGGGGATTATCATTTGGCTGGTGTTCTGGGCCAAGGCATTTTAAGCACCAGTCATGGGTATCAGTCGCTGAGATAGTGCTGGCATATTTATCACATTTTTGAAACCACTAGTTTGGTTTCTCCATACCATTGATGGAAGGTATGGTAGACTTAAGGCCTAAGATGGTGTTGAGGTGCCTAAAATTGTGGCTTTTCACTACGAGCAAGGCTTTCACCTGGAAGGTGAAGCTTCTTTTTCTGAATTAAATGCCACAGTGCCTCTAACTGTTTCAGGTCACTGTTAGCTGTACTTCTGTTCACCCACCTTCTGGGAGCTTGAACCCTTAGAGCTGGTTCACGAATTGTGGAAACTGCCCTCTGCTGCTGGCCAGTAATTCTTCCAGCCACACCTCTGCTGGCTTCAGAACTACTTGTACTTTTTCTGCAAGCCTGACTTTCTCTTGGGGTGTTGCCTTCACTCTGAAGTCCCCACGGAGGTCTCCACCGGTCTCCTCCCCGGTGAACTCTCTGGGTCTTTCTTGGGTGCTTCTCTCCCCAGCAGTCTCTGTGGTCAACTCCAACTCCCCGGTCAATTCCCCGATCGAATCCCCAATCAAACTCTCTGGTGAACTCCCTTGTGAGCTTTCTTGTGAGCCCCCTTTCCTTCCTGTTCCTCTGGGTTTATAAAGCTGTTTTTTCCCTATCGTGCACTGCCCCTTGCTCAGGTGCTTTTCATTAGTTACCAAGCCTGCCCTTAGATTAGCAGAGCTTGGGTGTGGCCTGCCTTCAGCAACTGCGTGTTTTTTCTCTTTTCCTGCACTCTGCAAGCTATGGGTTCGCTGCCTGTCTCTTTCCTTAAAGGTAGATTTTTGATTTTCCTCTATTTCCATGGGCTCAGCCATACTCTCTTCATCACAATAGATAGATCTTAAGGGATTTACGGAAGTCTTTGGGGTCATTTGTTGCCTGCAATTCATCTGGTAGGGAATTCCAGAGGGCTGGTGCAGAGAGGGATATGGCTCTTTTGGAGGTTACTTGTTTTGTTTTATGGTAGCCAGTGGGTACACGGAGTCTGTTGCTGCTATTGTTTTCTTTTGGGTCTGTGGCTTGTGTCCCTGGATATCAAACTGTGGCGTACATCTGCCGTGCATAGATGTATGATCTTGAATATGTTTACGGTTGTTTTGTATCTTGCTCGTGCAGTGATTGGTAGCCAGTGCAGTTGCCGGATTATAGGTGTAATGTGCTTGTGCTTGGCTGTGCCGGTTATGATTCGGGCTGTAGTGTTTTGCACCAGCTGGAGCGGATGGGTAGCCTGCTTAGGTAGTCCTTGATATAAGGAGTTTCCATAGTCGAGTATTGGGGTGATGACTGCTTGGCATACAGTGCGGAAATGATCCTGATTTAGGATCGGCTTGAGTCTCCGGATGAGCTTCATTCGTTGGTATGCCTTTGTAGCGGTTTTGTTTATATGTGAGTGAAGATTCAAATTACAGTCTAGGGTGACACCTAGGTATTTCACCTCATGCTTTATTGGTGTTGTTCGGTTGAGGATGCTGATGGTTGGAAGTGGGTTAAATTTGGGGTTCCTGGTTATGATTATTGCTTCCGTTTTTGTCAAAGTTTACCTTCAGGTTGTTCTCAGTGAACCAATTGTTCATATCTTCGAGGCATCGAGTTATGGGAGCCATATCCGGGGTTGTAGTTTCCACTGGGGCATACAGCATAATGTAGTCGGCATAGATGTGATATTGTAACATATGGCATTTAATAATGTCACAGATAGGTTGGATGTAGATGTTGAATAGGATGGATGAGAGTGCTGATCCTTGTGGTACTCACTGGTTGATAGGGAACTGTGATGATTTTCCCTGGGCACATTTAACCTGTTGTGTTCTGTTGCTTAGACAGGATTTTATCCTGTTGCTGTAAAGGGATCCACTGTGTCTGTCCCATGCCATTTTGAATTCTGTCACTGTATTGGCCCCCACCACTTCCATCGGAGGGCATTCAAAGCATCCACCACCCTTTCAGTGAAAAAGTATTTCCTGACATTACCTTTCAATTTATCCCCTTGCAACTTCATGTTATGCCCTCTAGTTTTACAGCTTCCCCGTCTTTTGAAGAGGTTTGTTTGTTCATTATTTCTCTTTAAGTATTTAAAGGTCTGAATCATATCTCCCCTATCCCTCCTCTCCTCCAAAGTGTACATATTTAGGTCTTCTCATAAGGCTTCTGATGCAGGCTCCAAATCATTTTGGTCGCCTTCCTCTGAACAGTTTCCAGTCTTTTTACATCCTTTGCAAGATATGGTCTCCAAAACTGAACACCGTATTCCAAGTGAGGCCTCACCAGTGACTTATACAGTGGCATTAGTACCTCCTCCTTTCTGCTGGTAAATCCCTCTTTGTATGCAACCCAACATCCTCCTGGCTTTTGCCACCGCCTTGTTGCACTGTTTTGCCACCTTGAGATCCTCAGAAATATTCACACCAAGGTCCTTCTCCTGGTCCATGCACACCAACCTCTCGCCCCCTATAGCGTACATTTTCCTTGGATTTCTACTTCCCAAGTGCATGACACTGAACTTCGCAGTAAATCTTAACTGCCAAGCATTAGACCATTCTTCCAGCATTTGTAGATCTTTCCCCGTGTTATCCACTCCCTCAGGGGAGTCCATTCTTATGTCTTAACAAGGTCTAATTCATGTTTATTTAATTTACCTCCTTCCTAGCAGGAATTCATCTAAAGTAGTTTATAATGACAAAATTAGGAACAATAACATGTTGACCCTTGAAAGTATTGCAAGTTGTTTGAGGAGTAGCATGAAGAGGAGGAAGGGTTGGAGATGGTAATTATTAAAAGCCTTCTTGTTCTTGGATCTAGTAGTAGTATAAGAATATAAATTAATTGATATAGACTGGTAAAATTATCACTGCGCCAGATTGGTTTAAATTTGTAAGCCATGTATAGCTAATTTACGGATACTATGGGGCATGTTTTACTAAGCTGAGCTACCTGTTTACACAGCTGATAATGCATGCTATTTGCCTATGTTAACAGCACAGCAATTTTCTACACTATCTGTAGAAACTGTGGTAACTGCAAGAGTGGGCAGGCTAGGAGCAGAGAGTGGGTATGTCTGCAGCATGTGTTTACCGTGGATGCAAGCTGTGAGGTCACCAGCAAAGTTGCAGACAACACAAGTGCAGATAACACAACCTCAATGAGGAGCGTTATGTGCTGCTGGGCCACGCTCGTTGCAATTTCAGTGCTTTGCCGGGGAAATGCCATGCACAGCCCCCCTCCCCACAGTGCATTGCTTTTGCAGCTAATGCTGCTCTTTTTGTAGTATAACAGCATGTCAGCTGCAAAAGCCTAACGAGGTTCAGTAAACATACCCCTTTGACTAGTATGCATACTAAGGGAATTTGCAGTTTTCAAATTTTCAGTCTGGGTTTGATTCTTATTCTTTCTTACAGGTGGCATTTCTTAAATGTTAGAAAATGTCACAGCAGCGTGTGCTACCACAGAGCAAAGAAACCCTCCTTCAATCCTACAACAAGAGGCTGAAAGATGACATAAAATCCATCATTGACAACTTCACAGAGATCATCAAAACTGCCAGAGTAAGTATGCTGAGAAGAAGTCCTTAAAGGTTTGTTAATAGCCTGATAGATCTGAAGCAGTGCAAAGGGAGTGAAACTTTTTATGTGTTGGTTTTATTGGTAGATTTCACTTTGCATAGGTTATGAAACTAGCTAAGTTCCTGAACGGTCCTCCAGTTTAGTCCTCCACATCTGGGTAGTGCACCTCCTCCCGCAGCAAGGAGACTGGACCAATCAGAGTCTTTTCCATGTCTGGATGTATGCTGCTGGAACTCCCATCAGCCCCCCAGTGTGTCCAGTCTCCTTGCAGCGGGTGGACGTGTGAGCCTGTCCCTTTGCTCACTTTAGGATCGTTCTAGTTTAGGTTTTGGATTGTTTTACTGCTCTTTCTGCTTTCTATTTTATTTCAATTACTCAGGGGCCTGTCGCTTTAAAAAAATAAATAAATAAAAGACGTGAGACACGGGGGAGCCGAGCTTGCACTGCCCTTCTGCTTCCTGCTTGGTGGAGGCACTTTGGGCTCAGTCACAGCATGCGATCTCTCCTCCTAAAACTGCACGGGGGAGAGATTTAGCAGTTTTCAGCACCGGCTCTTGTCGGTGAAGGACTCTCAGCGTTGCTCTTCCAGCCCTGCAGACCCGGAATGCTCGGCTCACCGATCCGTGATTTTTCTTTCACTGCTGGTCCTTAGCGGTGTCCGTTTTCATTGCCGCCGGGGTGAGTTTGCCTTTTTCTCCCTTCCTTTGAGGCCCGTTGATCTCTGTTCGGCAGGGATCGTTTATAATTTAGTTTCCTTTGTTTTCCTTGTTTAGTTTTGTTGCTTCGTGCCTTTTTTCCGGCTGCGGGAGCGGCGGCAATTTTGGTTTCGTTTTTTTCACGCTTTTTTTCGGCGGTCCGTGCTGCGGCGTGTCTGGGGCTTGCCAGGCTTCCTAAAGGGGGCGATTTGCCTGGGGGGCGTGCAGTGAGCCCGTTTTTGCAAAAAAAACCCAAACAAACCAGCACACAAACTCAACCAGAGAGCTCTGGCAGGATTAGGGGGAAATTCTGATCCTTGCTATCCTGTTCCAGGCAGTTGTCCTCTCTCTCTCTCTCTCTCAGCACTTTTAAGTTTGCTTGGTGGTTTTCCTTCATGTCTGGGCGGCCGCAGTGTGTAATCTGCGGATCACGCAAAGGTCCAGTGTCTGATGCCGGGGTTTGCAAGGGCTGCGCTCTTGGCTCTTCAGTTCTGGAACCTCAAATGGAAGCCAGAGTGCCTTTAGAGTCCGTAGGCCCTCCAGTTTCGGCTGGGGAAGAGCCTTCTCCAGGAATTCTCCGGCCCTCTTCTCCTTCTACTCCTGCGCAAGGGGGTATGCCGGCAGGGGGGGTAGTCGAGTCCTTTTTGGGGGATTTCTCCCCGGATTTTGTGCTTCTGATGCATCAGGCTTTCCAGAAGGGACGTTTAGGAAAGTTGCCAGAGGTTTGTTCGCTGCCGCCTGCTCCTCCGTCTCTCAAAAGAGAGGGGGCGAGAGGGGACGCTCCAAAAGCAGCCAAGCGGCTCCGTCCTTCGGATGACATGGACTGGCAGGAGACGGAGTGGTCTGACATGGAACCCAAGGACGGGGTTGCAGAATTAGAGGAGGGGGAGATTCCTGAGCCGGAGGACCAGGTCCGGATCATCCGTGTGTTTCACAGAGAAGAATTGGTTCCCTTAGTTACGGAATCCCTCCAAGCGCTTAATTTGGCTGCGGCGCGTCCTGTGGATGAGGAAGGTTTAGAGGATCCTCTGATTCAAGCGGTGCGGGACTCCCAGGTGGTGTTTCCGGTACATAGAGTAGTGGATCAGATGATTCAGGCTGAATGGGACCAGCCTGAGTCCAGATTGAAGGGTATTAGGATGATGAACCGTCTCTATCCTTTGGCGGACAAAGACAAAGAAAAGTTTCGCTCGCCCCGGGTCGACGCTGCGGTGTCGGCGGTGACCAAGAAGACCACAATTCCCGTTGAGGGCGGTGCTGCCTTAAAAGACACTCAGGATCGAAAGGTGGACGGCTTGTTGAAGCAGGCCTTTGAGGCCAATGCCTTATCTTTGCAGGCGTCTATTTGTGGGGCCTGGGTATCCAGAGCCTGCTTGAGATGGGCTCAGCATTTGCGGCAGGACTCTCGTCTAGACCAGCAGGGGTTGTTGGAGGTGACCCGATTGGAATCTGGTTCAGCTTATTTGGCGGATGTTCACTATGATTTGATCAGGACTTTAGCAAACAGTATGGCTTCCCTAGTGGCGGCGCGCAGGACTATTTGGCTACGTAATTGGGCGGCCGATGGGTCTTCTAAGTCGCGCCTTAGCAAGCTCCCCTTTAAAGGCAAGCTGTTGTTCGGGGATGACCTGGATAAGTTAGTTAAGGACCTTGGGGAGTCTAAAGGCGGAAGGCTTCCGGAGGATAAGCCCAGGCAGAGTAGGAGTGTGTCATCAACTCAAAGTCAGTTTCGGGACTTTCGCAGGTTCCGTTCTTCCCGTCTGTGGGGTTTCCAGCGTGGCAGATCGGCAGCTAGATCCCCGGGTTTTCGAGGCTTTCGAGGAGCAGGGAGAGGGTTCTCGGCTGCCTCCGCTTCTGCCTCCTATTCCTTTAGTCGCAAGCCGCAATGAAGCGAGGTGGGCCCCGGAGGAAAGTCAGGTGATCGGAGCTTGTCTTCAACACTTTCTTCCCTCCTGGGTCCAGATAACTTCGGACCAGTGGGTGCTCGAGATAGTGCGGGAGGGCTACGCTTTGGAGTTCGCCTGTCCTCTCCAGGATTCCTTTGTTCTGTCTCCATGCAAAGGTCCACAGAAAGTTCTAGCAATACGTTTAATGTTGGGCCGCCTGGTTGCCTTGGGGGCGGTAGTGCCTGTCCCAGAGTCCGATCTCGGAGTGGGTCGGTATTCCATTTATTTCGTGGTGCCAAAGAAGGACGGGTCCCTCCGTCCTATTTTAGATCTCAAAGGAGTAAATCGTTGTCTGTCTGCGTGTGCCTCATTTCTGCATGGAGACTCTGTGGTCCATCATAGTTGCGGTGCGCAAGGGAGAGTTCTTAACGTCCTTGGATCTTTCAGAGGCCTACTTGCATATTCCGATCAGGGCAGCTCATGAAAGGTTTCTGAGGTTCACGTTCCCTTGGGGACATTATCAGTTTCAGGCGCTGCCGTTCGGCCTGGCCACAGCGCCGCGCGTCTTCACCAAGGTCATGGTGGTGGTTGCAGCGGCGTTGCGGAAGGAAGGCATTCTGGTTCATTCTTACCTCGACGATTGGTTGATTCGAGCAAAGTCCGAGAGCGAGAGTCTGCAAGCCACAAGCAGAGTGATAGGTCTTCTTCAGAGCCTCGGTTGGGTGGTAAACGAGAAGAAAAGTCACTTAGTGCCGACTCAATCCCTCGAATACCTCGGGGTCCGCTTCAAAACGGCGGAAGGACTGGTGTTGCTGCCGGATCGCCGAGCACGAGGCCTGCGTTCTCTGATTTGCCCGTTCTTAAGATTCCCGGCGCTGTCGGCTTGGTGGTACCTGCGCGTCTTGGGGATGATGGCGGCGACTCTGGAGGTAGTTCCCTGGGCCAGGTTCCATATGCGCCCGCTTCAGAGAGCCCTCTTGCGTCGTTGGTCGAATCAAGCGGATTCGCTCAACAAGCGTCTGCCTTGCCCGAGGCAAGTACGTCTTTCTTTGCGATGGTGGCTGAGCTCGAAGTCGCTGCAGAAGGGGGTGCCTCTGGAACAGCCGGTCTGGGTGCCTGTGATGACGGATGCCAGCCTGGAGGGCTGGGGGGCTCACTGCGCGGATCACTTCGCGCAGGGGACTTGGTCAGCTCTGGAAGCCTCTTGGTCGATCAACCGTCTCGAGCTGCGAGCGGTGATGCGAGCACTGCAAGCTTTCAAATCTATGGTGACGGGACGAGCGGTGAGTTCTCTTAGACAATTCGGCAGCGGTGACCTACCTCAACCGGCAGGGCGGCACGGGAAGCAGAGCCATGGAAGAGGAATCCGACCTTCTGTTTCAGTGGGTGGAGTCCCGGCTCCTAGCTCTTTCCGCAGTGCATATTGCAGGAAAGGACAATGTGATGGTGGATTTCCTCAGCAGAGTGCAGGTGGATGCCGAGGAGTGGGAGCTTCACCCGCAGATATATGCTCAAATAGTGCGCCGGTGGGGGACTCCGGTCATGGACCTCATGGCGACCTATCAGTCGGCAAAAACAAGTCTCTTCTTCAGCAGACGGTGAGAACGGATGTCAGAAGGCATCGGCGCACTCATTCGGCCTTGGCCGGTCTCCGGTTTCCTTTACGTCTTCCCTCCGTGGGCGTTGATCGGTCGAGTAATTCAACGCATAGAAGCGCACCGGGGGAAGATTCTGCTGGTGGCGCCAGATTGGCCCAGACGTCCTTGGTATGCGGATCTGGTTCGACTTCTAGACGGAGTAGCGTGGCGGCTCCCTCCCTTGCCGGATCTATTGCTCTAGGGGCCGCTACGGATGCCGCAGGTGGATCGATTCTCGCTTATGGTATGGCCATTGAGAGGGCTAGGCTAAAGAGGAAAGGCTATTCGGCGGCGGTCATTGCCACGCTTCTTCGGGCAAGAAAATCCTCTACGTTGCTCACGTATGTGTGGATATGGCGAATTTTTGAGGATTGGTGTTAGAGACACGATATTCGAGCGGCGAAGGTGTCCGTGCCGACCATACTGAGTTTCTTGCAGGATGGGTTTGACAAAGGTCTGGCGGCCAGTTCCCTGACAGTGCAATTAGCAGCTCTCACATGCTTCCGCGGTAAGGTCCTGGGGGCCCCCTGGGGGTGCACTCGGATGTGTAACGCTTTCTGAGGGCTGTGTTCCGGCTGCGGCCTGTTTGCAGGGCGATGATTCCTCCGTGGGATTTGAATCTAGTGTTACAAGGGTTGGTTCGGAACCGTTTGAGCCGCTTCACCTGGTGTCCCTTAAGGATTTGACGCTGAAGACAGTGTTTTTTGGTGGCCATCTGCTCGGCTAGGCGGATTTCTGAGTTGCAGGCGCTCTCGTGTAGGGAACCTTTCTTGTCCTTCTCTAAAGATAGAGTAGTTTTGAAGCCTGTTCCCTCCTTCCTTCCCAAGGTTGTGTCTCCCTTTCATTTGAATCAGTCTGTTTTTCTTCCCGTTTTTAATTCTGACGGGACAGACGCGCCTGACAGCGGGTTACATCGTCTGGATGTTCGACGGGTGCTCCGGCGATACTTAAAGGTTTCTGAGACTTACCGTAAGACGGATCGTCTGTTCGTCCTTTTTGGTGGTAAGCGGAAGGGGGAAGCAACGGCGAAATCTTCTATTGCCAGGTGGCTTAAGGAGGCTATTGCGTCGGCGTATATTCTGCAAGGCCGGACGGTTCCGTTGGGCCTACGGGCCCATTCTACCAGGGCACAAGCAGTGTCGTGGGCAGAGCACAGTTTAGTTCCGCCAGTAGAGATTTGCAGAGTGGCTACTTGGCCGTCGCTCCATGCTTTCAGTAAGCATTATTGGCTGGATGTGATGGCATCTAAGGAGTCTTGTTTTGGTTCGGCCGTTTTGCGTGCCGGTTGGCGGGGTCCCTCCCATTGATTACTGCTCTGGTACTTCCCAGATGTGGAGGACTAAACTGGAGGACCGTTCAGGAAATAGAAATTACACTTACCTGGTAATTGTAGTTCCTGTAGGGTCCAGTTTAGTCCTCCTTCCCTCCTGATAGACTGCCTTTTTTCGACGCGGCGCACTACTGCGCAGTTTGCGAGAGTGGGCTAAGAGTATGTCTGTGGTCCTCAGGTTTGGGGGTCTTCCGCTCTCCTTTGGCTGTTTGTTCTTGTAGCCACGACTGTGTCTCTTCCTTCGGTCAGTTGTAGAGGTAGAGGCAATGTGCAGGCTTCCGGCTCCCCCGTTTGGGGAGGGGGTCGGCTTTTTGGGGGAGGGGGTCTTTGTTTTTCGGGAATGTTACAGATAGGTATTTCTCTCATGTGTTGCTTCTTTGAGTCTGCTTTGTTAATAGTTCACTGGGGGGCTGATGGGAGTTCCAGCAGGATACATCCAGACATGGAAAAGACTCTGATTGGTCCAGTCTCCTTGCTGCGGGAGGAGGTGCACTACCCAGATGTGGAGGACTAAACTGGACCCTACAGGAACTACAATTACCAGGTAAGTGTAATTTCTATTTAACCAAAAAAAAGTTTTATGAATAGTAATTCTTGGAGGCCTTACATATTTTTGAAGCACTGGTTTTTCATCTTTTCATTTAGGACTTGAGTCATTGAGACTTTTCTGTCTGTAGGAAAAGACCTTAAGTACTTAAAAATATGGTGGACCCGGATCAGTGATCCATCACGTGCAGTATGCAGTCTCGGAGAGTAATCGGTCAAGTCCACTTCGAAGTAACCAGCAAATCCTAAATGAGGGATAATCCTCAGAAATAAGCGGTGGTAATCCCCCATGTCTATAGGGCACTTACTCTTGTATTGGACCCATCCCCTGAAAACTTATCCACATCCTCTAGGAGCCAATTGCACAGGTTGATAGTGTCTTAATTGAGAAATGGATTTTCTTAAATGGGTTTTAAACATGTACCAGTTTCATGGTATGCCTCCCTAGTTCTAGTATTATTTGAAAGAGTAAATATTGTTTCCTATTAACTTATTCTATACCACTTATGGTTTTATAAACTGTCGTCACTTTTTTTTTTACCCGTTCTCCAAGCTTAAGGTTCTGTTCAGCTTTTCTTTTTACGATCGCCACGCCATTCCCTTTATCATTTTTGTTGCCCTTCTCTGTATCTTTTCCAGTTAGACAAAGGTGGGCGTTTTAGAAGTATCCCCATGTGTAAATAGTGGTATTTATACATGTAGATTGAAATACAGGTTTCAGTATGATTTTAGAAGCTGCTGTTTACGTGTGGTGTTCCACACCACATTCAGATTTTAAGGGGATATGATTAGGGCTTGGAGAAGGAGTTGTTTGGATGGGCCTACAGTAGCAACATACACCCCATTTTAGAAAGGGACTACACATCAATAGACATAATCTAGACATTTGCATGAATAAGTGCCTACTTAAAGGGGCAGGTGTAAAAACTAAGGTCAAACCGCCTCTCCACCCGCCAGCATCGAGAACTTCTACCCAATGCCCCTCTAAGCCCAAATCTCGTTCCTAGCTCTTACCAGGGTCTCTGACAGTCTAGTAGGAACAGGAGCAATCCCAGGTTCCAAAATAGTACCCGTATCCTCTAGTGGTAATCTCATGGTATGACCACTAGGGGACTGGGCTGTCAAATAAGAGAGGGGGGATCTTGATGTCAGGGGGGGTTGACCTTGATTTTGTGGGGGGAGGAGGGGTTGACCTCAGCCTTTGTAAATTGTTTTGTTGCTGGTTTATAGAATGGAAGTTAACACAAATGTATTAGTGATCCCTTTTGTTTTGGGGTTTTTTTTTATATCTCCTCCCTTGATAGGTTCTAAGGGTTTTTTTACTTTTATGTAAATTTTGTTTTTATTCAGAGTGAAAGACAGTAAATCAAATACAAAAAACATATTAATATTACTGAAAAAAAAGAATATATAAGGAGGAGTTATAATGAATATATTCTCCTTTTGGCACACGGATTATTCCTGGGCACTTTGATGGAAGAAGAAAAACCTGAGGTCTTTTTCTCCTTTATTTTATCGATGTTCAATAATGCTGCATAAAGTAGTACCTTGTAATTGACTATATTGAATATTTGAATCAGAGATTTTTTATGTTAATGTGAATCTCTGTGATATCATTTTTTTATTTTTATTTTGCGTAAGTATGTTTACTTAAAGCATTAATAAAAAAGAAAAAATACATAAACGGGGTGGAATAGTTTAAACAGGGAACAGTTGTTTACCCTTTTGAATAGTGCTAAGATAAAAAGTATTGATCTTAAAACAAACTGGAGAAAATATTTTCATTTACACAGCAATTTGTTGTGAGCAGATGTGGTGAAAACAGCTTAATTGGATCTAAAATGGGTTTAGGCAAGTTCCTGGAAGAAAATCCATAAACCATTATTAGCTAGGTGGACTTTGGGGGGGGGGGGGGGCAAAGCCACTGCATATTCCTGGGTATGATCAAGATGGATTCGGTCAAATCTTTGGAATCCTGCCAGATTTGTGACCCGGATTGGCCACTTTCGGAGACAGGATGCTAGGCTCAGTATGGGGCATCCTGTGTTCTTATGTAATTAAATAGCCCTAACATTTAATCGACACTAGTAATGCTTAATTTTTGCATTTTAACCTTAGCTTTATTTATTTTTTTTTTATTTAACATTTCTTATATACTGCCTTTCATGATAGCAAGGCGGTTTTTACATTGAACAAACTGAAATTACATTGAACATGGCATTATAACTTGAAGAGAACTATTTTACAAAGAACATGGGCAATGGAGGGTTAAGTGGCTTGCCCAAGACCACAAGGAGCACCTGTGGGACTAGAAACCCCAGTCCTTCCGGCCCAGGGTTGCTGTCTCTAGTGGGATTTGAACCCCTGACCTTCCGGCCTGAGGTACCTTGCCCCAACCGCTGGGCCACTCCTCCTTCCAATTTTAAATTCAAACAAGATAACGCTCCTTTTATAGAAGATAAAATGATTACATAAGAATTTTAGCGCACATTTCTAAATAATACTCAAGCTATTATTTCTCCTAATTTTATAAATTGTTTGTATTGTACACCACCTTGCCATGGCAGTATATTAAATAAAATAAACTATAAACCATAAGGTATCTAGTCGCATTATTGGCATTCGGGCACAATAAGTAGTGGCCTGAGTAGCTTAGAATTTAAGTGGCTACCTGAGGAATTGGATGAAAAAATAACTTGCCCAATGTCAGAAGTGCCAGTAGCTGAAATGAGATGTAAATCCTGTTTTTTAGCTCATTCCTGTAATCACTAGGTCATGCCGAATAAAAAAAGAAAAAAGCAACTTTTATCTTTTCTCAGAATATCCCAGTTCTCAATAGTTCACTCAGCTAGCATTTCACTCCCTTAAAGGCTGTCATTTGCTTGAGTGAATCGGGCCCTTGTTATCATGCTTTATAATTTGGAGCTGAGAACTAAGTTGATGGGTTGGAGATAGAATACCCTGAGCTGGTACCCTGAATAATATAAGAGCCTTTTCCCTCTTTGCTCCAACTCATTGGAACATGCTCCTAGATAAGCTTTGTGCTATCCATGACCTGATGGACTTTAAAAAAAAAAAAAAAAAGGCTAAAGGAGAGCTGTTACCTGATGTTTTGTGTTGGAGATTGCTGCGGTGCTGTGCGGGCAGTTTTGGAGCCTCCCTCTGCTGTCGCCGGTTTCATCTGCACTCTGATTGGCTCCCTTGTTATTGGGGGCCTTAAAACGTGGCTCTGCTCCACGGGATGCGGTCATGGGTGCATCCAGAGGGGCTTCATACCCCTTTGGACACGCCCTTTCAGTGCACTGAGGAGCACGTGTGGTTTCGAACCCTGGAATGGGAAAGTGTAAAAAGAGGTATATAACTGTGAATACTGTTAATCCTGCTAAATCGGTTAAGGTTATTGGACCTATGGATAAGCATATTTCAACACTGAAGGAGAGAGGAGGGTGGTAGCAGTCCATGATCGGTGACTTGGAGTCCACAGAGAGCTCTTCTATATTGAGAGTTAACCCTACCCTGCAGGCATGCAGTGGTGAAGTGGGTCTCGTGACATCCTCTCCTATTAGGGAGGACTTTTTGCAACTCCCTGCAGACTCGAGTCAAGTGAGACCATCTCTGGTTTCTTCAGCGGTGGAGGTACTTCCGCTGCCTAAAGTTTTTTTTGGCACCGGAAGGATCTACTTGTATTCAAGGTTTATCAGAGTTGTCTACTGGTGCTGACAAGAGTTTTTGGATATTTTCTTGATTGATATTTGGGGTGTTTTAACTCGTATTGACCTCCTTGAGTGGTACCTTTTCCCAGTTATCTGACTTTACAAAGGAAATGGAGGAAAAATTTAAATAGCATGCTTCTCAATTTGTGGTTATTGATGAACGGTTTAATAAATGTGAATCTCAAATTCAGAATTTATGCGGATCTTCTTTATCTTTTATGAAAGATAGCCTGGCACTTCACCGACAGCAGGCACTATTGGAGAATAGTTTTCGTGTAAAGAATTTGCACTCTTAATTTTCCTTTTATCCACTATTTATCACCATTGATATTATTTCAGAAATATGTCCATGAAGAGCTAGGCTATACTGATGCTGACAAGCTTTCCTTAAATAATTTTTATTATTTGCCTTGTGGAGTCAAGTCTACTAATTGAAGGATGGTGAGTTTGATCATTTGTTCCCATTTGAAAGTTTAAATATTTCTAAAATTATTGAGTCCTCACTGGATGAAATATACACTTGAGCCACCCTTTTGGTATCTTTTCATTCAGAATTGGATAAGGATATGATCCTTAGGTTATTTTTTCAGAAGAAAGATGAGCTTTTTTTGTGGTAAAAAGGTAAATATTTTTCCTGATCTCTCCCGTCAAACACAAGTTAGGTGCACCTTTTCTTGCCTTGAAGTCATGTGTGCTTGAATCGGGAGCTAAATTTTTCCTAAAATTTCCATATAAGCATTTGATTACAAGTGAGTGGTATGTTTTTTTCTGATGTATCTCAATTGGAGGAGTTTTTGAAGTCTAAATCCCAGGTACAATGTTGGATGTCATTACATTTGTTATCCAGTAGTTCTTTCTGTTTGCTGTTTGTGAAGAATAACTGGGCTTATAGAGGTATTAATACGTCCTTCGACATGGGGGGGGGGGGAGGGGTTGATATGTTTTCTGTAATTTGTTCTTACTTTGATGTGGACTCTTGGTACATTGATTTTTCTTTTTGAATTTAATGTTGTGTATTGTTTTTCCTTTTGCTTCTTAGTTACTATTTATAAGCAATTGCAAATGTTAAAAAAGGCTAAAAACTCACTTGTTAGAGCATTTCTCATGTAATAATGCATAATTGCCAGCTCCTTGAGCTTATTTACCTCTGCTTTTATGTAATTTACTTTTGTTCCATTGTTCTTTCTTCTGTGTTCTATTTCAAAGCCATCTTGGCATTGTTTTATTGTGACCGCTTAGACTATCAGATTTGCAGTATATAAAATTAGTTAAATAAATAAATAATTCCTAGTTCTTTCC
Source organism: Ichthyophis bannanicus (assembly GCA_033557465.1). Taxonomy (NCBI): domain Eukaryota; kingdom Metazoa; phylum Chordata; class Amphibia; order Gymnophiona; family Ichthyophiidae; genus Ichthyophis; species Ichthyophis bannanicus. The sequence continues at coordinate 645,893 of JAWIIG010000056.1, forward strand.
ATGTTATAATATTATTCCATGTAAAACTGTTCCATGTAATGTTGAAGTTCTGTTCTTGGTAAACCACATTGATCCTTGGAAACGTGGTATATAAGAATGAATGAATAAATAAATAAATATACTTGTAATTCTTTTATCAGATTGAAGAGGAAACCCAAGTTTCTCGAGCAACCCAAGGAGAACAGGATAATTATGAAATGCATGTGAGAGCTGCTAACATCGTAAGTAGCAGACTATGTATGTACACCTGTTTAGTTTATTGGTAATATTTGACAGTTATGCTTGAAACATAACAGAAAATTAGCATTGATAGAAAAAGAAATACCAAATACTATTTTATTTCCCCCCATATTTATTGCAGTTTCTACCAGAAAAATAGGTTAGAGGAGTTACTAGGACATTATTAAAGATCAACCAGGAAAAGACACGTGTACACGACAGTAATGGAGTTCATGTGTGATTTATACAAAAATATATCATAAAGATAATGTAGCTTTACGATTTCAATTGAAAAGTCTAGAGGGCTCTAATAGATTGCCCATTGCAAAACTGTTGAACTTTCCTAAATCGGCTTTTTCCCCTACCCCCCAGGGCTACCCAGTAGTTTCTGATACCCTAGACCAGTGATGGCTAACCTTTTTGAGCCCGAGTGCCCAAACTGCCGCACAAAACCAAAGAATTTCCTCAAAGTGCCAGCACGTCAATTAAACCTTAACAACAAGATTTTAGTATCTAAAAACTCTTTATAAAGTTGCCTGAACTATGTAACATCATTTGTAAAGGTTGGAATCTTTGTATTGTCAGAGAATCAATTTGATTCACAATCCTTTGGTTTTCATTTCAATTTATTGGCAATTTATAATATTTTAATGATTTCATTCAATTTAATGAATTTAGGAAGAATTTGATTCAGTTACACAATATATTTTAAATGTATTATTCACATAACATGTCAAATGTATCCTGAGTAAAAAAAAGATAAACTTCTTAAAACTGTTAACTGTGTCAGGACTCGGTGTGTATTCCCAAAGAATCTATACATGAAAAAAATTAATGTGATGTTTGTTGTTGCATGCATGCTGATAACTTGTCAAAGAGATATCTTTCTACCTTTTGTGCATTTTTTTTCAGTTGCAATTGCTCCAGCCACTTTCTTCTGGTTTCTTCATGTTTTCTGCTAACTCTCCATCATCTGCTGTCCATTTGTCCTTTCTTCTCTCTTCTAGTTTTTTTTTCCATTCTCTCTCTCTACATCCGCTTTAACATACTAATCTTTCTCCTTTTGCTCTTTCCTCATTTCTATTTCATCCACTCAAATTTTACCCCTCCATCCTCAATCCCCACTTACTCTCCCAATACCCGGCCAATTGTAGATTTTTTATCCCTCCCACACAAAATATTTTTCTCCTCTCCATTTTACTCTCCCAGCCCCATCCCATTCTAATCCTCCCCCAACATCAGCTCCCTTCTAGTTCCAGCCTCACCCAGCATCCATTCCCTTCTAGTCCCTGCATCAGCCCATTTCCAGTCCTAGCAACCCCCCAACCCAATACCAGTCCTAGCCCCCCCCATCAACCCACTTCCAGTCCTAACCCCATCAACCCATTTCCAGTCAGCCCCCCATAGCCCATTGCCAGTCCTAACCCCCCCATCAGCCCACAGCCCATTACCAGTCCTAAGCCCATCAGCCCAACTCAAATCCTAACCCCTCCCTATCAGCCCATTTCCTGTCCTAGCCCCCCCCATAGCCCATTATCAGTCCTAACCCCCCCATAGCCCATTACTAGACAGCCCCCATCAGCCCACAGTCCATTACCAGTCCTAACCCCATCAACCCATTTCCAGTCAGCCCCCCATAGCCCATTACCAGTTCTAACCCCCCCAACAGCCCACAGCCCATTACCAGTCCTAACCCCATCAACCCACCTCAAGTCCTAACCCCTCCCCATCAGCCCATTTCCTGTCCTAGCCCCCCCATAGCCCATCAGCACTCCTAACCCCCCCAGCCGACCCATAGCCCATCAGCACTCCTAACCCCCCCAGCCCCCCCATAGCCCATCAGAACTCCTAACCCCCCCCATAGCCCATCAGCACTCCTAACCCCCCCCAGCCCCCCATAGCCCATCAGCACTCCTAACCCCCCCCCCAGCCCATCAGCAATCCTAACCCCCCCAGCCCAGCCGAGGGAATATTTTTTTTTTTATAAGCTGTCTTCTCCCGTTGCCGGGGCTGCCGCGGCAGAATCGAGTGTGCCGCGGGGCCCCCCCTGCCCAGCACAGCCTGCCCTCCCCCTCTATCCGCTCTCTCGTCGCAGCTCACAGTGACACGCGCCAGCTTTCAGAGCGCGAAGGGATTAGTTTCCCTTTCGCGGCTCTGTTATGCCCGCGGGGGCTGATGGGAACTTCCCATCAGCCCCCGCGGGCTTAACAGAGCAGCGAGGGAGAAACTCTTCCCTCGCTCTCTGAAAGCCGGCGCGTGTCACTGTGAGCTGCGACGAGAGAGCAGATAGAGGGGGAGGGCAGGCTGTGCTGGGCAGGGGGGGCCCCGCGGCACACTCGATTCTGCCGCGGCGGCCCCGGCAGCGGGAGAAGACAGCTTTTTTTTTTTTTTTTTTTTTTAATTTTACTTGCGGACCTTCCCACGTGCCAGCTGCAAGGCCTTCGCGTGCCACAGGTTCGCCATCGCTGCCCTAGACAAACCATTAGCCATGCTCCCCACCCCACCTGTTGTCTGGCATCTCCCCTTCCCCAGCTCTCCAGCATTTTCCCTACCCTACTACCCCTCCAGTCGCCTTCATCTCCTTTGCCGTACCCTGCCCCAGGTCTCCAGCATCTCTGCCCTACTCCCTCCTCAGATCTCCAGCATCTTTTCTTCTCTACTCCCCTCACCCACCCCAGGTCTCCAGCATTTCTTTCCCTCCATTCCCCTTGCCAAGGTGTCCAGCATCTCTCCTTTCATGTGTCAAGCATATCCCCCTTCTTTATCCCCACCCAGGTGTCCAGCATCTCACTCCTCTTGTTTTCCCCCTATCACTGCTGCTGTTGCCCCACCACCTTACCTCTGTGGGAAGCCAAAAGAAATACAAGCTTCAGGGGGTGGCAGCATAGTGCTGGCACAGCTGGCAAAGACAGCAGCAAGGAAGCCCCTTAAAGCTTCTGTCAGCATGAGGCTTTTGAGCATCTACAAGAGCTGCGGTATTCTGCTTATTCTGGGGGAAGGGCTCAGCAGACTTTGGGCACATGTGCATAGATGCTCAAGGACCTATGCTGACAGCAGTTTTAAAGGGCTTCCGTGCTGCTGTAGGCTATGCCAATGCTGCACTGCTGCCTTCCGAAGCCTGCCATCCTAACCAAACACCTAGCTCACCTAGTGGTAGGACCAGCCCTGCCTCCCCTCCCCAGTAGATTTTAAGCAAAGGGGTCTCTGTTGTTCCTTCCAAATGGAGATGCTGAGGTACGCTCCGTGAGATCTAAGAATGTCAAGAACTCGCCTTTTCACACTGCCACTATAACTGACCATAGTGTCTCCATTCAAAAACATGTAATGTGCAAGAACTTGTTGATCAGTTTGAAGTCCAGGAGGGGAGGGTGACCCTTACAGAGCAGCAGGTACAACTACTCTAGCCACCTTACTAGGCACTGGGCTATACTGGGCTAGACTAGATGGACTATAGTGATCTTTATCTTTCTGATATACTATGTTCCAGTTCATCCTGCTAGACCAGTCCAGACAAGTGGGTTGTGTCCCCCTGTCAGCAGATGATGAGACAGAGAAAATTCCAGAAATAGTCACAACAAAACAAATTGCACTATAGTGCTGGAAGATGAGACCCCCAGGTCGGAAGGCACTCAACTAGCTACTGGGGAGGAGCTGAAGACTTTTCAGAATAAAGCCAGCATTTATGATGTGGTTGGATCAAAGCCCTTGGGACGTCTGAGTGCTGATGTAGTTGCGCATGAAATGAGAGTCAGAAGCTGTAAAGATGTCTTACATATTGGGACATGGAATGTACGAAGCATGAACCAAGGGAAGTTGGAGGTGGTCAAGAATGAAATGGAACGTGTACAACTTGATCTGTTGGGTGTCAGCGAACTGAAATGGACTGGCATCGGGCACTTTGCATCAGAAGATCACATGGTCCTACAATACTGGAAATGAAAGACAAAGAAGAGTGTTGCATTTATAATAAAGAAGAAACTTGCAAGAACTGTAATGAAATACAATGCAGTAAGTGAATGCTTAATCTCTATCCGTCTATGAGGAATGCCTATCAATACAACTATAATTCAAGAATATGTCCCAACAGCTGCAGAAGAGGATGAAATTGATGAGTTCTATGAACAAGTACAAGCTGAAACTGACAGAATATGCAAACTGACAGTCATGGGTGAATGGAACGCAAAAGTTGGCAACAAAGAAGAAGGCAAAGTGGTTGGAAAATATGGACTTGGCAACAGAAATGAAGCTGGAGAAAGACTGAGAATTCTGCAAGACCAAAGATCTATTCATCTCAAACACCTTCTTCCAACAACACAAGCGGTGACTGTACACATGGACTTCACCCAATGGATTGTACAAAAATCAAATTGACTACATATGTGGAAGTCACTATAACATCAACAAAGACAAAACCTGGAGCTGACTGTGGTAATACTAGTATGCAAACTCAAGCTAAAGTTGAAAAAGAGCTACTCTTGAATGTTGGAAAATATGACCTTGAGAATATGCCACTGGAATTTAAAGACTGCCTGCGAAATCGATTTGCAGCTTTAGATACAAATGACAGAGCTCCAGAAGAGTTATGGAATGACATCAAGAAGGTTGTGTTGGAAGAAAGCGAGAAGTCTCTACAAAAGGTGAAAAAGCAAAAATGGTCAAAATGGATGATGGAAACAACTCTGAAAATTGCCCAGAAACACAGAGAAGCTAAAGCCAGAGGAGAAAGACAATTACAGAACTCAACAAAGATTTCCAATGTGCAGCAAGACAAGACAAGGAAAAGTACTACAGTGACACATGCAAGGAAATAGAAGCAGAAACTATTAGAGGAAGAACAAGATCGGCTTTCCTAAAGCTACGAGAGTTAAAGAAAAAATTCCTGCCTCGAACTGGAATGTTACAAGATTCTCAAGGTTCTATGTTGAATGATGCTGAGAAGATCAAGAAAAGGTGGAAAGAATATGCAGACTTTTTATATGATTAAAAATCAAGTGGACCAACAGCCGTTTCAACTTGTACCTTATGATCTGGATCCATTGGTGATGAAAGAAGAAGTCGAAGCAGCATTGAAAGCCTTATCAAAGAACAAAGCACCAGGCATTGATGGCATTCCCATAGAGGTATTTCAGCAATCTGATGCAGCTGTTACCATACTTACAAGGCTTTGCCAAGAAATTTGGAAGACAACATCATGGCCAACTGACTGGAAAAGATCTGTGTTTATACCAATACTAAAAAAAAAAAGGTGATCCAACTGACTATGGGAATTATCGCACAATCGCTCTGATCCCACATGCCAGCAAGATTCTACTGAAGATTATTCAACACAGACTACAAGAACTACCTGAAGTGCAAGCAGGGTTCAGGAAAGGGTGAGGAACGAGAGACATCATAGCGGATGTGAGATGGATCCTTGAAAAGACTAAAGAATACCAAAAGGATATCTATTTATGCTTTATCAACTACAGCAAGGCTTTTGACTTTGTAAACCATATGAAACTCTGGGCCACTTTAAGAAGCATGGATATACCAGAACACCTGATCGTTCAATGTACAGATTGTGCAAGAGATCAAGAAGCAACAGTTCAAACGGAACAAGGAGAAACTGAATGGTTTAAAATAAGCAAAGGTGTACGACAAGGCTGCATACTTTTTCCCCTACCTGTTTAATTTATATGCAGAACAAATCATCAGACGCGATCCTGTCGGCCTCCCACCAAGAGAGGGTGCCATACTCGCGGGATTCAGTGTAGGCACGATCGTGCCTGTGCACTGGGAGGCGTGGCGCTCTGCTCAAGGAGCAGTCAATCCGCACCGATGGCCTGTGAGCCCCGTGAAGCGTTGTGCTGCTTGCCGCCTCCATGGAGTCAGTGCCGATCTGTGCCGAGATATAGATATCTTGGAGTCGTTCCATCTGCGATGATAGTGGTTGGCACCGATCCGCGTCGAGCCATAACGCTCCATCGGAGGTCACTGTAGAGCGGTGCAGAGAGCAATGTCTGTACCTCTCATTACTGCCAGCTGTCCAGTAGTCGGGCAGTGGTCAATGGTGGCACGTGGAGCTCAGGATCGGTGCTATGAGTAAGACATTTTTGTGACGATGCATCGGGGGGAGTGGCATCCATTTCGGCCAATAGCGACACGGGGGGAAGAAGGGATGCTGAGTCACTTCCGGGAGCATGGCGGCATGCATCTAACTTCTCAGCGCCATCCTGGGGGGGAGGGTATCTCGGTGCCAAGACCGGAGTTGTGGCTAGCAGGGAGGCATCTGAGGCGTTCCGAAGACTCCGATGCGGTGCTGTAGCAGTTCTGGTGGCATTCTGGAGGGGTTTAAGGAGGATAGAGCTGGCTGACGAGGATGGAGGCCTCGGAGGCACATCCCGAGCTGCAGCGGGTGTAGCGGCGGCAGTGAGCTTCGAAGCAAGTGTTTGCCACTGGGCTAGAAGCGTCTGCTCCAGATTGGAGGTCCTTGAACCAGTGCCCCTCGCTCCTTATCGCATCAGCCAGGAATGAGAGCATGTGGCCCATTAGTATCAGAGCTCTGAGCCTAGCCCCCGATCGTAGAATAAGGAACGATACTAGAGGATCTGAAAAGAAACACAGAGACAGAAAAGAGAAAATTAAGCAAGGTAAGTAGATTTTGTTTGGAGAGTAGAAGAATCTGTCTTGGTGGCAAGGTGGAAGAACAGAAACTGGCTAGCTAGAGGCGAGCCTGGGGGTAGGGCCAATTGGCTCATGCTCAGAAGGGCGAAAGTCCTTCTGAGCTATGGAGAGTACTTCTGTCCTCGGCACTGTCGGATGCCGTCACCAAGTGTGGCTGATTCATCCTGCTTGTCCTAGGAGAAGCAGGATTGTATGAAGACAACAGAGGTGTGAAGATTGATGGAAGATTCATCAACAACCTTCGCTGTGCTGATGATACCACATTACTGGCTGAAAGTGAAGATGATCTGAAACATTTGCTTCTCACGATCAAGGAACATAAGGAACATTTATTTATTTAGCTGTGCTTATATACTGCTTTTCGCCTGGTCAAAGCGGTTTACAGTTATTTGCTAACAGGCACTTTTTATTCCCTTGTCCCCAAAGGGCTCACAATCTAAGCGTACCTTAGGCAATGGAGGGTTAAATGGCTTGCACAAGGCCACAAGGAGTGGCCATGGAACTAGAGACCCCAGTTCCTCCGGCCTGAGGTTACTTGTCCCTATGTGGGAATTGAACCCTTGGCCCTCCAGCCTGAGGTAACCTGTCCCAACCACTGAGCCACTCCTCCCTAATCTTAAAATGAGCCTGCACCTTAATGTAAAGAAGACAAAGATCATGACAACTGACAAAATCAATAAATTCATTGTTGAAGGAGAAGAAATTGAAATTGTGAACAACTTTAACCTACTTGGATCAACTTTAACCTACTTGGATAAAGAAGCAACAAGCAGTCAAGAAATCCGATGACGCATTGCTCTTGGCAGAATGGCTATGAAAGACCTAGACAAGATTCTCAAGAGCAGAGATGTCTTTCTCCATACAAAGATTTGACTTGTTCAAGCCATAGTATTTTCAATAACATCATATGGATGTGAAAGCTGGACAGTAAAAAAGATAGGAAGAAAATTGATGCCTTTGAATTATGGTGCTGGCGGCGAATACTGCATATACCATGGAGTGCCCGAAGAACAAACCAGTCAGTACTAGAGGAGATCAAACCTAAACTTTCTTTAGAAGCTCAGATGACAAGACTTCAACTTTCATACTTTGGGCACATCATGCGAAGAGAGAGATCATTAGAGAAAGACATCATGCTTGGCAAGGTACAAGGTCAATGCAAAAGAGGAAGGCCAGTAATGAAATGGATCGATAAAATAACAGCAGCTACGGGTACCAGTCTGTCAACAATGAGCCGCCTGACTGAAGACCGAACACAATTTAGGACAACTATCCAAAGGGTTGTCATGAGTCCACACCGATTCAATGGCACTTAACAACAACAACAACAACCACCACCACCACAGATAACTGTATTTCAGGCAGTTCCAGTATTTTCTCTGTCTCAGCAGATGGTGGACATTTCCCTGGTCTGGCTATCAATCTAGTCTTTCAGAGATCTTTCTTGGCACACTGCAGTGCTTTGTTTTACTAATTTCCATTACTGAGGAGTCCCTGATCAAGAGGATCACTGTTCTACCTCTGAGTGGCAGGGCTCCTGCTCAAGAGGAGTAGTGCAGCCTTCCCAGCTTCAGCTTCAGAATTTTCTCTTAACAGCTCTTCCTTTTTTGGTTTTCTTCACTTTAACAAGAAACAATTAAAAAAAAAAAGACACGAATGCGGAGAGTACAAGCAGTATTACAAGAGGAACAGCTGTGGTCTATCAGCCCAGGGCTCCTGGCTCCAGCCAGCCAGCCAGCTCAATCTTCGACCTACTATCAAGCCTGCTCCTGTCTCCAGCCAGCCAGCTCCTACTATCGGACCTGCCGGCAGTGAGTACAGCCGCTGTTCAGGCTGAAAACATCCTCCACTTGCCCTCGCCAGCAGTGTGTATGGACAGCTTTCCTCCACACCCCATCTCCTCGGCCTTTGCTCCCTGAGGCTCCGAGTAATCATAGGGCTAGCCACCGCCGTCATTTAGCCACTGTTGTCTCTGCTGCTGATTTTCCTACTGTGCCCCAGATCCGCGCAGTGTGTTCCTCACCAGCCTTTGTGCCTCCCGCCAAAAGTCTCAATTCTGCAGCAGGTGCTGTTTTGAGCCTCCGATGCTCTGCTCGGCCCCCTAACCACACAGTGCCCTGAGCTGTTCAGCGATGTCTCGGATGCAGCAAAAAGCACTGTCTTCTATCGGCAGATCTTTGCACATCTTGCATGGCGGATCAGGGAGGGACTTCTACAGCCATGCCTTCAGCAATCCCCCCGGCCCCTTCTTCTGATTCTCTGGCATCTACTGTATACCACAGGAGTTTTCTCCTCCTGTTCTCCTGCCAAAGGCACAATTAGTTCTTGGCACTCTGCAGTCTCCGCAGCCTCAGGCCTCCGGAAATCATCTGCAGCAGTTCCCACAGGCATCAGCAGTTTCAGCTCCTGCGGCCCTCGTTTATCTGCAGTTCATAGATTTTTTTCTGGCACGCCTGGGACTTCTGGCATTCCAGTGCTGCTGGAAGTCCGGGGACTCCTTCAGCTCTAGTGGCCTGAGCTCCTCTGCTTCAAAAGCACACCCATCTATCCATCACTGCTCCCAAGGCGAATCCTGCCCCCTCAGGGGACTGGCACCCTGATGGGGAAGACGGTGAATGCTTTTCTGAGGATCACTTTCTGCTTTCAGATTCAGATAGGAAGGAGGGTGAGCACTCGCACCCCAAGGACGAGCCAGAGGCAAGAGAAGATGGCCAGGACATAGGCTATTTCGCACTCATTGCATAAATCACACAAGCCCTTCACCTCTCCATCCCTCAGCCGCATCAAGCTTCTAATGTGGATAAGCTCCAGGCAGATCCCATCATTGTGGGTATTAGGAAACCATCGAGGCCCATCCCTTTTTCCCCTGGAGTTACAACAAATGGTCACCCCAGAGTGGGATTCTCCGGAGGCTTCCCTGCACTCTGCTTGTTGCCTAGGGCGTAATTATCTCTGGGCTCCTGACGACCTGGACAGATGGCAGCACTTCCCAAAGTGGACGCCTTAGTAATGGCCATCACCAAGCATACCACCACTCCAATCGAAGGCGACTGGCTTTCTGGGATCAGATCGAACATAAGGTCGAGGGCCTTTTGAAGACAACCTTTTCTGCATCTTCCATGTCTCTCCAAGCTTCCGTCTGTGGCGGTTTGGCAGTGAGAGCGTTTTCGCTCCCCTAGGATTCTGCTCTGGTCCGCTTGGAATCCGTCACTGTGTTTGTAGTGGATGCTTTCTACGACTTGCTTCATTTGTCAGCTCATTCTGTAGCAGCATCTATGGTTGCATGGCGTTGACTTTGGCTTCGCCATTGGAATGCAGATGCCGCCTCCAAGGCCCAACTTGCCAAGCTCCCTTTTTGGAGTAAGCTATTGTTTGGGGATGATCTGGACAAGCTGGTCAAAGACTCGGACAAAGATAAGTCTCAACGCTTGCCAGAGGACAAGCCCAAATTTGCGTCTCACTGCACCCAATCCACCTCAGCTGCTTCATCCTCCTACAGAGCACGTTTCAGGGATACACGATGCTACCGGACGGGCAGGTCCAATGCTTATACAGCTAAGGCTGCTTCTAAACCCCAGTCCTTTTGTGGGGTCCATCATAGAGAGGCCTTCTCCGCAGCCAATAAGTTTGCAGGGGCCACCAGGTCCTCCTGTTGACGAGCTCTGGGTCCATTCTGTTGTGCCTTCTGTGGCCAGCCGGCTACAACTTTACTCCCGCAAATGGACCCGAATCACATCAGACAAGTGGGTCCTCGAGGTGATTTCTCATGGGTATGCCCTCGAGCTTAAGAGGCCTGTTTCACCCGTCTTCCTGGTTTCTCCCTGCAAGGCGCTGGACAAATGACTGGCCGTCAAGATGACTCTGCAGCATCTCCTTCAACTCTGGGAGGTCTGCCCTGTTCCTCCCGCGGAGACTGGCTCGGGGCATTATTCCATCTACTTTGTCATTCCGAAGAAAGACAGCTCCTCCCAGCTGATTCTAGACCTCAAAGGTGTCATCAACTGTCTGCATGTCCCCCATTTCCAGATGTAGATGCACAGATCGGTCATTCAGGCTCGGTGAATTCCTGGTGTCCCTCGACCTTGCCGAGGCTTGCTTTCACATTCCTGTTCACCCAGCTCATCAGCAATATCTCCACTTTGCAATCATAGGACACCATTATCAATTCAGGGCCTTAGCTTTTGGCTTAGCCACAGCGCCCCGCACCTTCTCCAAGGTCATGGTGGTAGCGGTGGCCGTCCTCGGTTGCCAGGGTATCAGAGTTCACCCCTACCTGGACGACTGGCTCATCCGAGTGAAAAAGTCACATGAGTAGGCGGTTTTAGCAGTGGCGCAGGTGGTCAGTTTTTTGTCACCTCAGTTGGATAATCAATCAGACCAAGAGCTGATTACAAACTTCGCAGTCGCTGGAGTTTCTAGTGGTTCATTTCAACACGTAGGCGGATCGTGTCTTCCTCACATAGCATAGATGCTAAAAGCTGGTCACGCAGTTCCAGAACTTCCTTCGGGTCCCGACGCCCTCAGCCTGGGACTACCTGCAAGTCCTCGGCACCATGGTGGCCACCTTAGACGTGGTCCCTTGGACTCGTGCCCACATGCGCCCTCTTCAGCAATCCCTCTTGAACCAACGTTTCTCATATCCCAAGAGTATCAGGTACGGCTCCATCTCCCACTAACAGTAAGCTGCAGCCTCAAGTGGTGACTTTGTCATCGCAATTTCTTACGAGGAGTTCCTCTGGAGACTCCGCAATGGGTGCCTGTCACCACGAATGCCAATCTTGCAGGCTGGGGGGGTGGCTCACTCTATGGAGCGAACAGCACAGGACTCCTGGTCACTACAGGAAACATCCCGGTCGATCAGTTGTCTCGAAACCTGTGTGGTCTGACTGGCACTCTTGTCCTTCCGCTCCCTACTTCACGGGAAAGCAGTACACATATACTCAGACAATATGACCACAGTGGCTTAACTGAATTGTCAAAAGGGCACAAAATGCCCAGCGGTGGCCTGAGAGATGGCCCTCTTGTTCCCATGGGCAGAGGACAGTCTGCGGGCACTCTTCGCACAGCATGTTGTGGGAGCGGAGAATGTTCACGTAGATTTCCTCAGCCGTCATCTCCTGGACCCCAGAGAGTGGGAGCTCTCTCCAGGTGCCTTCCAAAAGATTGTGCAGTGGTGGGGCTGCCCAACTATGGATCTACTGGCTGCTGCCTCCAATGCCAAGGCCCTGTTCTTTTTCAGTCACCACAAAGAACCGGGTTCTCAGGGGCCCAATGCCCTAGTCCAACCCTAACCTCTGCATCAACTGCTCTATGTCTTTCCGCCATGGCTGCTTATAGACAGTCCTCAGACGCATCGAGATCCATGCAGGACACATCATCATGGTAGCAATGGACTGGCCATGGCATCCATGGTATGCCGACCTCGTTCGCCTCTCGCTCACAGCACCGCTGCCCTTTTGGCTCTCACAGGGATCTCCTGTTCCAGGGGCCAATTGTCATGGACGACCCAGCTCCTTACTCGCTTACGGCCTGGTTCTTGAGCGGTGCTACTTAACACAGAAAGGCTACTCACCTCTGGTGGTGGCTACTCTTTAAATGTAAGGTGCCCTTCTACCTCCCAGGCCTATGCCAGAATCTGGCATCGATTTACCGCATGGTGCTCTCACAGAACGTAGTCTCCGTGGAAGGCACAAGTTCCTGACATCCTGTAGGATGGGTTAGATCACGGCATTGCCCTGAATTCCTTGAAGGTTCAGGTTGCTGCGCTCACATGTTTTCCAGGGACCTCTCCAGGGACACTCATTGGCCTCTCATCCAGATTTCATCCGCTTCTTGGGGGGGGGGTGCACACCCTACGGCCACCTCTTCGTCTGATTGTGCTGGCCTGGATCCTTTTCTTGGTGCTTAAGGCATTCTCCAGATCTCCCTTCAAACCGCTCCGCCGGGCTGTATTGCCAAATTTTACGCTTTTCCTTCAACCCTGTCACTCACTAGCTCGCTGACTAGGCACAGATGCTTTAGCAAATACACTATGAGTTAACTCTGTCATTCACTAGCTCAAATATAATATGAGTTAACCCTGTCATCTAGCTCACAGACTAGGCACAGACACTGTAGCAAATACAATATGCTTTTATTAGATTGAGTCCTTTTAGAATAATAATTAAGCACAAAGTTAAGCATTAATACTTTACCGGATATTATAGCTCATCACTCCAGGTGGGGGACTGTTCAGCGCTCACTCTCAGGAGGAAAATCCGGGAAAAAACTACAGAGACACGCCTGCCTCGTATATCAGTTGCAGTCCCATCTTTCCTTCTGAGAGTCCCCCTAAAGTACCTCTAACTAAGATCGTGCCTGTTGCATGCTATTACAATTCATTGGTTGGCCTGCAGCATGCTCAGATCAGGATTGGCTAGAGCTAATTTTGTGCACATGGTTCATACCAGGATTGGTCAGGGTTAATAGTGTGCTGGTGACCAGCAGCTGGAAAGAATGTTAGCTGCTGAGTCACTGTATGAGTCACTCATCTAGTTTTGTCCGGCCAAGGGAGACACCCCCCATGGTTTTAGAAGCAGCTCAAAGCTTCTACATTATAATTGATGAATTCTTATCCTGTCTACATTGGTTAGGCAAATGTTTCTATATAGGCCAAGAGAATTGTTCAAAGGCCAAGGGAAGAATTCTGTCTCCCTCTCTGGCCTTCTAGCACTCCCCAGGCTAGATGTGTAAAGATCTCTCACTAGACTGTAAATACAGCTTTGGGCTCATGAGTTCAATTTCTTGCAATTTCTTTGCAAAGTAAAGTACAATATCTTTGCTGATCCAAAAATCCAAATAAATCTTTAATTAGTAATACATTCCACCCTTGGATCAACAAGGATATTGTACGTAAGCAATGGCTGAATCGCCTGTGTAATTCATTTAGAAATACAGTAATAACAACTTGGGCTAAAACATAGTGGATAGCATTAAGGCAAACGCTGGAGGGGACAAGCCTCAGTGTAATTTGGGTGATATTTTCCCATTCCCCCCCCCCCCCCCCGGCATTACAATTGTCAAAGTCAAATGGCTTGTAGGTCTCAGCTATCTTTATCAGTTCCCCATGCAGTGGGGGATTCATTTCACCTGCACATTCAGAACTTTTTCCCACTGTACATCTGCCCCATAGACTTTAATAACTAAAATCTGGGGAACAGGTGACATAAGCAATTGGGCACATGATGTTCAGCAGAAAAAATCTGAGATACTAAAATTACAGTTACTTTCCAAGGAAACAATAATACATAAGAAAAAAAAATCATTCACAAAAGTCCACAAAAGTCCAATAGTCCTTTTCCTATTTTCAGATAATTTGGCCTGCTTCTCAGCAGTTTTAAGCTTGGCCTCTCTCAACAGTTGAACCTCTCGTTCTCGTAAGTGGACATCTTGGCCTTTCTTTCATTGTGACACATTGAAGCAGATAGGAACTCCCTCACACATTTCTGCGGTGTGTAGTTCGGATTTCTCGTGATGGTCTGCTCCATCTGGACTCTGGCCAATTTCCTCTGCTGGACTCTCTGGATTGCAATTGGTGACATGGCTCCAGGCCTCATTCAGAAGAGCAGCACCAATATTAAATGAAAAGACTAAAAATTCTAGATTAGATTTCACAATAAGACAAACTTAATTTCATCTATATTTACTAAGATCATATCCTACAAATAATAAATATTGCTTTTATAAACTTTCAGTGATCTACCAGTAACTATCTCGTATGGTGTCAATCTTATCTCGCAGTTTGATTAACTCCTTGTCTCTCTATCACTGGAAATTCATTTGTTTGTAGGAAATATTCCATTATGCCCTTGACTGACCTTTACATGTTTCAGATAGACAAGCTGCACACACGTGTTCTGCAATTTTGACAAGTTTTAGAATTATACCCAATTGTGTGAGAATTGTCATCAAATCATCCCCCTTTGCCTCTGCATGCCTGGCCAGGACATACAAAGGAAAAGTGAGGCACAAAGCATCCGGAAGTACCACATGGCCAGTGTGGGTTTTCCAAAGCTCATCAGGGTGCAAGGTGCACCCAGCCTGTCTCCAAATATCTATTTCTTCCAATTGTTGAGTATGACTTCCTGAATTGAAGCTTCTGGAGACGGCACAGTCGAATAAAGTGCTCATAATTTTTTGTTTACATATTCATTAGGCAAATACATCACTTCAAATTACCTTCATCAGTTTATTGTCTATCACCGTTTCTCCTTTAATATTCCACTTCATCCCTCCATAACACAACACTTTTTCATCACCTGCATCATTCCACCAACTACTTACATAGGTCCTTTTCCTGTTTCTTTTATACCACACTAATGTATCCTTATTTGGCAAGGCTGCTAAGAATATCAAACAATTGTTAATAACTTAAATTTAGATTCTTCTCAATAAGATAAACAGTGTCCCTTTCTCATCAACTTAATTGGTCTAATGCTAAGTGGACATATGCTCATTCTAAAATAGGAACAATTTGGGTAAAATCCTTACAATATAAAACTATCATTTTGCAGCATTTTATAACGTCAATCCCAATAGAAAGAAATATGGCTCATCTCTCACGTATAACTAGAATCTGTCGTATACACTGTTCTCAGTGAGAGTGCTGTTAGACTGATTTTAAAATTGCAGTGTTCACAAGGATTTGTATAAGCTACTCATTAATTATGGTGTCAAAAACAGATCCTTTTGAGGTGAGAGATCTAAGAGGGTACAAGGCATTGGTGGCTAGGCCTCATGACACTCTGGTTCTTCTTGGCCAATTCCACCCTGCCTATTCATGTCTCTTCAGAGGCATAAATATGCAAGGTTCCGGTTCGTCAGGCCTTGTGTGTCCTCGAGGCGTCTTAGAGCAATCAGAATTCTGGTAGCCCAGATCATCACACTGGAAGCAGCACATTTTCTTCTTGGATTGCAAGGCAGCACATTTTCTTCTTGGATTGCAAGGCATTTGTGGCTTCACCTTTCTGCCTCTCTCTCTCTCTTATTCTTTTTCTCAAACCTCTCCTGGATCATTGCTGACAAGCAAGATTTGGTTTTATCCAATCAACTCAAGTTCTCATTATTTTCTGGGAACTCAGTTCCATCTTTAATCTATATTTGCTCTATATGCTTGAGAACAGAGCAATTTCATATCAGCCTCTGTCTAAAATTTCATCAAACTTATTAATATTTTACTCATCTGGTAATTGCTGTGTGTGTACTGGACCTCTGCGTAATGTACTACTATAACAGGTGTATTTGGTAACATAAGTGCAAGTGTATAAACTAAAGAAGATTAATATCTCACAGTGCTGCAACATATATCTGTTTTCTCCTGCAACATATATCTATTTTGACTGAAATAGAAAATTTTTAGAAGTACACTTTTTCTCTGGATACTAACACGTAACATTCAAATACAGGAAAACAGGTGAATTTATCCTAAAATCCAATATTGTAACAAATAAAAACTGTGATGTTACTATCTTGTCCCTCAGTCATCAGCAGTTCAGGAAACAGGCATTCTCAAATGACGTGAAACTTCTAAGAGGTGAAAATTGTTCTTGGTCACATTTAAATTAACTGGAGCTGTTTATGGTTAACTATGCCCCCTGGGGTGCTTGCCACAATTTAAAAATTCTCCTTTAACTTTTAGGTTTGCCTGGTAGCATATACAGTCAAAGACAAAGAACAGATGCATAACATATTAATGATAAAGATCACCCTCTCACTCAGGATTCAATGCCCCACCGTCCTGTCAGGATTCTCAACCTCAACTTTGGAGGCAAAAAAAAAAAAAACAGTTTCATGCCTTGTTTGTTTGATCTAGTCACTTCAGCATTCAGGGACTATAAAATCTACTGGAGTAGCCAGTAATGAAAGAAAAACAGTTTTTTACTACAAACATTTGAATACAGAACAAATCAAAGCTTACAAGTGCATTATACCTTTCTGATCAGAGTTTCTCTTAACCAGGGACTCCAAAAAAACAAGTAACAATTAATACTAACTCTACGGGACAGGCATCACATTAGATATGCAGGCAACAAAAGCAACAGTTGCAAGCATGTAAGGAAAAACCAACACCCAGTTCTCACTTAATCCTGACCCACAGGAACACTTAATGCCAGCCTTAAATATTTACAATATTCACATTTTTACACTATTTGCATTCTTCACTCTTTTCTTTTAATACATTATCTTTTCTCAAACCCCCACTCCTGGTACCAAATATCTTACTACATCAAAGGCTAACACCTTGTAATTAAGACGTGCAGTTTATCCACAAACAAAGCAAGGATACTTATCCAGAAAAGCAAGCAACTCTCCCAGTCACACATGAGTGGTCAGAAAAGAAAATTAGAAAGCAATTAGAATAATAGCTAAACACACTTAATTACAGAAGAATACCAGTAATACTTCACTAAAAGAGTTATGAGACAGTGCAGCTATTTACAAAGAATATTTACTTCACCAAACTTGCATCATGCAGTCTAATAACATCAGCTGGGAGAACTCAGCGGAAGCTGCAGAATTCTGGGATTCTTCATGCTTGCACAAGCAGATCCACTCTCTCTCTGTCCTGAATTTTCTTCACCAGATTTCTCATCATACAGCCCCAAAAGCTGCAGAAGTCTGGGATTCTTCATGCTTGGCCACGCAGATCTAAACTCTCTCCGTCCTGGATTTTCTCTATCCAGTGCCTGATTCCTATATGCTATTAACAACACCCAGGTCTGTCGTGCTAGGGTCCCTGCTCCCTTGAGCTTATCATCCCAGGACTCTGCCAACCCATTATGTAATAATTTAGGCCATCCCACTCTCGTCGCCATTTATGTATTGCCAAATTTTACGCTTTTCCTTCAACCCTGTCACTCACTAGCTCGCTGACTAGGCACAGATGCTTTAGCAAATACACTATGAGTTAACTCTGTCATTCACTAGCTCAAATATAATATGAGTTAACCCTGTCATCTAGCTCACAGACTAGGCACAGACATTGTAGCAAATACAATATGCTTTTATTAGATTGAGTCCTTTTAGAATAATAATTAAGCACAAAGTTAAGCATTAATACTTTACCGGATATTATAGCTCATCACTCCAGGTGGGGGACTGTTCAGCGCTCACTCTCAGGAGGAAAATCCGGGAAAAAACCTACAGAGACACGCCTGCCTCGTATATCAGTTGCAGTCCCATCTTTCCTTCTGAGAGTCCCCCTAAAGTACCTCTAACTAAGATCGTGCCTGTTGCATGCTATTACAATTCATTGGTTGGCCTGCAGCATGCTCAGATCAGGATTGGCTAGAGCTAATTTTGTGCACATGGTTCATACCAGGATTGGTCAGGGTTAATAGTGTGCTGGTGACCAGCAGCTGGAAAGAATGTTAGCTGCTGAGTCACTGTATGAGTCACTGTATGAGTCACTCATCTAGTTTTGTCCGGCCAAGGGAGAACACCCCCCATGGTTTTAGAAGCAGCTCAAAGCTTCTACATTATAATTGATGAATTCTTATCCTGTCTACATTGGCTAGGCAAATGTTTCTATATTGGCCAAGAGAATTGTTCAAAGGCCAAGGGAAGAATTCTGTCTCCCTCTCTGGCCTTCTAGCACTCCCCAGGCTAGATGTGTAAAGATCTCTCACTAGACTGTAAATACAGCTTTGGGCTCATGAGTTCAATTTCTTGCAATTTCTTTGCAAAGTAAAGTACAATATCTTTGCTGATCCAAAAATCCAAATAAATCTTTAATTAGTAATACACGGGCATTGCTGAAGGATTTGACTCTAGTGTCAATTATCTCAGCCTGGTGCATATTGGAGCTTCAAGCCCTTTCTTGCCGAGACCCTTTCTTGTTTTTTTTCACCAGAGGTTGTCACTATTCGTCTAGTCCCTTCCTTTTTACCAATGGTCTTGTATGTGTTCATGTCAGTTAGTTGGTGATCCTTTCCTTCTTCCTGAAGGAGCACCTTTCCGGGAATGGTCATGTTCTCGACATCAGCAGGATGCTATATCACTACCTCAAGGTCACCAATCCCTTTCATCTATCCGATCACCTCTTTGTTCTGATCGGAGGTCAAAGCAGGGGGGTAGCGGCTTCTAAAGCTACCATTGCGCGCTGGATCAAGCATGCTATTGAGTCTTCTTACATTCTTCAGAACAAGCCAGCCCCCAGTGGTCTCAGAGCTCTTTCCACTAGGGCGCAAGCTGCAACTTGGGCGGAGAGGGTGCGAGTCGCACCACTTGACATCTTCAGGGCGGTTACTTGGTCCTCCCTCTCTATCTTTGTCCGGCATTATCGTCTGGACCTCCACACTCAGGAAGCAACTCTGTTTGGGGCCAGTGTCTTGGCTACCGCCGTTACTTCCTACCCAGAAGGGACTTAGCTTTGGTACTCCCCACTTGTCTGAACTGGTCTAGCAGGATGAACTAGAAGGACATATTTTACTTACTGTTCATTTCCTTTCCTGGATCCCTGCTAGACCAGTCCAGGACCCCTCCCCTCTACGCTGCCTTATCTGCATTTCTTTGACTTGACTGTGTCGGCACCTAAGACCTCATCAGCGTGCTGACAGCCCAGCCTGTCTCTTCCTTGTACATACCTTGGCTCCCACTGTGTATATAGTTGTTTCAGGATTGCACGTTTGGTTACAAGGTTACTTCCAGCCAGTTATGTAAATATTACCAGCCGATATGTAAATATTACCTGTGACTAGTTACCCTATGTTATCCAAGTTCTACACACCTGTTCTATGTATAACAGAACAGCCTGTTGTTCTGATTGTTATGTTCCATGTAAACCACGCTGATGTCGAATAGTGTGGTATATAAGAGATTGTAATAAATAAATAAAGTTCACGGCCACTTCTGGACATTCTGCTTGCTATGAACATACTGAAGCTAACCTTTAGAGGTACAAGGTTATCTATCAAGGGTGATGTCACCAAACTTCTGGAATATTTTCTTCTCATCATGTGCTGACAGGGGGACACAACCCACTTGTCTGGACTGGTCTAGCAGGGATCCAGGAAAGGAAATTAATGGTAAGTAAAATTTCTCCTTACTATGGTCGCTCTGAGGACTTTTCAGATCTGCAAAAGAACAAATCTCCAGGATCTAGAATTTTTTGAACTCCTCCAATTTGCAGTAGTGGTCATTGTAAGCTCTCTTGATTTTCTTTTAGTGGATGAAAAGAAACACCAGACAGCCTGAGCTGGGGCATTCCCTTACATCCTTGTCCTTGGTAGAGGCATACCTGTGTACGTTTCTCCTTCTACAGCTCAAGACGTCTACTGCCCTGAACAGGGAATGGCTCTGACTCATTCCACACGTGACACCTTTCATACTGACAATATTCTGTGTGCTTTCTTGCTTGAAAGGTTCGTGCTGGCGAGTCCCTGATGAAACTAGTTTCAGACCTGAAGCAGTTTTTGATCCTCAATGACTTCCCTTTGGTGAACGAAGCAATCAATCAGCGGAACCAGCAGCTGCGTAGCCTGCAGGAAGACTGCGACAAGAAGCTCGTCTCCTTGCGGGATGAGATCTCCATAGACCTATATGAGCTGGAAGAAGAATATTACTCCTCCAGGTACAAGTAGGAACATGGACTCGCATGTGCACAAAGGGAAGGCAATGGATAGGAAAAGAAATCAGTTTTGTATAATGCAGACATTATGCAGTTGAGGCGTATGTTGTACCGCTGATAGTGCATCATGTTACTTGTTGCCAGGGTACAGGAGAGAGATTGCCTGCAGTTTGAATCAAGCTTCCGTACTTCATTTGTACTGGGAGGAAGAAAAACTTTTTAAGTAAAAATACTTCAGAGGTCAATTTACAAAAAAGTTTGCAAATAAAGGTATAATCATTATAGGGATTGTAAATTGAAAAAGTTAACACTTGTACAAAAATTGATCCACTGTTGCTTCCCTCCCTATTCTTGGAAGTAAAAACAACATTGAGTTAAATGATGACCTGCCTAGATGGTCATCTTTGAAAAAAGGGCAGGAACAAGTCTGTTGTTGAAGTGTTTGTCCTGCTCCCTATCAGCCATAGCTAACATTCCTGTACATTAAAAGACCTCTCTTTCTCTCAGGACAGATTTAAAAGAATGACTTATAACCTGTATGCTCCCTCCATATCCTGAGAACACAAGTTCTCTCTTCACCCCTGTACTATTTGCCTTGAGTCTTATGTCAGAAGACACATCATTACAGCCTTGTAAACTGCCTTATTCAACCCTATGGAGAACTCTGAATTTTCCATCAAGTACAAACAGTAAAACTGTATCTTATCCCTGGCTTGTGCAGTCACCGTAGACATAAAGACATTGCATGTAGTCAGACTTTGCTGTAATGTTCCTGGCTTATAAAGTTCCCATAGATTAGGGGGCTCAGGCCAACATAACGGAATAACAATTGCAGTTATAATACCATGCAGGCCAGTGGCTCTGAACGTATAACTTGCCTATTTGAGGATTTCTGGCTGCTTTATGGATAGTATCAGACCAAAAATCGATCTGACAGCCTAATACTGTCTATAGTAAAGTGTGAAGGGAAGGTGGAACAAAGGAAGGCTGCAAAGTTATTCAGATATATTCAGGATAGCATTAGTGGCAGTGACCATATAATACGTATAGTCAATACCGCTGAATATACCCAATAATTTAAATGCCAGCATTTAATTACATGGGTGCTGCTGTTGCTGAAAATTGACCCCCCCCCCCCACTGTTTCTACTATACAAGAATAGAATATCACCACTTCAGGATAATTTTCATAAAAGGAATTCCTTTAAAGGATGAGAAAAGTGCATCGTAATTTTGTAAATGGATCCCTCATCCTCCCCCGCCCCCCACGGGGAATTTTGTAACAAGTCATGCAGTTTTATAATGCTTCATCCGGTGGCAAATAGAGATCTTCTATTCTGTGACATTCAGAGATACCTATAGAACTTTTGCACTGCAGTAAATCCTCATGGGACAGGCCCCAAAGATCTGTTATGCAGCTTGTTAAAAAAATTGGCATAAACAGAATATTTCCAGATATTCAGCCATATGCAGGGCTCCAGAATTTTGCAGTATAAGGGTGGATTTCCTGTTCATTTTGACCCAAACTGATCAACTCTTCCAAAGCATCTTTCACTGTCATTTTCATATGGTTATTGTAGCAGGGGTTTAAAAACGATTCTGCACCAAAGAGACTTTTATATAAGTGCGTGTGTATAACATATATATAGTCTATATATTGAAAATTACTATATCATAAGTAAATCTAACTTTTATAGATGTTAAGATACTTTTCAGATTTATATAGTAATATTTTTTGTATAAGTGAGCAAATTGAAAAGCCCATTGTGTATTTGTCCTCATAGTGTTGTAATATGAAATGTTAATCTGTTATTGACACTTGTAGGAGAGAGTGCAATCTGATTGCTCCCCCCCAAAAAATGAGCACAGCACCTTTTATTATTCCAATATCTGTGTTCCTTATTTCTGGCACTTTTAACCCGACATCTGCTAAGAACTTTAATTCTTGCGCTGCCATCACAAGACACAAATCTTTGACTGCTTAAGGTGCTTTACACACATGGCCTGCTGGACCTCGTTGCTTTGTAAAGCACTTGGAATTCCTTATTCAATTAGTGATTCTCTTTTTACTCCCATAGTTTTAAAAATTGTAAACTGTCATTTTTAAGGATGCCTGCTGCATAGGTGAGGTTTATCTAGAAACATTTTGTAATATAATTCTAACACTATAATTGCACTAAGATGCTCTGTTTTGTCTTCTCTGGATATAGTTTAGCTAGTCTTGTGACAGATGGAGCAAGCGTGCTAATGACTTAAGCACTAGTCCAGATCAGCAAGGTCTCTAGAAATATTTGTTAATATATTTTGGTTCAGGGGAATGAGACTTTGTGTGGAAGTTCCTAAAATATTATTTAGTCTGGATTTCTTGCACTTTAAGAGTTCATCCAGGGTTAATTCACTGTAGAAGAATGCAGCCTTCAAGGTTCCTGTATGTGGGGACTATGAATTCAGGTCACTTGCTGCAAAGTGATGCTCAGGACATATATAGTCAATGATGTGGTAAGCTGCTCAGCTGAGACACATCCTTAAGTTCATTGCACAGAAACTAAGCTTTTTTTTCTGCTAAAATCTTACAAGCAGCGTCTGACCTGAAGGCTGCATTTTTCTGACAATCAAGATGCTCTTTTTAGCGTGAATAAGGAGAATATTTTAACTGGCTTCTCCCCCTCTTCCTAAAACAGAACTTTCCGGCTGTTCCCCAGGGTGGTACTCTTCTGTTGATCTGCAGTGGCTCATAAGCTTGTAAATTCAAAGATCAACAAGACAAGATCATAAAATGTTATACAAAGACATCACATCTCTTGCATGTCTAATTCAATGTGCTCAGAACCTGGCTGCTTTTAACCTGTGCTACAAGTCCCACTGTTATCCCTCTCTGTATCCCTGAGTCCATGCAATGAACGTGCCTCTAAGTTAAAAACCTTGATAGTACATGCTGATCTTTCATTACAAAAATCTTTATTTTATCAATAAAATTAGTGGACTCCTAGGTATACTGCTTGAGCAGAATTTTAAATAAAGGTAAAATTGAGATTTAGAGTTTCAATGTTTGTTTATTTGTTTTTTTTCCCCTAAATGAACTTCTTCATTTTTAGAATCTTGCCTATTTCCTGCTTCCTGAACCTGGTAGCTGGTGCCTGATGGTCAGGACCGGGCTGTCCTCTAGGCGAACTAGGCAGTTGCCTGGGGTGGCAGACCCTGGTGGGTGGCTCAGCCCTAGACAATACCGATGTATCACACCACCTGCCATCACTGCGCCGCCCCTGACATCCAGCCTCTCACTGAGGGTTGACGGGTGGCACGGCGATGACCTCTTTGAGGTCATGGCAGTCTTTAAAGCACGAGTGTATGCACACTTGATTCCTGCCACTCCTGCCCCCTCCGACATGAAGTCGGAGGAAGCAGGAGCGACAGGCCATGAGGGCGCGCATGCGCTTTAAAGCCTGCTGCAGCTTCAAAGAGGTGATCGCTGTACTGTCCATTAACTCCAGGTGAGAGGCTGGATGTCGGGGGTGGTGCAGCGATGGCATGCGGCAGTGGAGGGTGGCGCATTGGGCCTACCTAGGGCGGCAAGAACCCTTGAGCTACCTCTGCCGATGGTCTTTGTTTTCATAACTGATAACGTCTTAAAATTACTCCTTTTACAAAACTCACATATTTGTGTTAACCTATTGAGGCTGCTTCTGCTTGTTTGTACTTAATCTGCCCAATATTGTACCATGTTCCAGACTTGGGTGGGTATAAGCAGTATATTCAGTGCCACAGAATATCATACTGCATTTTGATTGTATGCTCAGTGAGTCCATGATGGTATTCCTTCTTGAATCACCTTGTATACCATGTCTGGTTTGTTTGTTTGGGGGGTTTTTTTTGGTGGGGGGGGGGTCAGTTCTGTTGTATAACACTTCAGGGATTAATGAGCTATTACCTCAGCTTCAAAAATATGGACATTTTTTTAAAACTTAAAATCAGGTCAGATGCTTTTGAATGAGTCTAGATTTATATCAAAACTTGAAATCAAGGCAGTGTGATAGCTTATTAAACTAAACCCAATAGCTTTTATAATCTGTTATAATATGGAGTGTTTGACATGGGTTGTATGGAAAAGTGGCTTTTTTTCTGCATTTCTCTATAAAAAGATACGTTTATGTTTATTCAATTTCTTGATATACCGCCCATATGCATGAACCTCAAAGCTTCAGCTGGCCAACTAAACTTTGCTCGTTGGAAAGCCCTACTTTATATCATTGTGAAAATGAGATGTTATGACATTACATTGTTGCCTGCTTTGTAAATTTTGGGCACCTTAAAAATCCCAGGCAATTGTGAATGGAGTTGGATGGTGCTGTAGCACATTGAAGGCCAGGTCTAACTGTGCTGGTACTATGAAAGAGCAGAACAGATTTAAGGCAAGGAATGTTTGACATTTGGCTGAATGACGTTCTGTGCACGATTGCTGCCTAAATAAGATTCTTTCTAGCAATATTTTCATTTTCTTAATGCTTTGCTTCTATCTTGCTTTTTTTTTTTCTCTCATTTTTCTCCCCACCCCTGTTTCTCCTTAACTCTGTGCTGGACCTTGCTATGTGTTTTCTTACTGGGGTGTTTTGTTCTGGAAAGCTACAGTCTGTGTGACAGAAATGATCTGCCCCTCTACGAAGCATATTGGAGTCAGGACGGTGACATGCTTTCACCTGAAGGTGCTTCCCCGCCATCAGTGATTACAGCAGCAGAATCAAACAGCACTACTCCGCAAGGCACCTCGCCACGACACCCGCATATGAACAGTCATGGGACGGGCCAAACAGAACACATGTAAAGTGGTGGTGGGAATCATCGTCAAATGAGCAAGCTCAGGATGACATCAAGCGGGTAGAGCAATCAGATTGAGAAATAGAGGAGAAAATGTGTGTTCATATTTTCGATAGTCCTAGCCAAATGTAGTTACTGTGTATATTCTATAAAATCTCTCTTGAGAAAGATTTGTCTTCCTAGCTTATTTGCTGCATAGAAAGAGAATGAATTCAGTCATTCAGTATTTGAATATGGGATGAATTGGCTAGTATTAATTTTAAGAGGTGACTAGGGATTCCTTATTTCTTTTCTTTGGCTCCTAGGATTAGCCACCACTTTGTTGTTTGCTCTTTGCAGGAAGGCAGTAGCATATGTTTGTATTTCAGCTTTTATTTAATGTTTTGATTTTTCTCTTGTGGCAGAGCGGGATGGTCCAGAGGACATACTATATAAGGGGAAAAGAATTCTCCAAGAGGAGACAATGGGATGCAGAAGGAAGGCTGTTGCATAGCATAATGCCAGGAAAGGAGAAATTTTACTTAGCGATAATTTTCTTTCCTGTAGTCCTGCTAGACCAGTCCAGACTAGTGGTTATCTCCCCCTGACAGCAGAGAATGGAGACAGAGAGCATATCAGAATTTTCAATGACATCACCACTCATATTAAGACCAGTGCAGCTAAGGGCACCCTTTAATATTTCACTGACAAAGCACATGGCCAACCGCTGAGCAACCTCTAAAGGAATGTAATGAACCTATCATGTGCCTCAAAATAAACACAAGAGTGGAACTATGTACACAATTTTTCCAGAAACATGCAGGAAGTCAGTCCTCACATATATGGGTGACGTCGGCGCTGACAGAGCCCATGCAGAGCATTTCTCCAGCTTTCAAAGAAAGCCTTTGGGATATGCCACCATGCATGCGTGATCCACTTCCCGCCCAAGGGTGCCATCTTGCTCAGTCTACTTTTTTCCGCGGATCCCAACGGACATTATTCAATTTCCCCTGAAAAAAATCTTGAGAATATCCTTAAAAACTCAGCTTTCCTGGTTTGCATACCGGCTCCTCTTCTAGCCTCGAGCCGGTGCCGGGCCCGGCGCTGTTCTCAGTTCCTTCCCCATTTTTTTGATCAAGGCTTGCCTCGACCGGCATTCGCGCCCTTTTTCGTCTGGGGGTTGTCGACCCTGGCCGGATGTCAACCCACCATATCCCCCAGTGGGTTCAAAAAAAATGTGACTGCTGCAGTCAAACTATATCTGTCACAGATACCCACAACTGCTGCCTATGCTGCCTGGGACCGGACCATGACAGCACCTCCTGCAATCTGTGCCAGGCCATGACGCCCAAAACCCATAAGAAGAGGTCAGAGTTGCAGGGGAGGATGTTCCCCAGGTCTGACTCGGCACCGGCTTCCCCAGAGCTGAGCTCCAAGCCCAGTATGCCCCGAGAGGGCTGAGCATCCTCTGAGTCCTGCGGCGGCGATTCCTCAGAGAAGACCTCCGGATCTCGAGTAGAAAAAGGAAAAAATCCTCAGTCCATCGAGATTCCGTCTGAGAAACCTGCACCACCTCCAGGCGGGAATGCCATTCCAGGCACCGCACCGCAGAGGATCCTGACAACAGGTACCTCCATCCTGGGGTGGGGGGCGCATTGCAAGGACCACCGCACGGAAGGCAGCTGGTCCCAGGAGGAGTCACTCTTACAGATCAATCTCAAACTTAGGGCAATATTCCTGGCTCTGTAAGCATTCTGCCACTGCCTGCAGAGCCAACCTGTGCTGATCCAACCCGGTGGCTATGTTTTATATCAACAAGCAGGGGGACATAGGCTCGTACTCCCTCTGCCAGGAGGCAGTGGCCCTCCTCTCCTACGAAGTGCGCAATGGCATGCTCCTGCGAGCAGTATACCTGCCCAGCCAGGACAACTGCTTAGCAGACAGGCTGAGCAGAGTTCTTCACCCACATGAGTGGTGCTTAAACCCCAGGATAACAAAGCAACTCTTCCACCACTGGGGCAGGCCTGTGATAGGCCTTTTTGCTTCCCCGGACAATGCGCAACTACCGCGCTTCTGCTCACACCAGCCAACCTGGGGAGAGTGGTGGCCGATGCCTTCCCAAACTTGAAGTTGAAGGGCCTGTGATATGCATTCCCACTGACTCCCCTGGTCACCAAGACCCTCTTCAAGGTCCAGAGCGAGGGGGCATCAGTTATTCTGATTGCACCCCAGTGGCCCAGGCAGCACTGGTTCCTTCTGCTGCTATCTGTGTCAGTCCAAACAAAAATGGCCAACTTTTACAGAGTGGATAATGTCACGAAAAACAAAACTCACTCCATCATTAACATGTGTATTTCATCTTAAACACCACTTGACACTCATTTATCAAAAAACAAACTGGGTCTCAGCATTTAAGGGCATACGGTGAAAAAGCAGCCAGAAATTAATCTAAGCCACCCACACCAACACAAAGCCCAA
This sequence comes from Ichthyophis bannanicus, assembly GCA_033557465.1. NCBI lineage: Eukaryota > Metazoa > Chordata > Amphibia > Gymnophiona > Ichthyophiidae > Ichthyophis > Ichthyophis bannanicus. Next base: position 673,649 of record JAWIIG010000056.1, read on the forward strand.
TAACATCAATGACCCAGTAGACGGCGGCTAGCAATACCCACGCTAAGCTCATAAATATAGAAACCAAGCACTTAGCTTAAAGAGCAGAGCAGGGCAAACCAACAAACGCCAGCCACCTTCCCCGACGTTACCACAGAAGAGCCCTCAAACGTTTCGCGGGACCAACCCGCTGCTTCAGGGGATTCCACCAGCTACCCTTCAACAATGCTGTGCAGAAAAACGCCGCCCGTTTTTTGATAAATGAGTGTCAAGTGGTGTTTAAGATGAAATACACATGTTAATGATGGAGTGAGTTTTGTTTTTCGTGCTATCCGTGTCAGTGGCACTTCCAGTCCTACTGGGCTGGGCCCTGGACCTCCTGTCCCAGGAGGAGGACTGCCTTCTGCACCCCAACCTGGGGTCACTAATGCTGATAGCATGGCTGCTGAAAGGGTAGCACTGGCCCCTTTCAACTTTCCAGGGGAAGTCGAGGAGGTCTTACTGACTTCTCGCAAACCCTCCACCAGGCGGGCCTACGCCTTTAAGTGGAAATGGTCTCCGTCTGGTATGCGGAGAGGATGGAGAATCCCTTCTGTCGGGTGCAACTGGTTCTTCAGTACCTACTGCACTTGTCGCACACTGGGCTGAAATCCAACTTGGTGAGGGGGCATCTGAGCACCATAGCCGTACACCACCACTGTATCGAAGGAAAACCCCTCTCTAGCCAGCCCCTGCTCTCGAGGTTCCTCTGGGGCCTTCTGTTGTCCAAGCCCCCCCTCCCCCGTCCTCCGGTGGAATGGAACCTCATTATGGTGCTCTCTCAGCTCACTAAACCACCATTCGAGCCCCTAGCCCCTTGCCACCTGATGAGATATCTGTCTTGGAAAGTGGCCTTCCTGGTGGCACTCATGTCCGCTCGAAGGGTGAGCAAACTCCAGGCCCTGGTGGCCGATCCACCATATACGAGGTTCTATAAGAACAGGGTGGTGCTTTGCACACACCCCAAATTCCTCCCAAAAGTGGTATCTCCTTTGCACCTCAATCAAGAGGTGGTCCTCCCCACCTTCTTTCCGTGGCCTCACGCTGGCAGGGAGGAACTAATACTTCTTATACTTGATTGCAAGCGAGCTCTATCCTTCTACTTAGAGTGGACGCAGGTCATCAGAAAGCTGCTCAGCTTTTCGTGTCTTACAACCCCAGTAGACTGGGGCTCTTTGTTACTAAGCAAACTCTGTCCACTTGTTGCCCTCGCCTATGAGTGAGCTGGCCTCGCCTTCAAGCATTGGATCACAGCGTGAGGGTGATGGCCACATTGGTGGCCAACCTCTGCTCAGTGCCAGTGACAGAAATCTGCAAGGCTGCCACATGGTCTTCAGTTCATACGCTCACCACTGCCTGGAGAGTGAGTCCTACAGGGACAGCGCCTTTGGACAGGCAGTACTCTGTAATATTCTCGGGTGTGGGTAACTCCTGCCCTCCGACCCTTCTGTGTTCAGGCTACCAGAGTGATAGTGTCGCTGGACGCTAGGGTCTTGCAGAGTCTCTCAGTGGGGACTCACCTTCTGCAACTCATGGCTATCTGATCACCATTGGTGCTGTCGTGGTTCGGTCCTCAGCAGGTTGGAGCTAGGGAGACCCATATGTGAGGACTGACTTCCTGCTTGTTACTGGAGAAAGTGTAGTTACTCACCTGTAACAGATGTTTTCCAGGAACAGGAGGAATCAGTCCTCACAATCCTCCCTCCTCCCCTGGGAATTGCCTTCCTACCTTATTTTGTTTTACTGCCATCCTAGCTGTCATCTGAATGAGCAAGATGGCACCCTTGGGCGGGAAGTGGACCACGCATGCGTGTTAGCATATCATATCCCAGAGACTTTCTTTGAAAGCTGGGGAAATGCTCCTCATGGGCTCCGTCAGGGTCGACGTCACCCATATGTGAGGACTGATTCCTGCTGTTCCCGGACAACACCTTTTACAGGTGAGTGACTACCTTCTCTCTCCATATCGTCCTGCTAGACCAGTCCAGACAAGTGAGGTTTGTTTCTCTACCAGCAGCTTGATGGAAACAGATAACAAACTAAATGCCCAGGTTTCACTGACTGACATTCCCATGCCTCTATCAGCCTGAGCCAGTAGAGGGCACCACAGTATTTTTCTGTCTCCAACAGATGGTGGTTGGATTTTCTCAACTCTAAAGAAAATCTGAACAACTGAGAAGAAAAAACCTGATCTTGTTTGTGAACAACCACCTTGAGGCTCCATCTAGACTAAGGTCTTTTTGGTAGCCAAAGGGGGAGAGAAAATTGGTTCATCTCCATGCCATTATGATAAGGGTTTGTTGAGCTGCCAGAAAATTGGAAGAGATCAGCAGCATCACACATCCTCAATGCCCCTTCTCTCCTCCTCTGTCTATCCACCCCCTCCCCAAAGACTGAAGACACCTCAGAAGTATGTGGCTGTAAGCCTGTTAAGAAAGAAGCAGCACCTGGGAAGAAGCACTGAGCCTGGCACGGTTTGCCCTGCCTGAGACTCCCAGGGGGTGAGTACCAAAGCTTGTCTTTGTAATTGTTGGGGTCTCCTGCACTCCTCTGTTTTGGTAATCACAAAGAATTGTACCTACAACTAGGTTAAAAAGTATAACAACCTTAAAGCAAAATCTAGACAATAATAACCAGCGTTCTTGAACAACTTAATGCCTAAAGAAAATTTTTTTTTGTCGTAATGGTCATCTAGGTAAAGAGGAAATTTCCTCTCCCTATCGTGACCTCTCCATTTTAATCAGAGAAGAACTCTTTTTTACAATAGCGTTTACACTTAGCTGCATAAACAACGAAGGCTGCTTCAAAACATCACAGACTGCAGTACTCCAAACGACGTGTCACGTTTCGGGGTTTACACATTCCTCCCCCTGCTTCAGGTCTAAACACTGCTCGATGAGAATTCAGCCTTGAAAAGCATTTTTTGAAGACCGCGGTTTTTATACTCCGGAAGTATAAAACTCCGGAGTATAAAAACCGCGGTCTTCAAAAAATGCTTTTCAAGGCTGAATTCTCATCGAGCAGTGTTTAGACCTGAAGCAGGGGGAGGAATGTGTAAACCCCGAAACGTGACACGTCGTTTGGAGTACTGCCGTCTGTGATGTTTTGAAGCAGCCTTCGTTGTTTATGCAGCTAAGTGTAAACGCTATTGTAAAAAAGAGTTCTTCTCTGATTAAAATGGAGAGGTCACGATAGGGAGAGGAAATTTCCTCTTTACCTAGATGACCATTCCGACAAAAAAATCTTTCTTTAGGCATTAAGTTGTTCAAGAACGCTGGTTATTATTGTCTAAGTTCCTCTGTTTTGGGGCATAAGTCGGAGTGGACCGCGCTCGACTGTTGGCTCGTCTTTAGCGCTTCTGCCATTTTCCAGCATGCACTGTTAACATTTTCTGCCTTTGCGCACTTTGCACCCAAGCAGTCCCAGTGAGTGTTCTGCCTGAGTGGCTACAACAAGCCCATAATGCACACTCATGTATGTGCTTCGTTAGTACGTGCCTTTGTGCCAACGTGGCCTTAGTGTGTGCAAATGTTTGCTTTGCCTTAACTCTTTCTGTCTTCTTCCAGGAAGGATTGTTTGACCTGTGGCAAGCGAAGAACCTCACTGGATTCATCCTGCATGGCAGCCTCTGACATTTCACTGGTTGGGCCCATCTTCCTTCTTCCAACGAAGGGATTCGGTTGGCCTGGCATTTTCTGCCTCAAGTTAGGAGGCAACTTGATAACACTGTGAGTAAGAATAATAGCCTGGCCTTGAGTTCTGGTGACTGCACTTCTGGCCACTCACCTTCTTTGGCGGGCTCGGCTTCAGCCCTGTGTTGGGGATCATTCTCTGGGAGGAGTACTCCTGCAATCCGGGTTGTCCTCCCTGGAATTTTTTTCCTTCTTCAACAAACCTGGTCTTTGGCGCAGAAACTCAGACTGTGTAGCCTTTGAATTCCCTTGAGCTCAGTCATATGAGGGATGGGCAGAGTGTAGAAGCCCAGCTTGAGTACATCCTTTTAAGTGACCAAGATGGAGTTTGCCTTCTGGAGATGTGGGTTGGCTAGGGTCTGTCTGAGATTTGGACTTGGGGGCCAGTTCTGTAAACTTGGTTGAGGAATTTAATGTTAAAAAAAAAAAAAAAGTTTTCTCTGTTAGAGTTTCATGTGGAGGCTGGCATTTTACTCCTGTCCCAGAAGGGAGATCTGGCAGTGCTGAATGCTCATGTTTCTTCCACCTGAAATGTGGCTGATGCTCTGGTGACAGAGCAGGGGCCGCAGGTTCTGTGCTTCTAAAGGTGATCTGGATTATTTCAGGAAATGGGAATATCCACAACATGTTCCGGTGGGAATGGGTCCTTACTGATTTCCCGCCTAGAGAGATAAAGGCATGAAAAGGGATGTGAGCTCTCTCCAAGAGGCGTGCATCGCATGGTCAGTCCATTCAAGGTGGAGGTGAAATTCATGATGGTCATGAAGTAGGCCTCCATTCCCGTGGAAGTCAGATTGACTTGAAAGACACTATGGATAGAAAGATGTACTCTCTGCTGAAGAGCCAGTTCGCAGCAGCAGCTTCTATTCTCCCATTGGCAGTGTGCTGCTTCAAGCTCCTGTGGATTCAGACTCTCCCACTGGATGATGCTTCCTCTCCTTTGGAGTTTGTTACTGCCTTCCTTCTGATGCCATGTATGATACATAAGAACATAAGAAATGCCATGCTAGGTCAGACCAAGGTCCATCAAGCCCAGTATCCTGTTTCCAAGTGGCCAATCTAGATCACAAGTACCTAGCCATTTCCCAAAAAGACACACAGGTTCCACAATGCTTGTACTGGGGCAAGCAGTGGATTTCCTGGGTCCTCTTTAATAATGGTTTATGGATGTTTCCTTCAGGAACTTGTCCAAACCTTTTTTAAACCCAGCTACACTAACAGCTTTTACTACATCCTCTGGTAATGAATTCCAGAGTTTGATTACGCGTTGAGTGAAAAAATATTTTTTTTTATTAGTCTTAAACGGGTTAAACTGTAGCTTCATTACATGTCCCCTAGTCCTTCTACTTTTTGATGGTGTAAACCGATCTATGTTTATCCATTCCATTCCATTTATAGACCTTTATCATATCTCCCCTCAGCCGTCTCTTTTTCCAGGTTGAAGAGACCCATTTAATTAATTAATTTATTTATTTATCCAGTTTTCTATACCGCCTTATCCTTCAATCAAAGTGGTTTACATTATGTAATCACTACAAACAGGTACCTGATACATTCCCTTGTCCCCAAAGGGCTTACAATCTATGTGTACCTGAGGCAAAGGAGGGTTAAGTGGCTTGCCCAAGGCCACAAAGAGCACCTATAGGACTAGAAACCCCAGTCCCTCTGGCCTGAGATTGCTGTCCTCAGGTAGAAACATAGAAATATGATGACAGAAAAAGACCATATGGCCTATCTAGTCTGTCCTTCCATATCAACAACTACAACAGTCCCCTTTTTACCTTTTAGAGATCCTCTGTGTTTATCCCATGCTTTTTTGAATTCAGTTACTGTCCTCATCTCTACCACCTCCACTAGGAGACTATTCCATGGATCCACTACTTTTTCCGTAAAGAAATATTTCCACATATCACTCCTGAATCTATCTCCCTTCACCCTCATCCCATGTCCCCTCGTAGCAGAACTTGTTTTCAATGGAAAGAGGCTCTCTCCCTGAACATTTATGCCACGGAGGTATTTAAACATCTCAATCATATCACCTCTATCCCGCCTTTCCTCTAAGGTGTACATGTTAAGATCCTTCAGTCTGTCCTCATATGCTTTATAATGAAGACCGCTAATCATTTTAGTAGCCACCCTCTGCACCGACTCCATCCTGTTCACATCCTTTTGAAGGTGCGGTCTCCAGAATTGCACACTATTCTCCAAATGAGGTCGCACCAAAGACTTATACAGAGGCATTATCACCTCCTTTTTTCTGCTAGCCATTCCTCTCCGTAATAGGACTTGAACCCTCGTCCCTCCAGCCTGAGGTACTGTTTCCTTTTAAGCCTTCCTCATAGGGGTATCCTTCCATCCTCTTTACCATTTTGGTGGCTCTTTTCTGTACCTAGCCTGCTTCGTGGCTATAGATATTGTCCTGTTGGCAGTGACACTGCAGTGTTGATTATGGCTTTGACACTGGGCAGTGGATATGTCCTCCAAAGCCTGGCTAACTCAATGGGCCTTAATGGAAAGCTCCCTTGTGGGGCTGATTGGAGAAGTTAATGAAGGACTTGGTCTGGGAAGCAAGCAGGGTCTTTTCTCTCTTTGGCCTCTGCCCATTTGTGGAGGGCGCTCTGGACTCACTTCTGGGTATCTCGGGACTCCTGATGTTTCATCCTGGCTTCTGGATTTCAGACCTGTAATTTAATTCTTTCGATGGGTCTCGTGAGCCCAGAAACCTGATCCCCTCCAGAGAGGGTTCCTCCCATTCATCATTATGTAGGTTTTGGGGCTCATTCCCAAATGTTACCAAGAATAGAAGGGTGCTAGACATCATTCAAAGTGGCTATGTCCTGTACTGCAAGCTGCCAATCCCAGAGGCATTTTTCATCTCTTCATGTGGTTTGGTGGACACGAGAGCCACCGCATGGGTCACACTGGACAAGTTAATGCGCCTAAAAGTGGTGGTGCCAGTGCTCTCAGCCGAGTGGGGCAAGGGCAGATATTACCTTTCTGTCGGGATGCCTCCTTCTGACCAATGGCCTCAAGGCAATCAATGTCCCTTTGTGTGTCTTGCGCTTCTGAATGGAAACTCCTGAGATCTGGAATCTCAGCAATGCTCTGAAGGGGGTTTCTAGCATCTCTGGTTTTGACTTAAGCTTGTTTTCATATCCCGATCCAGGAGGATCAACGAAGATGTCTGCGTTTTGCCATGTTTGGCTCACTCCTTCAGTTCACTGCCCTCCCTTTGGCCTCTCCACTACTCTGGGAATGTTCTCCAGGGTCATGGTAGTGGTGGCTACGGTTCTATGTGTAAACCCATTTCTGGACAACTGACTCATCTGAGCCTGTTCTCTGTCCTTCTGGAAGGCCTCAGCTGGGTGTTCAGTTGGAGCCTTTCCAATCCCTGGAATTCCTGGGAGCACAATTTGATGCTCGAGTGGGCAGAGTCTTCTTGCTGGTGGAGAGAGTGCAGACATTGCTGAAATGACTTGAAGTGTTCTGTTCTCAACAGGCTCCCAGGATTTAGGATTATCTCCAGCTTCTCAGTTTGATGGTAGTGGCAGTCAAGATGGTGCCATGGCCATGCTAATATGAGGCTGCTCTGGTGGCCCTTCGTGACTGGAGTTAAAGCTCAGGCTTCTGCTCCATCTGGGAGTTGAGAGCCAGCTTGAGGTGGCAGCTACACCCATGTTATCTGAAGAGGGGCATACTGCTAGATGATCACTTGTGACTTATTTTGGTGACAAGACACCAGTCTTGAGGACAGGAAAGCCCTTGTCAAGACTGAACGGCCCAGGGCGGTTGGAGCCGCAGGTAGGCAGTGTGGTTCATCAGCCGTCTCGAAGCAAGGGCTGTCTGGCTGGCCCTCTTGTATTTTCCTGCCCTTGATCAAGGACAGGATGGTGCAAGTTTTCTCGATCAATGCCATAGCAGTGGCATATGTCAATTGCTAAGACGGCATAGAACTTAATGCTGATACATTGCCTGGACAATCAACTGCTTGTAGATAATTGCATAGAACTTGCTATCCAATTGCATAGCCTGGTTCGTAAAACAACTCACGCTGCACAAGCCTATTACCCCCATCAATTTAATTACCACCTCATAACTAATTTGCAAACTAACCATAAGTAACACAACACATAGAATAAAAATACCACTACTAATGCAAAACCACAACTATAGGACACAACTCAAGTCAAACCGAGCCCAGGTCAGTAAACCACAAACCCTATCCCAGGTCAGTAAATACAAGTTATAAAATGCACTCCACTACCCACTACTTCATGGCCTACCTCACATTCCTCCACATGTTTGCACTCTGCACACACAGCATCAGACTAAACGAACAAATCCCCTTGATAGACCCATATATCACCCAACCTAGATGCACACCAGCATCACACATATCCAAAGAACGCCAACAATCAAAGAATACAGCCCACAAACCATACAATGCCACACGTAACACACCCTCTCAACACACAAATAATGAACACACAAACCCATTCATATCAACATACATCAGATGGGCTCTACTAAACGCCAAATCTATCAGGAACAAATCAAATACTATCCTTGACCTAATCCACGACAAGAAGCTTGATATAACATGCATCACGATAGACGATTCAGACCAGGTCATATTAAATCAAGTAACCCCAACAGGATACTCAGCATTTAACTGCATCAGAGCACAAAAGAGAGGAGGAGGAGTACTAATACTTACCAGAAAGGATTTCAGATTCAAAACAATCGCTACCACTAGCACAATCGAATCCAATACACTCACTATAGCCAACAAGTACCTAACCATCTCCCTCACATACAGACCACCTGGAACCACAACTGAACACCTATCCACAGTAATTGAAACGATATGCGCACATAACAGAAGACACAAACCCCTTGTTGCACTAGGAAACTACAACCTAACATCCGCACCCACCAGTGAAACTGCAACGTTCTTAAAAGCCATGGAGTCACTAAAATACTGCCAGACAATTAACGCCCCAACGCACAAACATAGTACAACTCCAGACATGGTATTCATGCCAACACAATTGGTGGAACAGAACAAAGCCACAAAACCAACAATCACCCCAGTCCCTTGGTCAGATCACCATGTAATTGAATTCACCATGACCCTGAATAACCCCACCCAACGCAAAGAAGATGAAAGAATAATCATACGGTTCAAAACATTTAACAGAGACTCATTCATAAATGAAATCACTCCACAACTTCAACAGGAACACGACACCCTGGATCTTAATATAGAAGAGTGGAACACAATAATAGCCAACGCAGCATCTGCCCTAGCCATCAATGAACCACAAACTCGCAAAAGATCCAATGCCCCATGGTATTCACACGAAATCAGAGTTGCAAAGCGTACACTAAGAAGACTAGAGAGAAAATGGAGACAGAACAAATCACACAACCCCCTAACACAATACAGAGACAAACAACTGGAATATAACAATCTAATAAATGAAAGCTAACCAAGGACGACACGCAACAAAGCACCCATCATCTTGACCCACAAAAATATGCAGACTACATGAAGTCAAAAAACACCAACCAAACATACTCTGCTTCACAACAAACAAATGATTACAAGATAAAAAAGCAACATCAAGCATGGGAGAGCTTCAACATACCAACAAAACAACAAGTAGAAGACATTATATCTGGACTAAACACAACAACTTCACCATCAGACCCATGCCCAGTGTCTTGGATCAAAACCACAAAAAGCCAACTCTCTCATCAAATTCAAAAAATCATCAAGGATTCATTCCAACAAGGATACATGCCGCAACCCCTAAAGCACACAATGATACGATCAATACTTAAAAGTAGCAATCTGAGCTCATCCGAACCAAAATCATACCATCCCATCTCCAGCCTGCCGTTTCTTGCTAAAATCGTGGAAAAAGCAGTCCAAAGGCAACTTCAGGACCATATAGATATCAGTGCCCCACTGGACATACACCAGCATGGATTCAAGCCCCAACATGGCGTGGAAACACTACTCACCTCCCTCTTTGACAATCTCCTAAGAGGCATAGACAACATAAAAAAATGGCTTCCTGCTAGTGTTCATGGACATCTCGGCGGCCTTCGATACTGTGTCACACCCAAAGCTATTGCAACGCTTACAACAGATAGGACTATGCAAGAATACCCTAAAGTGGTTTACATCATACCTGGAAGGGGGAACGCAACAAGTCAAATGCAACCAAAAGAAATCCCTACAATTCCCCATCACGCAGGGAATACCTCAAGGCTCAGCCCTGTCTTCATTGCTCTTTAACATCTACATACAGCCCATATGAATAGAGGTCTTGATAAGGCTGAAAACGGTTTTTCTCTAATATTTCTAGATATCTCCGCTGCCTTCGATTCCGTTAATCATAATCAACTTCTTGCCCGACTCCTCGAGAAGGGAATCTGTGGCCTCGCCTGGGAATGGTGTAGGTCATACCTGTCGGAGCGATGGCAACATGTCAGAGTCGGTTCCACCACATCCACACCTTTCCACCAACATCAAGGTGTTCCGCAAGGATCGTCCTTATCTGCGCTTCTGTTTAATATATACTTACAGCCGATTTGTGAAATCATACGCACCTTCAATATCTCCTCATTAATCTATGCCGACGATGTTCTACTGTTTACTCCATTTAAAGTCAGTCAACCAGACTTCACCAACCTTATTCACTGCTTCAATGCCATCACAGACTGGTTAGCATCTCAAAACCTCCATATAAACTTCAAGAAGACCGAAGTTCTATTCATATCAAGAAACAAAGAATTCTCCCCCCCATCCTCTCTAAAAGTAAGAGATGCGGATCTCCCCAGTAAACTATCTATTCGTTACCTAGGGATTACTCTGGATCAGCATTTTGAATTTAAGGAACACATTCGGAACGTCACCAAGTCTGTCTACAATAAAATCAGAACGCTAAGGCACCTCAGACCCATGCTACCTCACAACAACTTCCGGACCATCTTCCAGGCCCTCACACTACCTCATTTTGATTATGCAAATGTCATCTTATACGGTCTCCCCAGGAACATCATTAATCCACTACAACTTGCTATGAACGCGGCTGCTAGGGTGCTCTGTGGTCTAGCAAGATCTGACCATATCACCCCGACTCTCATGGAACTCCACTGGCTACCAATTCATTGCAGGCTAACATATAAAATCCTCATCATCACTTTCAAGATCATCAACAACCTTGCCCCCACGTCTCTCAATGATCTCATCTCCCTCACCCCAAAAAAACAGAACGAGAAGGACAACAACGGACAACACCCTGATTATCCCCAAGGAGTCCATCAAATGTACCCAAACAACCAAGAAAAGGACCTTCGCCTTCTATGCACCTAAATGCTGGAATGACCTCACACCTGAAATTAGAGCAATTAAAGACCTCTTTCAATTTCGCAAGGCAACCAAGCACCACATTTTCCTTCTCCATTTTGCACAAACATCCAATCCTCATCTGATCATCAACACTCCTAAACCCACAAACTCTCACTCTTCACTCCCAATTCCCTCATAAGTAATTCCGCCTCAAGTTCTCTTATGTCCTGCCTTATTCCGGCCATAGTCTGCCTGCGAATACTAAAGAATCCAATATGTTTATACATAGTTACAGTTTTTACCCTGTTGATTGTACATAGTTACACAGTTTGTACATAGTTACAGTTTTTACCCTGCTGTTCCAAGTTTAAGTTTCCTGTTATAATGTAAGCACACCAGTGTCTTCTGATTGTGCAGCTTCTGTTACTTGTAAACCGCACTGAAAACAAATAGCGCGGTATATAAAAGATGTTAAATAAATAAAATAAATAAATAAATATGCAACATCATCAAGCACCATAAACTATACTACCACCTTTATGCTGACGATGACATGGTGTACGCTCCAATCAACTTAATGGCACTGAACACTACACCAATAACAAAATGCCTCGAAGACATGAATGACTGGCTCATAGCCAACAACTTAACGGTCAACTACGACAAAACTGAGGCAATGTTCATCACTAGGAACCCCACCTTCATACCTCCACAAACCATCAGCATCCTAGACAAACACATAGTAGTCAAAGAAGTAAAATACCTGGGCATCACACTAGACGGAGCTCTGAACCTAAAATCCCACATCACCAAAACTGCAAACAAAGCATATCATCGATTGAAAACAGTCAGACAAATCAAACCAATGCTCCGTCAAGACCATTTCCGCACAGTGTGTCAAGCACTCATCACACCACTGCTTGATTATGGAAATTTACTATATCAAGGCCTTCCTCATCAGACACTACACCCACTACAGATGGTACAAAACACCACAGCACGCATCATTACAGACACCTCAAGGACCGAGCACATCACTCCCGTCCTACAACAACTACCCTGGCTCCCAGTGGTGGCAAGAGTTAAATATAAACAATTATGATAATCTTCAAAGTCATTCACCATCTCTCAGTGGACGTACTCCAAAACGTTATAACAAGAGACATCAGCAATAGACCAAGAAGAACCAATAACAACAACATGATCGGCACACCTGCAGGCTATCACAAAACCAAACAAACAACTTCAAAGAGAGCACCATCACTACTAGCATCCTCACTATGGAACTCCCTACCAATAAGCCTGAGAGCTTTAGAAGATCTCACAGACTTCCGCAAAGACCTCAAAACATGGTTATTTATAGAAACCTATGAGCATTCAAGCAACATCCCCTACATAAACAGCAACACTACTACCACCGCCAACTAAATACACACCCATCCCATCCACATGCACAAATTTATCACACCACGTTAGTAAATACCTTTATGTTAAATGTTACCTAAACTGTACTGTCTAAATACTGTTACATAACTGTACTGTCTAAATGTTTACATGTACCCTAATGTTAAATGTAACCCTCCTTGTAACTTGTGTTGTGACGTGACCACCTTGATTGAAGGATAAGGTGGCATACAAATCTGTCTAAATAAATAAATAAATAAAATAAATGAGGTGTGCAGGAATGGCCCTAGGGATGGCTCTCTGGTTCGCCTGAATAGAAATGAGCCTCCTAGCTCTGTCAGCTCGGCGATCTTCTTTCGTCACTGTCTTGATCCCGGAGAGTGGGAATTGAGTCAGGAGGTGTTTCAGATGCTTCTCCACCGTTGGGGGTCGCCCCATGGTGGAATTGATGGCATCCCACTCAAATGACAGTGTGCCATTGCTTCACTTGCCACATGAAAACTGGGTCCAAGGGCATTGTCTCACTGGTTCAGTCCTGGCCATAGCAATGGCTGCTGTTGGGGCATGTGCTTCAGCACATGGAGTGCCATCTGGGCTGGATTGTTCTGGTGGTACTGGATTAGATGAGGAGAGCGTAGTTCAAGGACCTGATGCAGTTCAACAGCTTCCTCCTCGTCATCTGCATCATGGTCTTGGCTCTTGAACAGAGTCGGCTGACACGTAAGCGCTATTCTCTTGCAGTGGTTTCTACTCTGCTAAAAACTTGGGGTGGGGGGGGGGTTCTACTAGCCTGGTATATGTGAGACTTTGGTACCTCTTTGAGTGTAGTTCAGCACATGGCAGCTTGTTCCTAACTCTGCCAAGGTGCCGGCTCTGTTGGTCTTCTGCAGGACTGTCTGGAAGAGGGATTTTTTCCCTTACCTCCGTGAAAGTCCAGGTGGCAGCCTTGTCCTGTTTCAGAGGTCCAATGGCTGGAAAGTCTTCAGCCTTGCACCCAGATGCTTCATGTTTTCTTCAAGGGGTTCAGCGTCTGCGTCCTCCCCTCCAGTCATTTGTCCCTTCTGGGATATCTGTCTGGGACTCAGGGCCCACTGTTGGAGCATCCGAAGCATGCTATTCTGAAGGGCTTGACTCTCAAGACTGTGTTTTCTTGATTGAAATTTGTTCGGCAAGGCGGATTTCCAAGCTGCACGCTCTGTTTTGCCGGGATCCATATTTGTCCTTTCAGAGGAGGCTGTTTCCATTTAGTCTGTACCTTCCTTTTGCCTAAGGTGATATCTCCCTTTCGTGTGAACCAGGTGGTTTGCTTGCCCTCCTCTAAGAAGCAGTGTAGAGGGAAAGAGAAGGATCTTCGCCTGGAGGCAGTCCGGAGGGTGCTTCTCTGGGATTTGAAGGTTACAAATTCCTTGCATACATCCGATCATCTTTTTGTATTGTTTGCTGGCACCTTCAAGGGTGTTGCGGCAGCCAAGTCTACCTTGGGGCACTAGATCAAGGAGGCAATTGCCTTGCTGTATCTGTAAATTCTCAGCAAAAAGGCAAAGTGGAGAAGGGCAGACCTCAGAATACTCCAGAAAAAGCCTTTTGCCATAAATTGGCTTCAGGTACTTTTAACTAAAGTTAAATACATCAACGGTCCGCCTAAGTCTACTCCACCCTCTCCATATTTCACGCCTAGAAGCCAGACATTTCAAAAACTAGTATTTCTTTCAACAATCTATCAAATAAACATTATTTCAACAATATGGTTCCTTATATACAAAAAAATGAAAATGAAAACGTTAAAAAGTTCCTTTCTTCTGTCAGGCTTCCAAACCACTGATTCAGATGTCAACCCCGACGCACTCCTGAACGTCCGTTTAGCGTTTCGCCTACGCTGCTTCAGGGGATAGAACCAATAGACGTTCTTAAGGAACTTACGTATACCATCAGAGTGTATACATTTTCCATTACTTGCTTAACATCTTCATTTACCAGCATCCGGATTACACATGATCCGCCTATTCCAGAAGGAGGAGCTGGCATCATTGATGGCCAGGGTGTTATCCACCTTGAACTTGACAGATGCTTCCGGCATGGAACAGGAGACAAAGGTACACCCACTCCTTCAAGGGGTATGGAAATCCACTACTATCTTCCCATTCCTGGATGTTATCAAGGATTATGATCTGGTCGAAGTGGGACTCTCCTAACACCTTACCTAAATGGTTAAGGGTGTGTAAGAAGGAGGAATGTGTCGAAGTTTGGCATTCCCAAAATGGATGCACAGGTCACGGCAGTTACCAGATGGACCACCATTCCTGTTGAAGGCAGCTTGCCTTAAAGAATTTTCTGGATCATAAAGTGGATTCCTTGCTGAGGAGCCAGTTTGCCGTAGCGGCTGCTATTCTGCAGCTGGTGGTATGTACCAGCCTGATGTCTCGAGCCCTTCTCTAATGGATTCAGTCTCTTCTGCCGGATGATACTACCCCTCTTTTGGAGTCGGCTACTGCCTTTCTTTCTGATGCCATGTATGACCTGATAATGTTTGGTGGCCAGGGATGGTGCCTTGACAACTGTGTCACGGTATTGGATTTGGTTCTGGCACTAGGCTGTGGACACATCCTCCAGAGCCCGGCTGGCTCAACTGGCTTTTAAGGGGAAGCTTCTGTTTGGAGCTGATTTGGAGAAGCTGCTGAAGGACCTGGGTGAGACAAAATCTTACTGCCTTCTGGAAGACATGTCCAATGGGCCTGTGAAGCGGGCTGGTGGTTATGGTTAAGGCATTTGATATACCGCGCTTTACTTATGCATCAGAGCGGTTTACATGTATATACTAATGGGTACTTGTTATTCCCTTGTCCCCGAAGGGCTCACAATCTAAGTGTACCTGAGGCCCCTTTCTTGTCAGCCTCTGCCAATCCACCAAGGGCGCGCTGGCCAGATTCCTGGGCGTCTCGGGGCTCTCATAGTTACCAACCTGGAAAACCTTTATTTCCCTCTGCTTCCGGGCCTCGAGCTTGCTCTCAGTTCTTTCGTGGAGCTTGCGTAGGCCCAGGGATTTGGTATCCTCCAGAGAAGGACCCTCCCGGACTGTGCAATGAAGGTTTGGGGGCCCATTCCCTAGTTTCTCTGCTGGGAGGCAGGCTTCGTCTTTTCTTTCAGGAATGGGCCTGAGTTACCAAGGATTGTAGGTGCTAGACACTATTCAGTTCCGCTATATCCCAGAATGCAAAGAGACAATTCCAGGTGCTTTCATCATTTTCCCTTGTGGGTCTGCGATCAAAAGTGCCGCTGTGCGGACCACCTTGGACAAATTGCTACACCTGAAGGCGATGGTGCCCGTCCCTATGATTGAGCGGGGCAAGGGCAGATATTCCATCTATTTCGTTGTGCCAAAAAAGGACAGTTCCTCCTGGCCCATTCTGGATCTCAAGGGGTCAACAAGCACTTGCGTGTCCTAGGCTTCCAGATGGAAACCTTGCGTTCAAGATTCAAGCAGAGTGCCGAGGGGGGTTCTTGGCTTCTCTGGATCTGTCCGAGGCATATTTTCATATTCCAATCCAGGCGGATCAGCAGAAGTACCTGCATTTTGCTGTGCTTGGCTCTCACTCTATCAGTTCACTGCCATCCCTTTCAAGCTATCCACCACCCCAAGGATGTTCTCCAAGGTCATGGTGGTGGTGATTACAATGCCAAGGGATCTGTGTCCATCCCTATTTGAACAAGTGGCTCATCTGAGCTTGTACCCTTTCAGAAACATCTTGGCTGGCGTCCTGAATGGTATTCTTTTTGGAAAGCCTCAGCTGGGTGATCAATCAGGGAAACAGCCAACTGTTGCCTTCCCAATCCCTGGAGTTAATGGGAGCATGTTTTGACGCTCAAGTGGGCAGAGTTTTCCTGCCAAAAGAGAAAGTCAGCAACTGCTGTACATGTTTCCTCCGTGTCCCCTGGTGGGCATGTGATTTGGCGTATAGAATGCCATCTGAGCTGTTCTGGTGGTACCAGATTGGCCAAGGAGAGCATGGTTCGGAGACCTGATGTGGCTTCTGCAGGCGCCTCCTCTTCAGTTGCCTCCATTTTGGGGCCTTTTGCGGCAGAGACCGATTTTTCTGGAGGTCCTGCTTCGTTCTCAGTTACTGCATAGCTCTTGAAAAAAAGACAGCTAGCGTGTAAGGGCTACTCTCCAGCAGTGGTCTCTACTCTGCTTGGTGCCCGGAGGAAGTCTACCGAGCTAGCATAGTATGGATACGGTGCCTCTTTGAACGCTGGTGTGGCGCGTGGCAGTTGGCTCCTGAGGTTGCCAAGATGTCCTCCCCGTTGGCCTTTCTACAAGATGGCTTAGAGAAGGGTCTTTCTCTTATCTCCCTGAAATTTCAGTTGGTAGCTTTACTCTGCTTCCGGGGTCCGGTGGCAGGCAAGTCTCTGGCCTTGCACTCAGACATCTCGCATTTTCTCAAGGGGGTTCAGTATCTGCCTCCTCCCCTCCAGTTTGTGATCCCTTCCTAGGATCTGTATCTGGTGCTCAGGGCCCTGATGCCACTGCTTTCAAGGATTTGATGCTCAAAACGGTCTTCTTTGTTGTGATTTTTGCTGCAAAGTGGATTTCCGAGCTGCAGGCTCTGTCTTGCCGAGATTCTTATCTGTCTTTTCTAAGGAGGCCATTTCCATTCGGTCTGTGCTTCGTGCTTGCTTAAGGTGATTTCTCTCCTTCATGTGAATCAGATTGTATACCGGCCCTCCTTCTCTAAGGAGCAGTGTCAGGGAAGGGATAAAGATCTTCACCTTGTGGATGCCAGAGGTGCTTCTCCCGTATGTGGAGGTTACAAATTCCCTTAGTAAGTCCAACCACCTTTTTGTGCTGTTTTCTGGCTCGGGCAAGGGTGAAGCGGTGGCCAAGTCAGCATTAGGGTGCTAGATTAAGGAGGCTGTTGCCTCGGCGATCTGTTGTGGAACTGGCTAGTTCTGGAGGGTTTTGCATGCCCATTTTACCTGAAGACAATTGTTGTCCTAGGCAGAGCGGAGCTCGATAGCCCCTGCAGACATTTGTTGGGTAGCAACTTGGGCAACACTTTCCTCTTTTTTTGTCAAGCATTACCATTTGGATGTCTAAGCATAGGCAGACACAGCCTTTGGCTAAAGAGTTTTGTGAGCTGTCTTCTTCTCGCCCAGTGGAATTGTAGCTTTGGACCATCCCACCTGTCTGGACTGGTCTAGCAGGACGATATGGAAGGTGACATTTTACTTACCAGTCACTGTCCTTTCCTTGAGTCCTGTAGACCAATCCAGGACCCGCCCCTGAAACTGTATTCACTTTTTTCTTCTGCTGCAGTTCCCCTGGGTCTGCTATGAATTTTATACTGGGCTCTGCAGGTTCATCTTCTACGGACAAGCTTTCTGTTTATGTTTTCCTGTACATAGTTCTCTACTGTTGCTCATGATTGAGGTTGTATGGTGCTTGCCATGTTTCTCCCATATGCTTTGGGATGAATGCTGAAGGGACCTCTTGATGGTTGAAGCGAATAGAGACATGGAAGTGATGTCATTGAATCCTGGGCTTTTCATTGGTTCTTTGTCTCCACCAATCTGCTGGTAGGGGATCACAACCCACTTGTCTGGAATGGTCTAGCAGGACTCAAGGAACGGACATTTACAGTAACTGGTAAATAAAATGTCACCTTACAGAGCAAACAGTCCAAAAGACAAGGAAACTGAGATACAAGCTGTTGCCAGAGCGGCACAGATACAGAGTGAATAGGTGGGTTTTGGACTGAGCTAGCAAGACCACAGCAAAGGAAATTATCAGTAAGCAAAATTTCTCCTTCCAAGGCATCCCACTAAGCCAGTCCAGATTAGTGGGAAGTATCAAAGTTACTCTTCCACTGGGTGGGACGCAATATCTGCCACCAGCACCCGGAACTGCTGCCTGTGTTTGAAGATCAGACATTAGTGCAATGCAAATTTTAGACAAGGATGACCAGGTAGCCACTCGATAATTATCCAGCAGAGAGACTTGCGGCAGCTCTGCCAGGAGGCCGTCTGAGCCTTGGTTGAATGAGCCTTCAGTCTATGTGAAACAGGCTTGTCACACAACAGATGTGCAGACACCATGGCTTCCTTGATCCATTGTGCCAGCATGGCCCTTACGAGGCCCAGAACAGAACAAATAGGTACCAGAGAAGTGCTCTACGAACATCAGCCAGCGGAGCCTCCTGTTGGCCCCCAAGTACTGCTCTGCTGAAAAAGATGGGAGTGAAATCACCTGATTAACATGAAAAGGATGACAGAATCCTTGGCAGGAAAGAGGGAACCAGATGCAAGGTAACCCCTTCCTCCGAGAAGGAGAAGAATGGATTGCGGCAGGGTAATGCCTACAACTAGGAGATGCGGCGCACTGAGGTGATCGCTACCAAGAAAATAGTCTTCAATGAAAGATCTTTGAGGTGACCCTTTTCAAGGGCTCAAAGGGGGATTGCATCAGCGCACGAAGCACAAGGGAGAGATCCGAGGGTGGGACAACTGGTTGAACTGGTGGACGTAACACTTGTGCTCTGAAAAAGCAAGCAACATCTGACTGGGAGGCCAATGAATGACCCGAAAAGAGGTTGTGAAAACAAGACAGTGGGATCACCTGTACCTTCGGGGAATTTGCTGCTAGCTGTTTATCAAACCCATCCTGGAGGAAAGCCAAGAGTGAGGGGACCTTGGTTGCATCACAGTGAGAGAGACCGCCAATGGCACCATCTCTTGAAGAGATGCCACACACTAGCATAAGCGAGAGATGTAGAAGACTGTCTAGCCAGCAACATTGTTTTGCCCATGACGCTGAAAAAAATCCTTATGCGAAGCGTTGCCTCTTAAGGGCCAAGCCATAAGCAAGAGGGAAGCCAGGTTTTCCAGAAGGACTGAGCCAGGCCTCAAAAGCCCCTGCGTGCTCCAAAAGCCAGAGACTGTGAAACAAGAAGATAGACCAAGTCGGCATTATTATGACTATACTGGGATGACCCTCTATGTACCAGAGAATCCAGCTGATCACCGCCCATGGCGGGAAAACAGAGGAGACTGCTGCATGGCCAAGATTGCACGAGCGCAGCCATTCTCTTTGATGTGCTTTATCTGCGCCGAATGAAGAATTCTGGCGCCTTGACATTGTACCCCATGGCCATTAAATTTGCCACAAGCACTGCCCTATGCTGTACTATCCAGCAAAAGGTTCAGGAAGTGATCTCCCACTCGCCTGGACTGAGAAGATGTCGACTGAGAAAATCTGCTTGGACGTTCTCCTCTCCTGCAATGTGTTCCGCTGACAGGGCCTGCAGATATTCTGCCCATGGAAACTGGCTTATCTCCTTTGCCACACCTGTGTACCTGGTCCCTCCCTAATGGTTGAGGTATGCCATGGCCGTGGCATTGTCAAATAACACCCATACTGCCTAACCCCGCAGGGTCAGCAGGAAATTGAGCAAAGTCAACTGCACTGCTCTTCCCTCCAAGCGGTTGATAGGCCACCTTGTTTCCAGCTGGGATCACTGTCCCTGGGCTGTCCTGCCCAGACAGTGGGCTCCCCAGCCCCTAAATTGCCATCAGTCATCACCACCACCTGTTCGGAAACCTCCAGGGGCATGCCCTACTTGTCGGACTGAGCCAACTAGTGGAGACCTTTGAGCATGCTGGGTGATAGAAGAAGTCAGACCTTGTATTCATGGAAGCAAGGGGACCAATGGCCCTGGGAGTGTACTGCAGAGAACACATGTGGGCCTAGGCCAAGGGGACCAAATCCAGCATTGCTGTCATGACCCCCAACAACTGCAGATAATCCCATGTCCTAGGGGCAGGATGCTGCAGAAAGGACTGAAACTGACCATGAAAATTCTCTCTTCTCAACTGCATGAGGAAGACTCTCCTCAACTGATTATCGAAGTGCGTTCCAAAGAACCCGAGAGACTGGAATGGACTCAGACAGCGTGATTGACTACCCACCTGAGACTCTCAAGGAAAGTGAACCACTCAGGAAACCATCTGAAGTGTCTTGGGATGGGATCAGGCTCAGATGAGCCAATCGGCCAGGTAGGGGTTGTCACGCCCTCACCACTTGCCTCCAGCTTAGAGGGGCGTGGTTGTATAAGGAACTTTCCCCTTTCAGCCTTAACTGACTAGTTCCCCTCAGTGCTTTCTGGGAAATGTAGTTTAATTGCGATATATATAGGCTTCAGGTAGAAAGCTGTAGTCGGGCTCCTTGGGTAAGGCAATGACAGAAATTTATTGAGCACAAAAAAGGTTCATAAATACCACATTCAGGCATACTTCTCCATGCTTCTTCAAAGTACAACAGGTTATAAGCAAAACAAAACCCCAAACCAAAGTGACTGCTTAAAGTATTTTTCAGCTCAGAAAAACCATAGCCTTTTAACAGCAAGGCTACCAGCTTCCTATAGCCTTGCTGGTTAAAGCTTAAAACACAAAAACAGGCTTTCTTCTGTGGCAGTTTGCCTTCTTTTCCCGTCTCAAATCTTTCCAGGCTGTGTTCCAATTTACAAGCAAAAACAAAAACTCCAACCAGGAACAAACTTTCAACGTGCAAGCAAAGTTCTATTTAGGTTTCTCAGGAAAATTCAAGAGTAAAAAGAAAGCTTTTTCTGCACAGTTAATTTGGCTTCTTGCCGTCTCACTTCACAGGTAGCAGGTGGTTAACAAGCACAATTCACAACTCCAGCTTGTTCTTACGTCTTAGTAAAACTTCCCCTCTTTATCATGTGGGAATTTACAAGCCATCTACCTGCTTCTTAGGGTTACCTTTCTCTGGAGGGCTTTCTGTCAGGGCTGGCTTTCCTTCAACCCTTCTGTGGCTAAGGCTTGGCACAAAGAGCAGTCAATGAGGGTGTCTTCCTCATTCAGCTAAGCATCAGGCTCTCCTAGCTGCATAGACTCTGACTCTCCTTCTGGCTCACTGGGCTCAGCTGACAGCCTCTCGTTAGAGCTGAGAGTGTCTCCTGCACCTCTGCACTGCCCAGCATTAGTCAGGCTTCTCCAGCTCTGCTCAGCATTAATCAGGCTTCTTAGGCTCGTACCTGTGCCTCGGCTTGTATCAGCTTCTCTCTCTCTTTCTCCTCTTCTTGCCTTTGCCTCAGCCCTTGCTTCTGGCATTTCTTCCACCCTCTCTCCTTCTCCTTCCCTATAATCTAGCATAGGCTTATATCTCCAGGGTTCTAGCCCCATCTCCTCCCTTCCCAGGTGACGGAGATCACTCTGCCTTCTGGCACCTGAGTAATCAGGGAGCTTACCGACGTAAGGGTCTTGGACCTTAGGTCTGTATTCACGCTCCCTTATTTCATTAGGGGAAACCTGAAACCTGTTCCAGCTGGGGGTTTTCTGGTTCCTAGATGAGGTTGTGGTTTTGTTACCCTGACCTTGCAAAAGGGGCCCTTTTACTAGGGTGAACTCTTTGCCTTTTTCCCTTTCGCCTAAGTCAGGATAGGCTTCCTTACCCCAGGGTGCACACAAATGCCCTCCGATGGAGCATTGCAGCTACCACAACCATGACCTTCAAAAAGGTGCAAGGCCAAAGGGTAGGGTGCAGAACTGAAATTGCTCACCCAGGACCGCAAAATGAAGGAACCGTTGCTGATCCTCCCAGATGGGAATATGGCAGTAGGCCTTGGCCAAATACAGAAATGCCAGAAACTCCCCCAAGCATACTGCTAGGATAACAGATTTGAGTATTTCCATCTGATAGCAAGCAACTCACAAACAGTCGACTCCTTTGAGATCAAGAATAGGCCAGAAGGAACGATCCTTCCTTTGGTACCACAAAGTAGATGGAGTAGTGGCCTGTCCCCTTTTCCAGGGACAGAACAGGTCCAATCACCCAAAGCTGGAGCATTGCTCGAACCGCTGCCCTCTTAGAGGCAGAGCTGCAGGGAGACACAAGAAAGACACCTCTGATAGACCTCGTCACTTCCAACACATACCCCTTATGAATGATGTTAAGAACCCAGCGATCTGAGGTTATTTGAGCCCATTTGCGATTAAAAAAGAAAAAAGCCAAAAGCGATCAACCACTGAATGGGTTCCCTGGGTGTCAACAGGAAGAGCAGGAGGAGGCAGGAGGCTTTGGGGCAGAAGAGGAAGAGGAATTATTACGGAAACAGTGGACTCCACAAAATGCTGGTGCCCTCTGCCCTGACCTGGAAAAAGCAGGTGCCTGCTTCCTCTGCCTTGAACGGCTAAAGTCCCAAAAATACAGACAAGAGGATGCCCTTGAGGCAAAGGAACTTTTAGAGGAAACTTTGAGCTTATCCTCAGACAAATGTTGGGGCTTTACTTCACTTAAATTCTTAACTAGCTTTTTAAGATCCTCGCTGCAGAGAAGCTTACCCTTAAAAGGGAGTCTGGCCAAAAGTGCTTTAGAGGAAATATCTGTGGACCAGTGCCAGAGCCACAAACACCTCTGGGTAATCTTAGCAGCTGCCAACTCCCCCGCCGGCCAAATGAAGGACGTCATACATGGCATCAGCCAGAAAAGTCAACACTGATTCGAGACGAGCAGAAGACGAGTCTTCTGGCAAAAGCTGGATCCAGTGCAAGACAGCATGAGTAGCCAAGCCTGTTCAAATGGTGATTTGCAGAGTCAAAGAAGTAGAGGAGAAGGCAGTCTTCAAAAGACCTTTCTTTCACTTTCCTGTCCTGCTGATCCTGGAGAGCTGCCCCGCCTGCAGCAGGGATTGTGGTATGCTTCATCACTACCGCTACCAAGGCGTTCACCTTTTGAATATCAAAACCACTTGTCCAAGTCACTGGGAGATCAGGTGTAGTACTTCTCCATCCAGCAGGCACTCTGAACAGTGGCTCTGGAGCATCCCATTCCACAGACACCATTTGCTGAAGCTCCTGCGGAAAAGGAAAAGCCCTGGGGGGGCTTTCTGCTACCCTGCAGCATAGGTTCTGTCCGAGACATATTCCTCTTGTCCTCCAGCACATCCGTAAGCTGAAGTGCTTCAGTAATCTGCGCGATCGGGGTGTGGAGCTCATCTCAACAAAATAAGCAGATATCCAAGGAATCCCCCTCATCCGCCAGAGGAGAAAGCTCACCCACCTCACAACTGGACCTGCTGGCATTGTTATTGATGGTCATAATCCAATGCATCAGCTTGAGAGTCAGTCTTCTGGGGCCCAGACAAACTCTTTAGATGCACGCACACCATCCCGCATGTTGCCCTTGGAGTGGGACTGTTTTCTTGCACTACGGGTGGGCTTCTGAGACCTAACACCCATGCAGGGCAGGAGCTGGCTCCCTATGCCACCAGTTCCAGGCCTACAGAACTAGACAAAAATTCTGCATTGGCTGGGGTAGAAGCCACCTGTCCAGTCAGCTCTAGGGGAAGAGGGCTCTGGAAGCAGCACCGGAGGAGGTGCAGAATCCACCGGCCATGTGGTACTGGGCCCTACGGGTGCCATTCTCTCTCTCCAATGGGAGAGGTGCCAGGGAGGAAGGCCCCTCAACCCCTGAGGCTGGAAGAGAAGCCTGCTCTACTGCCGAGGACCAATGCAAGGACTCCCTGGGCTCTGGGTACAGACAGCGCACATGCGATCCATTAGACGCTGACATTTCTTACTGCAAGCAATGCAGTGTGATAGGGAACCTGCCATCGTGCCAGTGAATGCGGCAAGACTGCTGCCAAAAAAGGGAAACAGGCAGGGATAGGGCCTCTGGGAAAGGAGCAGGCCTCTGCACCAGCATTCCCCGAAAACTGCAAACTTTGGCGGCACACCAAAAGCTGTGGAGAAGGTGCTGCCGGCCAACGAAGAAAGCCCTTAGACCAGCCCCCACCGGAGCAACAAGGGATTGAAATCAGCTACAGTCAGGGGATTGAAAGCAGGGTGGGGGGAGTGGAAGAGGTCACTCATGCGACTGCTCTCTGAAAGCCTGCACCAATCAGCCTCCTTGCTAAGCTTCTTAAATAAAAGATAAAGCAGATAGTATGGTGAAATTAGTCCTTACCTCATAATTTGCTTTCCTTTAGTCCCTCCAGTAAAGTCCAGACTAATGGCTCTTCATCCCCTTCCAGCAGTTTGGAGACTGAGAATTCCAAGCTTTGGTGATGTCACCCCATAAAGAGAATGCATTCCTATCACTTAGCCAGTAGCAACTCACAAAACAAACTTTTACAAACTACAGTAACATATAACTAATTTTAAACTAAAACTATATGCATCTTTCGGAGTGCTCTCCGGCTCAAAAACTCTAAAGCTGAATTAATGCAGTCGCCACTACTGAACCCTTAGTAGGCTTGTGCTAAATATATATTTAAGTATTCCTGTTTTCACATGGGTGGGTTCTAGATTTTACTAGAAGAGCCCCTCACAACAGAAGACCCTGAATGATAGATGAGTCTTCACCTGTCAGAAACTTGGTGTCCTCAAAACCTGCCTGAGAAACTTTAATATTGAATCCAGACAGACCCTCAAGGGGATCTTCTGACTCCCCCAGAAAGATCTGAGTCTACCTCTAAAGATGACAATGGCGGTGCTATCTCTACCAAGGGTAAAACAATCTCCTGAGCTTGATTAGCAGTTACGAAAGATGCTGGAGTTTATAACCTTTTTCTTTAAATAAGCTTTATACATTAAAAGTACAAAATCGAGAGAGAATGGATCACTATCCCCTTCACTTCCTGCGATCCTTCTCGGCTTAACAACCTCCTCTTCAGATTGCTTAATGGTTCCTTTAATACCGGTACCTCATCAGAACGCACTGCCTGTCCATCAGCTAATTCCATGTTAGTCGTTATGGCTTCAACTCCACTTACCGATGCAGGAAGAAGGCTAGAAGAAGTCCCTTCTCTCTCTATTGCGTTGAGCAAGCTACTTCAAGCTTCCTGATCAGCTTGCTCACAAGGATGGCAGAGACCTAGCAATGACAAACAGCCCCGACGCAAACTGCACGCAGCACAAACTGCTTTTGAAGGCATATCTGTTAGAAGAGGAAAGTTGAATAATACCAAAAAAACTCACTGTCGAACTTCCACTGATAAACAAAACCGAAAGTAAAACCCCCAGATAGAAATCGGAAAAGGAACTTTCTCCAGCAGCCGCCTCCTCATGAATGATTTTTAAAAACAACTGCCACTAAAGGCAGCACTGCGAACCAAACAGAACTTTCCCTGGATTGCTGAGACCCAACACCATTGGGTTTGCTTACTGGTTAAGTCCTCCCCCGACTAAATGAGTTTGGGCTAACTTAATCTTGATGTCCTTTCAGAAATAAAATGCAGCTCTGGGGCAGCCTCTTCAATACTGCTGCCAATAAGACATGGCTCTAGGTAACTCAACTGCCAACTCACTAAGCTATCTCTTTTTTTTTTTTAATTCAAGGAATTCTCAACTAAGAGCCAAGATTAAGGGAGTCTCATCCCCTTCTGCTTGGAGACTGAAGATACTGGCTAACAATTAGGAATGCATTCTCTTTATGGGATGACATCACCAAAGCTTGGAATTCTCAGTCTCCAATCTGCTGGAAGGGGATGAAGACCCATTAGTCTGGACTGTACTGGAGAGATGCTATGGAATTTTCAGTTTTTTAAAAAACATAATCTTTAGGAAAACATCGAAACTGGCAGGTAACAAGCCCTGGGCACTCCAAGAAAGGAAGAAGTCCCCTGCCCCCGGCATCCACTGATCCTTTTGACCAGGAGCTGACACATCCCACCCCCCCCCCTCCTATTTTCAAGCACGCGAGAAACTCCAGAGGGTTATCACAAATACACCCTGGAGACATCCTCCAAGCAAGTTGGACTGGCAGGTGTTTTCCATAGAATAGTTACCAGGAACTGAGACCTGAGCTACCAGAGATCAGGAACCACCATCTGTTGGAGACTGAATAAATACTGGAGGGTGCCTCTAGCTGCACCAGTCTTAACCCCAGTGGTGATGTCACATTAAGATTCTGGTATGCTTTCTGCCTCCATCATCTGCTGGCAGGGGGAGATAACCCAATATTCTGGGCCGGTCTAGCAGAATGCCCTGGAAAGGGCAAAATTTGTTACACAAACATATCTGCCGAGGAAATATCTGTGGGTATTTGGGGGAAATGTTGCTTTTATTAGATACTGATTAAAAAACATAAGAAAATGTGGAAAGGGGGACATCTATGACACAAGTGTAATCTCTGTCATTTTTGTCTTTGTTTTTTATGGATTTTATTATGATCTGACAGATCAAGCCCATGGGATATTGCTCAAGTATAAAACACAGGAAACACCATGTTCAGTTGGGTCAAAGGTCCATTGAGTCCAACAGCTTGTTTCTGACAGTGGCCAGCCTGGGTAGTTTAAAAACAGCTGGCACATCTTAATGGAAAATCCTTCCCTGCTGCTCATTTCTAGTAGTAGTCTGCCTGGCTAATAAGTATTAATGGCCAGACAGGAGGAGTGGCCTAGTGGTTAGGACAAGGTACAGAGGGTCAGGGGTTCAGTCCCCACCTGGGGATAGCAATCTCAGGCCAGAGGGACTGGGGTTTCTAGCCCTATAGGCACTCCTTGTGGCCTTGGTCAAGCCACTTAGCCCTTCATTGCCTCAGGTACACATGTGGATTGTGAGCCCTTTGGGGACAATGGAATTTATCCAGTATGCTCTGATGCCCTTCAGCTTTGACAGTATATCAAGAAATTGCATAAACATAATAAGCCTGCACTCCAAAAACATATCCAAACCCGTTTTCAAATCCAGCTATACTATTAACTTTGATCATATGCTCTGCCAACAAATTCTGTGACTTGTGGGTTGACTGCAGGGCTAGTATTAGAGGTTGCCACCAGAGTAATTGCCCTGGGCTCCCATGTCAGAGGGGACCCCATGCCTGCTTGATACAACCTCGTTGTAGGTTTTGGGATCCCTCCCATATTTCTGCCCCAGGCCCTAGCATGTCTATTAGCAGCCTTAGCTGACCTAAACAAATACTTGTGTTAATTTGTTTTAAATATGCCACTAGCTTCCTGGGGAGTCTGCTAGCCTTAATACTATTTAAAAAGGTAAATAAGTATTCATTGTTTACAGTTCCATCATATCCTGTCTCAGCCATCTCTTTTCAAAGCTGAAGAGCCCTAGCCTGTGTAGCCTTTCTTCATAAGGGAGCTAGTCTATCCTCTTTATCATTTGGGCTGCCCTTTACTGTACATGGAGGTTGGATTACAATTGTGATGTTTCTTATAGGTCTGAAAGATTACCGCCCCAACCTTTCACGAGACAGTCTTTTATTTGAAAAGTGAGAATGGATTTGATGACACGAGAAAAAACAGCCAGGCCTATTATAGAAGGCCAGGTGCAGTTTGCAGCTCTGTGCCAAGCAAGTTAGAGTAGTGAAAAGCTTATTGTCAGTATTTTAACTGTATTGTTAACATCTGTGGATTTTTCCTGTAAATAATAATAAAGCTGAAGAAAAAAATATTGGTTATACATGCATGCAATCATTACTGCTCCAATTCCCAGAAGAGGTCAGACATTTATTACAGTAAGACGTCAGTGGGGCTCCAATTTCTGAAGTGGGGCCTAGTTAGTGGTTTGGTATGTAGTAAGCTAATACAGTGAAATGCAGAGGAAAAGGAACATGGAGATGCAGCCAAGAATAAGGAGAAATCACTAAAGTAGTTAGTTGCCATAGTCTCAAAAAATTGGACCACTTTAGACACGGTGGTCTACTCTATGGTATAGCTTTCTAAGCTTGGCAAACTTGAATTAAGCCTGAAATCTATAAACTGTATATTTATTTTTGGTCCCTTAAAAAATATCACAACCCGACTCCTTACTATGGATGAGAGGGGAAGAGCAAACATAATATGCATTATGTTGTCACTGACAAATGTGATCAAGACCTCAGTAAGATATTACCGGGTGATGTGCATTAGGATTAGGGTGCCAGACTGTGCAAAAGCTACCAGCTCTGCATAACCTGTGCTAACAAGAGGTTATCAGGCTCAGAATAGCTCATCTGTCTAGGGTAAGGGGCCCCAGAGATGCTAACAAGCGTCTTATCATGGAGCTCCAAACGTTGTGCTGCGAGCTCTGTCCATTCCCAAAACCTCATCCTTCTCAATATATTTCCCTAGATGCTGAAGACACAGCCCCATTCCCTTCAAGAAAGTTTGCCATATCCTTTAGATTCAGGATATGGCTTTTCTCCTAGGGTCCAAGTTGGGGAAAGAACCCACTTTACTGATCTAAAGGCTGGAGCAAAGGACTACCAACTCTGCATTTACTGAGCATACTCTGATACTTTATTAAACACTTGATATACCACCCTAGTGGACAATGCCTCAGAGCAGTTTACAATATCTATATAATTAAAAAGAAAAATGAAAGGAATGCCAGAGTTTTGAAAGGACAGAAGAGGACAGAAATCAGAGAAGGTATAGAGGGTGCCTCAGGTCAGAGGGGAAGGAGTTGGGTGGCAGGCTACTTGCTGAGAACTGCTATGGGAGAGGTCAAAGGCAGAGACGCTTGCATCCTGGAGATAAATGCATGGATGGTGTTTATCACTGACACTGATATACAGGACCAGCCCGAGGGTATCTGACACTTTAAGTGAATCTTGAGCTGTGTGACTCCCACCCAGGATGGCTCAAGACCCTCTTTCCTCCTCCCCTCTCTTTCTGTACCCTCATCCCCATGTCTAGTAGCTACCCTTCCCTTAGTTGGACCTTGATTTCATGGCAGGGCAATACTTATAATTTTTAATTGTTTTGTGTGAGTTGTATCCTGTTGTTTCATATTTGTTTTTGGAGATATTGTTATGCTATTTACATTGTCGTGTTTTTTTTTTAGTTTCTGCTTTTATACTGGCTTTGTAAACCGCCGATGTCTCAATAAGGCAGAATAACAAACAATTGCAAATAAATACCCAAGGCATTCAGCATCTCCCTTCCCCCTACTCCCCATGTCCAGCTCTGCCATTCTCTTGCCTATACTCCCCCCCCCCCCACCTCTTCCCCATTAGTTTAGCATTTCTCCTTCCCTTGCCTAACCTCAAGGTGTCCGGTATCTCCTCTTCCCCCCCCCCCTTTTTTTACAGCATATCCCTCCACTTCCCTTTGCAGCCACAGTCTTACATCTCTCTGTCAGCCTAAGGGGCTTGTTTACAAAGCCGCGGTAGTGGTTCGCGATCGCAGCCGCAGCCCCATTGAAATCAATGGGGCTGCGGCTCCGATTACGATCGCAAACCGCTACCGCGGCTTTGTAAACAAGCCCCTAAGTCTCAGCCACACAAGGCAGCGCTTCACAGGGCCTTGAGCACAGCCCTGCACTAAGTGCTCCCACATCCCACCTCCCCTGTGACACAGACTTCTTGTTAAGAGGGGGATGGGACACAGAACTGCTTGAGTGTAAGTCTGCCAAAGGGCCTATGCCATGCTGAGAACAGCATTACTATATTACTCCCTCCCAGAATATGCCCTCCCACCGGAAATTAGAGCCATCACAAGTCTCATGGCATTCAGAAAGGCCTTAAAATATCACTTGTTCCTACTTTACTACCCGGAAGCGACTACGATTGATCCTAGCCCTCATGTTAGTCTTTCCCACCTGTCCCCGGTGGAAAAGGGCTAATCATGATAACTCATACCTGTCCTCACCATCCATACTGTAATTATACTGTATTTTTAATTGTAGCTATTTACCACTACCATGTTAATCAACCAAAATGCCATGTACATAGTTTACTCTATTTTATGCCTCTTGTCTGTATATAGTTAACCCTGTTTTTCCGCCAAGTTTGTGTTCCCTGTTCATTGTAAAAAAAACAATGCTGACTGTGTCATTGTGTTTACATTTTGTTCATTTGTAAACCGCACTGATTAAAAGAGTGCGGTATATAAGAAATAAAAATAAATAAAATAAATACTCTCATGCCATGAGGGAACTGTGCTGCTGCCCCCCCCCCCGCCCCCCCCAATCCTGCAATTCTAGGTGGCAGGGTCTGCCCTGCTGATATAACAAAATTGCATTCAAAAGCAGTGTTAAAAATTAGTGATGATTTTTAATCCAGTGCTGAGAAATTAATTTAAGATGGTATTTAGCAACTAATTATATGAATATTTAAATGTGGGTCAGCATTGCAAATGTTTACCAGGGCGCTGATGGATAGAAGCAGAGATTGTTGGAAGGTGGAGAAGGATGTGGCAGCGGCTCAAATGACTGCATCTTGGAACTTGGTGCTAGAGGCTGTAACCAAATTTACTCACCTTGCCCTCCTTTTGTTTTGTTATAGCTGTTGCAACTCCCTCATTCAGAACTGCCAAGTTACCCATTTCCAGGAGGGAGACTTTGTGCCAAGTCCTGGTTTTAAACTTACATCATAAAGCAGTATGATAGTTGTAGTCCTTGATTCTACTCCTTGAAATCGACATAACATAGAAAATGATGGCAGATAAAGACCATATGGTCTGTCCAGTCTGCCCATCCAAAAGAACTACTAAATTCTATGATCCCTTCCTCTCCCTCAGAGATCCCCTGTATTTGTTTCATTCTTTCTTGAATTCAAATACAGTTCTTCTCTATACTACCTCCACTAGAAGGCTGTTCCTCACATCCCCCACTCTTTCTGTAAAGAAATATTTCTTCTGACTACTCCTGAGTTCATCTCCTTTCATCTTCATCTTATGAACCATCATTCCAGAGCTTCCTTTCAACTGGAAGAGGACCACCTGTGTGTGTTCATTCCATGGAGGTATTTAAATGTATATCATATCATCTGCCTTTCCTCCAAAGTATACATATTGAGATAAGAACATAACATAAGATATGCCATACTGGGTCAGACCAAGGTCCATCAAGCCCAGTATCCTGTTTCCAACAGTGGCCAATCTTTAAGCCTATCCCCATATGCCCTATAACAGAGACCACTGACTATTTTAGTAGTCACCATCTAGAGTTAGACCAACTCCATCCTGTTTATATCCTTTTGAAGGTGCAGTCTCCAGAATTGTACACAGTACTCCAAATTACGTCTCACTAGAAACTTTTACAAAGGCACTATTCCTTTTTCCTGCTGGCCATTCCTTTCCCTACATACCCAAGCATCCTTCTGGCTTTTGCCATTGCCTTTTATACCTGTTTGGCCACTTTTGCCTTCGATGCCGAGTTGAAGGAGAATCCCTGGATGGAGGACCTCGAGATCCTCCAGTACGAGGCCCCTCCGAAAGAGGTACTCGGTGTTTGTTCCCCCAATCCTGGAACGGCTGCTCCTCCGGATGTGGGAGACCCCTGCATCAGTGCCCATAGTGAACAGGCGGCTGGACTCAATGTACTGGATCTGTCACAGCCCTGGCTTCCAGAAAGCCCAACTGCTTCACAGTTTTATGGTGGTGGAGTTGGCCATGTGTTTGCTCAAGAGCCAGAAAACGCACTCCTTGGCACCCCTGGGTAGGGAGGCCCAGGCCATGGATGCCCTGGACAGAAAGTGCTTCTAGGACTTGATGCTCATCAGCCGGATCCAGGCCTACCAGCTGTAAATGGGAACTCGCCAGGTCCTCAGCTGGTCTCTCCAAGGAACCCCTTCAGCGGTTCCGGATCCTGGCCTTGTCTGTCAGAGAGTGCTCCAAATTCTTTTTCTGCCATCATGTTTCCATGTATTTGAATTTTATGAAGGTATTTTACAAAGCCCCCAAGACAGTCACCTGAGGAAATTAAAGAGTCTTGGGATAGAAAGCACAGCCCTTTTGTGAACTGGAAAAGAGTAAGTAGTTGAGTTCCCTAAGGACCTGCTGTTTAGCATAGTCATAAACAATCTGAAAATAAGAGTGATAAGTCATGTAATCAAATTTGCAGATGGCACAACTGGAGGCAATGAAGAATTCTGCCCGAGCCAGGAACTTGAGCTTACTCAATTTTCCATGCACTCATTATTTAGCTTTGCTTATATTGTTTCAGAAGTATTTGAAAGATGTACTGTTGATTGTTTTGACTAGATTGTAAGCTCTTATGAGCAGGGATTGTCTCTTACATGTCTACTGTACAGTGCTGCGTATGACTGGTAGCGCTATATAAATGTTGAGTAGTAGTAGTAGTCATGACTCAAGCAGCCTATGATGGCTTTGAGTTGGCGGTTAGAGTAGCTGCGGCGGGCATTGGTGCCCATTGCCAGTCTTGACTACAGTCCTCCGACCTGGAGCAGTGGGTTCAGGACAAGCTGGTTGATGTCCCTTGCCAAGGAGAGAATCTCTGGCAAACCCATGCTGATAAGGCTGCAGAGCTGGAATCCCTGACAAGGACCAGGCTCTCTAAGACCACTGACCCTTTCCAATGGAAGGCTTTGGGTAAAATGTCCTTTTACCCGAAGAAGAAGAAGCCTTATGGTACCCGGCCTTTTGAGCTTCCCAACAGGGTCAGCAGGCCAAGGAACAAGGGCATGACCCTCATAAGCCTAAGGCTTCCAAGCCCCAGACTGTGGCCCCGGCACAGCTGGGTGGGAACCTTTGACTCCTTGGGTATAGCCTCTACTCCCCCAGGAGGTCCAGCCCAGCAACCCACAGGGGGGCGTCTAGTTCTTTATGCCCATAGGTGGCAGTCCATCACCACTGACTCCTGGGCACTACAAGTGGTAAGGGAGGGTTACCTCCCATCTGACACAGACACCCCATCCATTCTGTCTGGGAGAGCCCACCAGGACTCTCCTCCACCAGATCTTGCTACTGCAGGAGCATGTAGGCCTTCTTGAGGACAGGGAGGTGGAATCGGTGCCCACACATCTCAAGGGCAAAGGGTTCCACTCCCACTACTTCCTCCATTCCCAAGAAGACCGGAGGCTTCCGGCCCATCCTAGACTAAACAGGTTCCTGGTGAAGGAGAAGTTCAAAATGCTCTCCCTTGGAACACTGCTGCCATACCTCCAGCAGAGAGACTGCTTATGTTCCTTGGACCTAAAGGATGCATACACACACATCTTCATCCATCCCAGCGACAGACAGTACCTCAGGTTCATGGTGGGAGGCAGCCATTACCAGTACAGGATCCTACCCTTCGGACTGGCTTCCGCCCCAAGGGTATTCACCAAGTGCCTGTCGGCAGTCACAGCCTCTGAGCCTTCCATCACCGCCTGCAAAACCAGGCAGTGCTGGTCCAGATGGACAACCAATTGGTGATATTCTACATCAACAAACAGTGGGGCACAGAGTCATATGCAAACCTGCTCTCTCTTTGCTCGAATGCAAACCGCCACAGGATGTTCTTGCAGGTGGTTTATTTTCCAGGCCAGGACAATACCCTGGCGGACAGACTAAGCAGAGTCCTCCAGCTGTACGAGTGGTGGCTGCACCCCAGGGTGGCCTGTCGGCTCTTCTGGCTCTGGGGGATCCCACTGATGGACCTCTTTGAGAGCCTTGTCAACACTCAGCTGCCCCGCTTCTGCTCCAGGCAGCCACACCCCTCCAGGGTGGTGGCGGATGCATTCCTTATCCCATGGACATCTGTGTCTTCCTGCCCACACCGCCGATAGCCAAAACCTTGTTCAAAGTACAGCGTGATAGGAACTTTCTGATACTGGTAGCCCCTCGGTGGGCCAGACATCCATGGTTCCCCCTGTTCCTTCGCCTATCCACAGTGCCTCCAGTTCCCCTGGGGTGTGCCCCGGATCTACTGTCACAGGAGGAGGACTTCCCCCTAAACCTCAAATTAGGGTTTCTGACGCTAATGGCCTGGCTGCTGAAAGGGGTAGCCTTGGCCCCTTTCAGTCTCTCCGAGGTGGTGGAAGAGGTCCTTCTGGCCTCCTGTAAGACCTCCACCAGACGAGCTTATGACTTCCAATGGCACAGATTCTCAGTATGGTGTGCGGAGCGATGGATCAACCTGTTCTGCTCAGTGCAGCTTGTGCTACAATACTTACTCCACCTATCCTAGGCGGGACTGAAGTCCAACTCTGTTAGGGTCCACCTGAGTGCACTTGCAGCACACCACCATCTCATCGGGGGCAAGTCGCTCTCCATTCAATCTCTTGTGACTCATTTCCTGCGGGGTCTCTTGTTGTCCAAACCTCCCATCTGCCTTCCAGCAGTGGAGTGGGATCTCAACGTAGTGCTGTTGCAGCTCACTGCCCCACCGTTTGAGCTGCTGGCCACATGCCACCTGTGGTGCCTTTCTTGGAAGGTGGTGTTTCTTGTGGCATTGACATCAGCTTGCAGGGTGAGCAAGCTCCAGGGATTGGTGGTGGACCCACCTCATACAAGGGTTTACAAGAACAGGGTCATGCTCTGCATGCACCCCAAGTTTCTTCCCAAGGTGGTATCCCCATTACACCTCAGTCAGGAGGTAGTGCTCCCCACTTTCTTTCCGCAGTCTCACACTAGCAAGGCAGAAGCCGTCCTTCACACTCTGCACTGTAAGAGGGCTCTGTCTTTCTACCTTCAATGTGCCCAGGGCCACCGCCAAACCTCACAGCTTTTTGTCTTCTACGACCTCAGTCGGCTGGGGGCGGCGGTAACCAAGTGTACTCTGTCCACTTTGGGTGATGGACTGCATTGCCCTCACCTATGAGTAGGCTGAGCTCTCGCTGGCATGCCAGGTCATGGTGCAAAGCCCCAAGGCTATGACGGCTTCCATGGTAAACTTGTGTTCTGTTCCTCTGTTGGAAATTTGCCGGGTTGCCACCTGGCCCTCGGTCCATACCTTCACAGCTCATTACTGCCTGGAGAGGGAGTCCCATAAGGACAGTGCCTTTGGCCATGCAGTACTCCCTCATTTGTCTGGGGTGTAGGCAACTCCTGCCCACCTATCTGTGATATGTTCAGGCTATCGGAGTGCTGGTACTTCGCTGAACACATGGGTCGCTTGGGAGTCTGTCATCCTTGGACTCAATTGCTGCTGCTCATGGCTCACCTTTCTGGTTACCTGTGGCCTTTTTTTACAGGTTTTTGGTAGCCTATAGCTAGGGAATCCCATATGTGAGGACTGACTTTCTGCTTTTTGTCAGAGAAAGTGCCCCCAGGAGAAAGCAATAGACCTCCTGCACCACTGTGTGGGCTTCATAAAAAGCATAGTTACTCACCTGTAACAGATGTTCTCCGGGGACAGCAGGAATCAGTTCTCACAACCCTCCCAACTCCCCATGGAGTTGCTTTTGGTCAATTTTGCCTTTTGAGCTATGTCGTCATACAGGCAAGATGGCACTCTTGGGCGGGAAGGGGACCACGCATGCATGGTGCATCTCCCAGAGGCTTTTTTTGAAAGCTGGACAGAAGCTATCTCATGGGCTCCGTCAGTGCTGATGTCACCCATATGTGAGGACTGATTCCTGCTGTCCCCAGAGAACATCTGTTACAGGTGAGTAACTATGCTTTTGCTGAAGCCCACACGGTGGTGCAGGAAGTCTATTGCTTTCTCTTGGGGGCTGACAGGAGGGAGTGGAGGTCAGCATGATTAAGGTGGAGCGGGCTCACCAGAGCCTGGGAATGCAAAGAGTCAACAAGCTCTGAGACCTGGTGGCCTGTCTCCATGACTTTCAAACTAAAGAGAAGGTAATGCAGCAGGCCAGGAAGAAGAGATGCTTTGAGTGGCATGGACACTGACTGGAAATATTTTAGGATTTCTCGGTCTTCACTCTGCAGAAGCACAGAGACCTGAAGGAGGTAATGCAGTTCTTGCGCACAGCTAACAATAAGTTCTGCTGGCAATTTCTGTTTTCACTGCAGCTTGCCGCTCACTGTGCATGGAATTTCATGTAGAGCTAAAATGGTGGTGGCGGGAGCGAGGAAAAGGGTTGGGCAAGCCGAAGGACCCAGGAGGTGGCCAGCGATGGAAATATGGCTTAGGCGGTGGTGCCTCCAGAGAGCATTCCTGGGAAACTTAGGGTCTGAGGCTGAGCACAGACACAGAGGAGTGGGTGATGCGCACCCATCGTGAAGAAGACTTTTTTTCTGCTTCTTCTTGGACTGATTTCTTTGGTTGTCTTGGCCGTCTTGGGGTGCAGGCCTTGCATGGCTCAAGGGCTGAGACAAGTTAACTAAGGATGCATGAGGTAAGAGTAAGGGCATGGGAGAGTGTAGTACGGAGGAGGGGGTTTGTTGCATGTGGGAGTAGATGATGGTGCAGTGTGGAAGTAGTTGCATGAAATTGTGTGATAACTGGTATTAGGGTAAGTTTAGCTTTTGGGGAGGCATGGTGGGTGCTTTTTCCTATGCCATGTAGACGGTGCTCTAGAGTACACAGGGGGTGGGGTGGAAGAGCTGGAAGATGGGGGAGGGAGTGGGAGTGCATTTTCCAAGTGAGTAGTTATGTGGGGAGGATGTTGAAATTTTTGTCTTTGGATGTGAAAGGCTTTAACTCGCCATATAAGTGGCAAATTCTCCTGAAGGAGTTGGGACATGGGAGGATACATGTGGGAATGATCCAAGAGACCCATTTTCGGAGAAGGGCCAAGAGCCTCCTGAGGGGGAAATCCTTTCCAGAAGAGGGCGGAAGACAGCAGGGGTGGGTATCCTCTTCTCCAAGAGGCTGGGTGCACAAGTGGACAGGATTGTGAGAAATGTAGATGTGCACTATCTGTTGTTTATAGCATTTATTGGAGAAGAGGAATTTATCTTTGCTAACATTTATGCACCCAATGGTCATCAAGGGGATTTCTTTAAGGAAATCTCAGATAAACTGGCTCAACTAGGGAGTGGGACTGATAGTTGGGGGGGGGGGGAGGGGAGGGGAGGGGTGACTTTAATATTTATTTGGATCCAGGTCTGGATGCGATAGGGGGTGTGCAGGGGGGAATGGGGGATTGAAGAAGGGTAAAAGGGTTTATTAATGAGTGGGGATTGCAGGACCTCTGGTGGAATTACAACTTCTTTTCGGGACCCCATGGATCCTACTCTAGAATCAATTACTTTTTGGCTCCAGATTTCATCTTCTCTAGGTGGAAAAGATAGAAATTGATTGTATCAGCTGGTCAGATCATGCTGCTATTTGCCTTTGCCTCTAGGGGTGGGGAGAGCAAGGGGTGCATAAGTTCTGGTGGCTAAATGAGGGGCTATTGCGAGATTCACGGATGGTCCAGGTGAGTCAGTGCATAGAGGATTACTTTGCTTTGAATGGGGGGAGAGGGAGTGTTGTTGGGGGAAGTTGGGATGTTGTTTTTTTTTTTAATTTATATTTTTAAGTTTCAAACAAACCAATCAAGAATACATCTTGAACAAGAAACTGAGAAGAGTAACAGCAAAAAAAAAAAAGAAAGGAAACTTTAGAACACATACGAGTCCCTCAAAGCAGGAAAGAAAAAAATAGTAATTACACTAACCTGGTAATTGTAGTTCCTTTAGTGACGACAGCTTAGTCCTCCACCTCTGGGTTGTGTACCTCCTCCTGCAGCTGGAGACTGGGCATGACAAACTCATGACATCACCGGATATAGCATGCTGGAATCTCCCATCAGCCCCAGTGCACTACTGACAAAGCAGACTCAAAAGAGCAACAAACAAGTAGCTAACATATTAACAATACAAAAACACTTAAATTGCTAAGCTATAACCGATAACCATACGGCCCAACCTACCCCTTCTGACCCCAGGAGGCCTGTGACCGCTCATGCTCCTCCGCTCTCTGCCACACCAGAGACGTTAGAAAGAAGAGCACAGAATAGAAAAGAGTTCGAGCATTCACCTGTAACTTTGCACTGAATCTCACCGAACACGCTCCGTCAACAAACCATCTCAGGGCGGGAATGAGGACTAAGCTGTCGTCACTAAAGGAACTACAATTATCAGGTTAGTGTAATTACTATTTCCTTAGCGTTCCTCCAGCTTAGTCCTCCACCTCTGGGATGTAACAGAGCAGTATTAACGGGAGGGTCCTGTCCAGCCGGAGCGCAACACCGCCGACCCGAAACAGGCATCATTTGCCGCCAGCACATCAAGGAGGTAGTGTTTACTGAAAGTATGAAGAGAGGACCAAGTAGCTGCCTTACAAATTTCCACCGGCGGAACCAAGGTGTGTTCCGCCCAAGAAGCCGCTTGCGCTCTAGTGGAATGTGCTCTCAAGCCTACCGGCGCTGGGCGACCTTGCAAAACATATGCTGACACAATGGTCTCTTTAATCCATCTGGCAATAGATGCTTTTGCCGCCACCTCCCCTTTTCGTGGTCCCCCGAACAACACGAAAAGACGATCCGATCTGCGAAAAGAATCAGAAACCTTCACATAATGCCTCAGCACTCTCTTGATGTCGAGACAGCGCAGTCCATGGTCTGAAACGTTCTGTCCCCCAGAACAGGCAAAGAAACCGTTTGATTCAAATGAAACGGGGAGGAAACCTTTGGCAAAAAGGATGGAACCGTGCGAAGAACAACCTTTTCTTTAGAAAAACACAAAAACGGCTCCCTACATGACAGCGCCTGCAACTCTGAAATGCGCCTAGCCGAACAGATGGCCACCAAAAAGGCAGTTTTCAAAGTTATATCCTTAACCGACGCCTGCCCCAAAGGCTCAAATGGCTCATTAACCAGAGCCGCTAGAACCAAATTGAGATCCCAGGGCGGCACCGAAACTCGACATGCAGGCCACGTTCTGGTGACTGCCTTAAGAAAACGGACCACATCGACGTGAGAACCTAGAGCCACTCCCTTAACCTTCCCTCTATAACAGGATAAGGCCACTAATTGAACTTTCAGAGAACTGGCTGCCAAGCCCTTATCAAAACCATCCTGTAGGAAAGCCAATAGCAACGGCACGGACGCCATAGCCACGTGGCATTAACACTGGGAACACCAGTCCTCAAAAATCCGCCATATGCGCACATACACTAACGAAGTGGACCGCTTCCTTGCCTGGAGTAAAGTGGTAATCACCTCTCTAGAATACCCCTTCTTCCTCAGCCTAGCCCTTTCAATGGCCAAGCCGTAAGCGAGAACCGATCCACCTGTGGCATTTGAAGTGGACCCTGGATCAACAGGTTCTTTGACGCCGGTAACCTCCACAGATCTCCGTCCAGCAAACGCATGAGATCGGCGTACCACGGGCATCTCGGCCAGTCTGGGGCACTAACAGCACCCGTCCGCGATGCGCTTCGATCCTCTGAACCACCTGACCGATGAGCGCCCATGGCGGGAAGACATACAGAACTACAACTAAGACCCCTTGTATACATACATGATTTCATCAGCATAATTCAAGCCACCATAACCCCCCACGTTGACTTCGCTAACCTAATTTTATTGGGTATAACAAAACAAAACATTAAAAGAATTCAACTTGCACAGAATGCAGCAGCTCGGATAATAACGAAAGTACATGCACATCAACATATAACACCAATACTAGAATCCCTTCACTGGCTGCCTATACAAAGTAGGATAGTATACAAAACATTGATAACCACATTTAAAACTCTAAACGACATGGCCCCAGTCACCCTAAGTAACCTAATCAGCAAAGAGCACTCAAAATCTACTCAAAGAAAAGGACAAACAAATAAACTAAAAACTCCCAAAGACTTCATAAAAGCTAATAAACTCACAAACAATAGAGCTTTTTCTCATGCAGCTCCAACAATCTGGAATTCCCTCCCAGATGATCTAAGAATGCTAACCGAGGTCATCGAATTCCGCAAAAAAGTGAAAACCTATCTCTTTTCTAAACATTACAACAACTCAGAT
This sequence comes from Ichthyophis bannanicus, assembly GCA_033557465.1. NCBI lineage: Eukaryota > Metazoa > Chordata > Amphibia > Gymnophiona > Ichthyophiidae > Ichthyophis > Ichthyophis bannanicus. The sequence goes on from JAWIIG010000056.1 coordinate 713,718, forward strand.
CATCCCTCAATAGACTTAGATAATGGCTAACCAGTTTTTATCCAACAAATCCCAAATGACCTACACATACAATTCTTCATAGCTGATACTGTACTTTGAATAACGCTTAAGTCCCACATAATGTGTATTTGTACATAATGTATATAGTTTACACTGTTCTATACTGTTCTGTATTAACACTGGTTGTTTATCTTATTGTTTTTGGTCACATGATGTTATATGTAAAACAAACTCCGATTTGTTAACTGTTGTTTATTGTGAACCGCAACTGAACTGTGGAAGATGCGGTATATAAATCATTGTTAAATAAATAAATAATTAAAAATACAGGAGTCCCGCCGACGGCCACGGTTGCATCAGAGCGTCGATGCCTTCCAACATTCTTTCTCGCTGTCGGCTGAAGAACCATGTCAACTTTGCGGACTGGTATGTCGCCATCAGATCCATGACTGGAGTCCCCCATCGCTGAACTAGTTCCTCGAATACGTTTGGGTGCAACTCCCATTCCCCTGCATCCACTTGAACCCTGCTGAGGAAATCCGCCTGCACATTGTCCTTTCCCGCAATGTGCGCCGCCGAGATCGCTGGCAATCGACGCTCTACCCACGAGAACAGGCGGTCTGCCTCCTATTCCATTGCTACACTTCCTGTTCCACCCTGCTGATTGATGTAGGCTACTGTTGCCGTGTTGTCGGACAGTACTCATATCACTCGACCTGTCACCATTGTGTCGAACCTTCTCAGGGCCAGCAAAACAGCTCTGAGTTCCAGCCGATTGATCGACCATTTGCTCTCTTCCAGAGACCACACGCCCTGCACGAAGAGCTCCCCGCAATGAGCTCCCCACCTCACAAGACTGGCGTCCGTCAGCAGTGGGAGCCATTCCGGTTGCTCCAGGGGCATCCCCGATGTCAGCGACCCAGGCCTCAACCACCAACCGAGAGCCTGCTTGACCCGCGAAGGACAAAGGAGTCATCTGTTCAAGGAGTCGGTTTGATGTGACCAGCGGCGCAACAACAACCTCTGCAATGGCCTCATGTGAAAACGGGCCCATGGAACCACCTCTAGCGTTGCCGCCATTGTCCCCAGCACCCGAAGGTAACTCCACGCCGTGGGCGCTGGGATTGACCTGAAGGCTCGCACCAGCTGTTGGAGCGCACGAACCCTCCGATCTGGCAGAAACACCGCTCCCCTCTGCGTATCGAACCGCACGCCGAGATACTCGAGATCCTGGGTGGGCACCAACTGACTTTTGGTCGAATTGATCACCCAGCCTAGGCTCTGAAGAAACATCACCACCTTGTCTGTGGCCCTTCTGCTCTCGGCTGCGGTCTTCGCCCGAATCAACCAATCGTCGAGGTAAGGATGAACCAGGACCCCTTCTTTCCGAAGTGCCGCCGCGATGACCACCATGATCTTGGTGAAAGTACGCGGAGCTGTAGCAAGACCAAAAGGCAGCGCTTGGAACTGATAATGTCCCCAAGGTAGAGCGAAGCGTAAGTACTTTTGATGAGATGCTCTGATCGGAATGTGCAGATATGCCTCTGTGAGATCGAGGGAAGTTAGAAACTCTCCTTGCCTCACCGCCACGATGACAGATCTTAGCGTTTCCATCCTGAAATGCGGTACTCGGAGGGAACGATTTACTGCCTTGAAGTCGAGGATAGGCCGAAGGGCGCCGTCCTTCTTTGGCACCACAAAATAAATGGAATAACGTCCCACTCCATACTCCTCCACTGGCACTGGTAGCATGGCTCCCAACTACAGAAGCCGGTCCAGCGTCTGGCGGACCGCAAAAGTCTTTGCGGGCCCTCTGCAAGGAGACATCACGAATGAATCCCGAACTGGCCTTGCCAAGTTTAGTGCATAACCTTCGCGAATGATCTCCAACACCCACTGATCGGTCGTTATCTGGGCCCAGGCAGGCAGAAACCCCCGAAGCCGCCCCCCTATTGGCTGGTTGCCTGCCTGGACCCGCCTCCTTTCATTGTGGTTTTCTCGTAGGCCCTGCGGAAGACGCAGCGAATCCTCTACTTGCTCCCCGAAAGCCACGAAACCCCTGCGCCCGAGAAGCAAATCTTCCCCTTTGGACACCACCCAAACGAGAAGAGCAAAATCTCCGGAAATCTTTAAACTGCCCTCTGAAGGCCGGGGAGAATTTCCCTTGCTTAGGTTTGTCCTCCAGAAGCCTCCCCCCTTTGGACTCCCCTAAATCTTTGACTAGCTTGTCCTGATCCTCTCCAAACAATAACTTTCCTTTAAAAGTGAGCTTACTAAGCCTAGACTTGGAAGATCCATCCCCCGCCCAGTTTCTGAGCCACAGAGACCTACGGGCGGCCACTAACGAGGCCATGCTATTCGCCAAAGCCCTGATCAGATCATAGTGGACATCCACCAGATAAGCGGAGCCTGATTCCAGACACTCTAACTCCCTAATACTATCGTGGTCCAAAGCGGCCGACTGACGTAAGTGCTGTGACCATCTGAGGCATGCTCTTGCTACCCAAGCTCCACAAATGAAAGCCTGCAACGATACTGCATCCGCCTCAAAGGATTGCTTCAACAAACCATCCACCTTTCGATCCTGCGCATCCTTTAAGGCCGCACTGCCTTCCACCGGAATGGTGGTGGTCTTAGTGACTGCGGACACTGCAGCGTCAACACGCGGAGAACGGAATTTCTCCTTGTCCTTCTCCGCCAAGGGATAGAGCTTGTTCATAGTTTGAATCCCCCTGAGTCCTGCCTCTGGTTGATCCCACTCATCCTGGATCATCCGATCTACCTCCTTGTGGATGGAAAACACTATCTGAGCCTGATGCACCGCCTGAATGATAGGATCCTCTCCATCGTCTTCTTCAATCGGCTGCGCCGTGGTTAACTTGAGCGTCTGGAGCGACTCTGTGATTAATGCCGTCAGCTCGTCCCTCCGGAACACGCGAATGATTCTTGCCTGATCCTCAGGTTCAGGAATTTCTCCTTCTTCCAACTCTTCCATATCAGCCTCAAGCTCCAGGTCTGTATCCTCCACCTCCTGCCATCCCAGCTCAGAAGAGGGTAGGTCCAAAGGACGAGATCTCTTAGGCGGTTTTGGGGAAAAAGCTCCCCCCTCCGCCCTACCGGCCGGCAGAGCAGTTGGGGGAAACAGCAAGGGATCTGGCAATTTGCCCTGTTGCCTCAAACACAATGCCTGATGCATCACAGGACAAAGTCAGGACAAAAATCTATTTGTTGGGCCTCCGTCCCTGCCCCGAGGACGCTGCAGGGCCCGCTGCCGAAGTCTCCGGGACCGATGCCGACAGGGAGGGCCCCCACAGCTCGCCCTCCACTGCCCCTGTGGCCCCCTGCGCAGCTGGGACTGATGTACTCTCCATCTGCTGCTCCACAGAACCCGAAACTGCTGCACAGCCCACACAGATGCCGGTGTCTGCCACCGTGCCTCTGCGGGTTCCACAAACCATGCACTGCGGGCAGGCTGGCATGTGCTTGAAGTGCCTAATAGGCTTGGCTAGGAACGCAGCCTGCCAAAAACAATTGTAGTTATCCTTTTATTTCGTTATGTATTTATTTTCCTCTTTTTTTTTTTTTTTTTTTTAAAAGACACTCACAGCCACCCAAACGAAAAAACAACTACTGGACCTCCTTTATTCAAATTTCCCTTGAAAACGCTCTGGATGAATCAAGTGGGCCCCCTGGAAAACAGAAAAGACTGCAGTGGCTGATTTTATACTGTCTTAAAGCATAATCCTGGTAATACAGTAAAATGAAGTAAATGAATTAAAATAAACCGGACAAACTAAAGGAAGATGCAAAGGGGAAGGTTTCCTGATCACCCGCAGCAGCCGGCACTTCCCGCCGCCGCTGCACTTAGCCACGCGGTCAGGCACCGGTACTGAAAAAATGACCGCGGCTGCAAATGAACCGGCTTTTAGCGCGCAGCCCTGAAGAACTACCCTCCGGCTGCCAACGTTCCCCCAAATATGGCTCCACTGTCAAAATACAGCACTTACCGCCAGAGACCAGGGCCCTGCAAGCTGCGACGTTACCCCGACCTAGGGACAACGTTCGCAGCGAGAGCTTACTCAGCCGGTGTTGCTGCCGTCGGACCCGCTCCCGCCAAAAACTCAGAGCGTCGGGCCGTACAACCAAGAAGAGTGAGGGGACAGATGAATCACTTCAGGAAGCCTCTCCCGCTCCTTCCAGGGAGAGCAATCCTGAGACTGAGAACAGCAGTCTTGGTGCGGCAGAGAGATCGAAGAGTCCCCCCCCCCCTTTTTTTTTTTTTTTAAACTTAGAGATACCATCGAAATAAATACCCCAAAAACAAAAAACAATGAAACTTATAGGGCCAAACCAAAATTGGACTGAACCCAAAAAATTTAGAAACCTAACACCTAGCACTCTGACTAAGCTGCTCCTTATCCGTTTCTCTAGTGAGCCCAGCACCTAGGCTCACTACGTCCTCCTGCTGCAAGGAGACTGGACACACTGGGGCTGATGGAAGATTCCAGCATGCTATATCCGGTGATGTCATGAGTTTGTCATGCCCAGTCTTCAGCTGCAGGAGGAGGTACACAACCCAGAGGTGGAGGACTAAGTTGGAGGAACGCTAAGGAACAACCCATTCTCACTCTAGCCCACAAAACCAGAGATCACTAGAATAGGAAATCATAATACAACATTTTGTAAGGTAATATAAGGTGTGTGTACAGCCAATACCACATATTCAACTGGGAACCTACAGGGATTCAGCCCCACCCCCAACCTGCCTGGCACTTATGAAATCCAATAATTGGGAGGACTCATAAAATATAAATGAATTAGCCTGATACTTTATCAGACACTTGCAAGGAAATTTGGGATGGTTTTAAAGCTGTGGTTCAAGGCTGTCTGAAGTGGGGATCTATCAAGAAAAGGGAACGAGAGCAGAAGATCGAGGAGCTAAGAAGTGAAATTAAGTAATTTGAACAGGTGGATAAACCATGTCAGAACAACCGGCCCCAAAGACAGCTGTGAGAGTTGTGGGCACCCTCAGGGGAAAGATGATGAACGAGGTGGATTCCTATTCGTCTCTCCGGGCCAGTCCAGGACATTAGGGTGGTCAACCTCCTCCAGCAGCTGGGGACTGAACAAAAACTTGCTGACAGCCTAACCTGCTCCCCCTGGCGTCAGAGAGTCAGTCTTTCAGTCCTCAGCAGCTGTGCAGGACGTGTGGCTGACAGGCTCCCCGGAGAGGCACATAGGAACATTTGGTAGCTTGTAAAAAAAAAAAAAAGAACAGTTTGGTTTGCCCTAGCAGGGCAGATTGCCACGAGTAGATGGTACTGTTTCTTTAAATTTTTTGCCCGCATGTAAAAAAAAAAAAAGATAAAAAGTGAGAGCACCTTAATTCTCCTAGACCGTCAAGATCTATTTGGTCTGCAGAGACAGAGCCTGTCTCTATTGGGAGTATTTAGTGCTTTGAGGTGTGGATTTAGGGTCTGGGAGCCCCAGAATCTCCTTCCTGCCTCGGATCGCGGCTGGCCCGACTCCCCGCTGGCAGCGGTGGATTGGTTTGCGGCTGCTTTTTTTCGCCTTGGATTTCAGGTAGGGAACTGCTGCAAGGGGTCTCTTCCTTTCGTTAGCGAGCATCGCCATCTAGGATCTTGCTCTGTCGGCGTTTTCCTAGTTTGTTGTAGGTTTTCTCGGAGACCGCGTGTTTTGGTGGGAGCAGTCCTGTCTCAGTTGGGTTCAGGTCGAGCGGTTTGCTTCGCGTCAGGAACGATCGTGGCTGCGGAGTTGTCGCTTCTTTATTGCCCTTTGCTCTTTTGCTGTTTTTTTTTGTCGAGGGGTAGCCGAGATGGAGAGTCCCAAAGCGTCAGGGGAGCAACTTTTAAACAAGTCTCCAGTCGTTTTGAAAAGAGCGGGAACGGCGGCCATTTTGGCTGAGACGGCCGTTCCTTCAGCTCTGCCGACAAAGGCATCTAAAAGAAAATCCAAATCTCAGAAGGCTGAGGGACCTCCGCAGCAAAAGTTCTTAGCAGGACAGGAGTCGGGGGATTCCTTTTTCTCAGCGGAGTTTATTTTAGCGTTACATAAGGCTTATTTGTTAAAGCAGTCTCAAGCTCCTATATCTGCTGATGTGGACAGCCTTTTAACCACTCAGAAAGGAGAGTTCGCAGGGGCAGACCCGGGAGAAGGGACCTCCTCTGCGGCACAGGTAGTTTCCCCTTCAGAGGGAACTGAGTCTCACCATTTTACCCAGCTCTGGGTGGTCAAGACTTGGACACACCCCCCAAGTTGCCTTGGGTGGTACTGGAACAGACTCTAGTGGGGGATGGTCCTTTGGGGGCTAAGGTATAGTTATTACGAGGGATGCTCAGGAGATTGGGTCCCACGATCCTTGTGTTCAATTCACTCTGGAGGTGTGGAGGAGGTATTGGGGTAGGCTTTTGGAGAACAAACAGACGTCTTATTTGACTCCCATCCGGTGGAATCCTGCTTTCCCTCTTGGTCTGGGGGGGGGGGTTAGATGATGGGAAGAGAAGGGGTTGGAATAGGTGGGACAGCTATATTCGAGGGGAGGATTTGAGGAGTTGCATAGTGACTTTGATTCGGGTACTTTCAGATTCGCAACTACCTCCATGGTGGACAGGTGGAGGAAAACATGACTAAGGAGAAACCCTTTTTCGAGGCCTTTTGTGAGAAGAAGTGGGAGGTCAAAGGTATTATCTTCAAATTCTATAAGCACCCTTGATTATTATACCATGCCATATCCAACAGTCAGAGCAGGAGCTGGGGGAGGCATTGGAGGAGAAGGAGTGGAGGAAAATTTTCCAGAATATTCAGAAGTCCTCACTGGCTGTGAATGTTGTGGAGAATGGAGTGAAAATGTTATATAGATGGTATTTAAAACCACAGCGTCTCAGTAAATTTGGGAGAGGGGGAATGATCATTGTTGGAGAGGGTGGAGCCAGTTGGAGACGTATTTTAATATGTGATGCCACTGCTCAGTTGTTCAGCAATACTGGGAGAAATATAATCTCCAGGAACAAGCAGGAATATAGTCTTCACATATGGGTGACGTCAGTACCGATGGAGTCCCCGCGGGAACGCTACCCAGCATCCAATAGGAAAACCTTTGGGAGCATCCCACTGCTCCTGTGCTGCTGCCTTCCCACCTTTGAGACTCTCCTTCCTTAGTTCTTCATTTTCCGTGGAGCCAGCAGGAAGCAAATCCTGTCACTACAGAAAATGTCTTCATTCTTCTTCATTATTATTGTTTAAAGTTGTTTGCCTTCTCGTCAACGCCGGAACCAATCACTTCGATTCTATTTCTGGAAGAAAAAAAAAACTTAAATTCTTTCAGGCGCATTGACGGCATCTTAGGTCTTGGGCCTTCCATCCAGTCTACTGACATGATGGAAAAAACAACCAGTGGTTGTAAGACATATTCTAAGTGTAGTAGTACTATCTCTGCTACTGATACCCATGACTGGTGTCTTAAATGCCTCAGCCCAGATCACTAGCCATCTGAATGTCCCCTATGCAAGAAGATGACAAAGAAAAGCCTACAGAATCGGGCTGCAAAACTTGGTTCCCTTTTTGCCTCAGATGTGATTTCACTTACTTCAACATCATTGAGGGCATCATCTTCCTCACATGGATCTTAGATATCGAAACACAAGTTTTCCTCTAAGACAGGCCGTCCTCCCAAGGATAGATCTCTATCTAAACACAGAGATGCCTCAAGCGTTGCCCAGGAGTTGGATTGACTGGCCAAACTACCCAGCAGGAGGATCTCCCCTCCAAAGCCACAAAAGGGGGCCAGGATGCTCCCGAGGCCTCCACCTTAGGAGAGCTCCTGGTGCCGTGCTCTGGAACGGTAGCCCATGCTTCCGGTACCAATACCCAGGCATCAGCAAGCTCTATGGATCAGCGTATGTTGGCCATTGAGTGGAGTCTAGCGGCTCTGTTAGCGGCTTTAGTACCAGTCAAGACATTACCGGCAGTATCGTCAGTACCGGTACCGTCAATGATGCTGATGCAGTCGGCATTGGGCTTCATGCTGCTCGGCACACTCCCGCCCATACCGGCCCTTGAGTTCATTCCTGATTCTGAGGTACTGGCACGGTAAGTCTATCGGGCCGATACCAATCTGTACCGGACCTTGCAAGAGTAGGAACATGGCTCTCGACGATACTTTGATTCTACTGATTCCGATTCTTCAGATGATGAATCAATCGGTAATGAGAGATACAAAGTCTTCCAGAGGAACCCTCACCATCACTGCAACAGCGCATGTCCTCTCCCGAAAATATGTCTTTCCAAGAGTTTATCAAGGATATGGTGAGGGGCCTATCCATTACTCTTATATCAGAGAAAGAATCCAGAGCAGAGGAGTTGGGCATTCTCCAGTACCCTACAGCTCCTAAAGTGGCAACTACTCTGCCTATTCACCGTATACTCCAGAATCTTATGCTCCAAATGTGGGAAACACCCCTCACCATTTCTCCTCATACTCGACGACTCAGTACCATGTATCGGGTATGGGAAAGCCCCGGGTTCCAGAAAACGCAGCTTCCACACCCCTCAATAGTAGTGGAATCGGCAATGCGACAAATTAAGAGTTCTAAGATGCACACCTCCAACCGCCCAGGCATGGAATCAAGAACCCTCGATGCCTTTGGGCGTTGGTGTTTTCAAGCCTTTGGGCGTTGGTGTTTTCAAGCCAAGTTTACCGCCATGTTGATTCCCTGTTCTATGTAAACGACGGCCAAATGTTTTGACCAAGTGTTATGATGTTTTAATGTAAACCGCACTGATGACAAATAGCGCGGTATATAAAAAATGTTAAATAAAATAAATAAATAAAATAAAAGCCTCCATGCTTTCAGCATGGATAAGTTCATACATACTCTATATGGGTATGTTCCTTAGGGAGGTAACTAGAGATTTGGAATCAATGTCTCCTCTTCTCCTGGATAATAAGAGGGCAGACTATCTTACAGTAGTCAAACATGCCCAAAATGTTTCCAAGTTTGTCAACAGGGCAATCTTTTACTGTTTTGAATGTACTAGCAGAGCTACTTCTATCTGTATAGGTGCACATAGGATTGCATGGCTCCAGGCATCAGACCTTGAACAATGGGTTCAGGACAAGCTGGATAATATTCCCTGTACTAGTGAGAACCTGTTTGGAAAGTATTGGCAAGATAAGGCCTCTCAGTTAGAATCTGAGAAAACTACCCTCAATAGACTTTTCAAAGCTACTGCCAACCCTGCCAAGAAAAAAGCAGCTGCAAAGAAGCCTTTCTATGGTATCCAGAGGAAGCAACAGCCTCCTAAGCAACAGAAGCCACGGGCTCCTAAACCCCAGCCAGCTGCGCAGTACCAATCTGCACCTGTTTTTTGACTTCTTCCTAGAGAACATAGCCACCCTGCCTCTGGAGAATCCTCGCCCACTCCACATAGCAGGCAGACTTTGTCATTATGCCCACAAGTGGCATCTTATCACCTCAGAGCTGTGGACATTAACCATAGTGCGAGAAGGGTACAAACTTCATCTACAAAGCATCCCCCCTCCTCTCTGGTGGGGGAATATTCTCAACCCCGACTCACTGCTCTCCTGCAGCAAGAGATCACCTCTCTTTTGTCAGAGGTTCCAACATCCCAACAAGGGATGGGGTTCTATTCTCCTTACTTTCTCATACCAAAGAAAAACAGAGGGTACAGACGCATCTTAGACCTCAGGAATCTAAACAAGTTTCTAGTCTGAGAAAAATTCAAAATGGTCTCACTAGGAACCCTTCTACCTTATCTCAAGAGTCAGGACTGGCTCTGTTCTCTAGATCTGAAAGAAGCATATACTCACATCCTCATTCATTCAGAACACAGAAAGTATCTACGCTTCATCTTCCAGGGAAATCACTATCAATACAGAGTCCTTCCTTTTGGACTCACCTCTGCCCCAAGAGTCTTCACAAAGTGTATGGCGGTCGTAACCGCATATCTAAGGACTCTCTGAATATTTGTCTTCCCTTACTTAGATGACTGGCTTATTATGGCAGTCACTTCTCAGGAGGTTCATCTATCCCTCCTTCGTACAACGCAGGAACTCTGGGATTTGTGATAAATCTTCCAAAATCCCATCTAGTTCCCACTCAAAAACTAGAATTCATAGGTGCTCTCCTTGACACTCGACGGTCAAAGGCATTCCTACCCCAGGACCTTTGTACTCGTTTAGTGCAGCTAGCATCTCAAGTAAGGCTCAGAGACAACCTCTCAGCCAGGGAGATGCTGCAACTTCTAGGCCATATGGCCTCTACAGTGCATGTTGTTCCATATCCCCGTCTGCACATGAGGACAGCTCAATGGACTCTTGCCTCCCAGTGGAAGCAGGTCTCTGGGGCCCTCAGGGAGCAGATCCAAGTCACAGACATTCTCTACCCCAGCAGATCTCCTTGTAGGGTCACATTTTCAGATGCCTCCACATCAATGCTTCATGACAACGAATGCCTCCAAACTGGGCTGGGCTGGATTCCCTCTCCACTCAGGGCATCTGAACAAAACAGGAATCGCAGCTCCAGATAAATTTACTGGAGCTTCATGCTGTCTTCAGTGCCCTCAAAGTGTTTCAACAACAACTACAAGGCCACAGAGTTCTTGTTCAGACAGACAATCGGGAAGATATGTTTTATGTGAATAAGTAGGGAGGAACGGGTTCTTTGGCCCTCTGTAAGGAGGCTCTCGAACTCTGGTTCTTTGCCATTGCTCATTGAATATATCTCCAAGCAGTATATCTGCCAGGACAGCAAATGTCTTAGCAGAGAGATTGAGTTGGATCCTCCTTCTGCATGAATGATCCCTCCATCAGGAGATAATCTCCTACATCTTTCAGACCTGGGGAACTCCAGAGATGGACCTTTTTGCCACTCCGCAAAATGCCAAACTACCTCGTTTTTGCACCAGAACCACAATGTCCAGCCTCCAACAAGTGGATTCTTGCCACCTTCACTGGAGTCAGGATTCCCTGTATGCCTTTCCTCCCATACCCGATTCCCAAAACACTTTTTAAGCTAAAGCAGACAGGGGCCACATGATCCTCATAGCACCATGGTGGCCACGTCAATTGTAGCTTCCTCTCCTACTATGTCTGTCCCAGATTTGGCCCCTGAGTCTCGGGTCAGCTCCTGATCTCCTCTCACAGGAGGAAGGGACGCTACTCCATCCCAGTCTGCAGTCTCTCCATCTCATGTAGTGTTGCAATATCTTAATCTTCCTCAGGAAGTAAAGCAGATCTTGCTAGCCTCAAGGAAACCATCCACCAGACATTCCTATGACTTCAAGTGGCATAGATTCTCCACTTGGTGTTCCCAGAAGGATCTTAATCCCTTCTCAGCTCCTGTGGAAGCTCTCCTTCAGTATATCCTTCATCTTTCATCTTCTGATCTCAAGACAAACTCGGTGAGGGTTCACCTCAGTGCAATTGCTGCCTCTCACCATTCCTTGGATGGGAAGCCTATCTCCTTACAACCGCTTGTAACATGTTTCATGAGAGGGCTGTTATTGACCAAGCTTCCCATCAGGCCACTACCAGTGGATTGGGATCTTAATGTTGTGTTAGGACAGCTCCTAAAGCCGCCTTTTGAACCTTTAGCCACAACCTCACTAAAGCTTCTCTCTTGGAAGGTCATCTTCCTTGTTGAACTCACTTCAGCCAGATGCATCAGTGAACTTCAGGCGTTGGTGGCAGACCCACCTTATACCTGGTTCCACCATGATGAGGTGGTCCTTAGGACTCACCCCCTTTTCATGCCCAAGGTGGTGTCTCCTTTCCATTTTCCCTAGACCACATTCCTCTAAGGCAGAGGCAACCCTCCATACCCTAGACTGTAAACAGGCCTTGGCATTCTATCTTCAAAGGACAGATGAGCACCGTAAAGGCTGTCAGTTATTCATCTCCTTTGATCCCAATCAAGTACCCTTTCTAAACGGATAGCAGATTGCATCTCATTTGCTTATGATCAGGCAGGACTATCCCTTGAAGATCACGTCACTGCCCATAATGTTCATGCCATGGCTTCTTCGACGGCAAACCTATGTTCTGTTGCCATTGACGAAATTTGCAAAGCAGCCACCTGGTCTTCAGTACATATCTTTGCTGCTCATTACTGTCTTGACAAGGACTCCCGCCGGGATGCCTTGTTTGGTCAGGCTGTATTCCAACACCTCTTTCAGACTTAGAGCAGCTCCTACCCTCTGTCCCAGAACATTTCGATGCCAGACATCCATTAAGATAAGGCGGTTTAGAAATACTGTTAAATAAATAAAGGATCCATGCCCCCTTGAGGCCTGCTCTGAGGCAAATCTGCCAATTCTGGAGGCATTTCTCTGGCATCTGGGAGCTAGGGAGTCCCATATGTGAAGACTACATTCCTGCTTGTTCTTGGAGATAGCGTTATAACTCACCTGTAACAGGTGATCTCCGGGAACAGCAAGAATTTAGTCTTCACAACCCACCCTTCTCCACTAGGAGTTGTAGGGTTTCCCTCTCTCTGTTCTCTCCTTTTATCTCTGCTACAAACTCAACTGTGGAGAGAGAGTCTCAAAGACAGGAAGGCTGCAGCGCAGGCGCAGTGGGATGTTCCCAGAGTCTTTCTTTTTGGAAGCTGGGGAGCATTCCGGCAGGGGTTCCATCGGTACCGACATCACCCATATCTGAAGACCGAATTTCTGCTGTTCCTGGAGATCACCTGTTACAGGTGAGTAACTACGCTTTAGGTGCATGGAGGGGTAGTAGATCTCCAGTTGACATGTGACCCTAAGATTTTTTTTTTTTTGCACAGCTATTCTGCAACTGTTCCACAGCGGTGTTGGGACTTCCTTAAGTTTGCTATTGTGGTGGTAAGAGGAGAGTTGGCGTGCAATAGGAAAACTGGAGTCCCTGGGGATCTGGGGGGGGGGGGGTGCGCGGCGAGGTTTCATGCTCAGCTACAAGACTTTCACAGTTTGCAAAGACTTTTGCACCTTCACAGAAGATGGCGAGATTGGGCTGAAGAATTCTGGATGATATTGGACTTGGTGAAGGGAGTTGGAGCAGGTTGAGGAGAGGAGGGCTGGAGGAAGGGGGCGTTTGCGTGTTTTGGTCTGTCTTGCAGAGCAGCCTACATGCCTTTTGAGTCTCTTTAGGTAGACCCCTCGCCCATTGGATGGGGTTGGTGATGATCTGTTTTGTGTTGGAAATTTTTCAAAACTTCAATAAAAATGAAATTTAAAAAAAAGACTTTCCCCCATTTGTATGCACCAAATTTTGTATTGCCCCCTCCCACATGGGTTCCATTACTAGCTGCTGCTGCTGGAACAGTTCTCCCTGTAGAGAATTTAGGATCTTCCTACTTCTAGACGATGCCTCAGCAAGGATATCCTAATTAACATCTGGCAAATTGAAATCTCGTTTGATAGTACTTCCCCTTTCATAGCAATATTGTGAATGTCTTATGTTTATGTTTATTAAATTTCATAAAACCGCCTTTCTACAGGAATCAAGGCGGTGTACAATTTTCAAAAAACAAAAGAAAGTCAAGGCCGGGGGCCAGCGGAAATAGGAAAAGAAGTTACAATTCTTTGACAGGAAAGAAGAAGGGAGAGGAGAGATAAGACGAGACAGAAGGACACATAATCTAGGGTAGAAACAATGAGAAAAGCAAGAAAATCACACGAAAGGGGAGGGAAGGTCAAATGCCAGGGAGAACAGATGGGTCTTCAGGTTTTGCTTGAAAGTGGTGTGGTGGATCTCTAAACGTAAAGAGGAGGGGAGAGCATTCCATAGAGCAGGGCCGGTGAAGAAAAAGGCAGAGGAGCGAGTGGATTGCAGGTGGGCAGATGAAGGGGAAGGAAGGGTGAGGCGGTTGAGGTGGAAGGAATGAGGAGTGTGCCTGGGAGAGTGAAAGTTGATGAGGTCTGCTAAATATTGAGGGGTGCTAGTGTAGAGAACTTTGTGGACTAGGGTAAGCAGTTTGTATTGGGAGCGGACAGAGATAGGTAACCAGTGGAGGTGGAAAAGCAATGGAGTTACATGGTCATGGAGGGTGGCGTGGGTAACAAGACGGGCTGCAGTGTTTTGAATCCTTTGGAGCCGAGATAGTTGAGATTTAGGAAGACCAAGAAATACAGAATTTGAGAAATCCACACGTGACATGACTAGAGATAGTGATAGGGTGGTGAGAGCTGTAGAAGTGAGAAATGGACGAATGGCTCGAATTTGCCTAAGAAAGAAAAAGGACGTTTTGGAGACGTGTGAGATATGGTCCTGGAATGAGAGCTCAGGGTCAAAGTGAACCCCGAGATAACGAAAGGTGGTGACTAAGGGGATGGAAGTACCAGAGAAGGAAGGGGCGAGTGAAGGAGGTGGAGTACCATATGAGAACCAGATTGCGACGGTCTTAGTGAGGTTGAGATGGAGGCAGTTTTGGGTTAGCCAGTTGGCCACAGAAGAGAGACAGGAATTTAATACAGAAAGGTCAGGACAGGAGGACGAGGTATGGTGTAATAGAACAATGTCGTCTGCAAGTTGAACGCGGAGATGCCAGACTGCTGAATTAGGAGGGCGAGAGGGGCCAGGAAAAGGTTGAAGAGGAGAGGGGCCAGCACCGAACCCTGAGGAACCCCACAAGGAAGAGGAAATGGGTCTGAAGGAGGGATAGAGGGAGAAGAAGAAATCTCTATTTCTGCCTGAGAGGGAGGTCTGTATATTATATCAATGTAAAGAGATTTTCCATTCCCTCTTTCCAGACTAACTCTCAATGCCCCCACCTTCTCTCAGAAGCCCTGCAGTTCTGTGGCTTTAATATTATTTTTTTTTTTTACATATAGCGCAACTCCTCTTTCCTTTCTTCCAATCTTGTCTTTACTAAATAGATTATAGCCTAGTATAATTACCTCCCAGTCATTGTTTTCCTTGTACCATATCTCCATGACTGTCACTATATCCAAGTCAGCCTTTTCCATTATTTTGATACTATGGGCATTAGTATATACAGCTCTCCAGATATTGCTCCTTTTCCCCATTTCAATACTATTTTTAATGTATTATTTATCTGAGTGCTTTTATTTACCTGGGGACTTTGTTCATCCATCCCCGCCGATTCTAGTTTAAAGCCCTCCTTAGTAGATTATCTAGTTTGTTGCAGACAAAACTTTGCTCTTTTGTTAGGTGGACATCTCTGCTCAGCAGCCCTTGGAAAATGATGTCACAGTTCAGGAAGCCAAAACGCTCTCTGACACCATCCACGCAGCCAGGCATTCATCTCCAGGATACAAGCCTCTTGGCCCTAGCCCTGACTCTTGACTAGGAGGACTAAGGATAACACCACCTGCACACCTAACTGCTTCATCTTCTCTCTCAGCACAAATGCTGCAGATTCCTTACTACTACTACTACTTATGTTCTCTGGATATAAGCAGGGGGATGCAGGTACACTGTGATGGTGATGTCCCATTGACTCACCCTATTGTGCTACCTATGGCTTGAAATCCAAGACTGGCCTAAAATCTCCCTCTTGGAATTGGGTAACTGGGCAGCTTTGCTCATCAGATACAGTGCTCACCAGCTTAGAACTATAAGGGACTGAAGCTGTATTCTGCCAGAATGGCAAAGTCAATACAAATGAGGTCAGTGGCAACTAAGCAAGTGTGAGAGACAGCTTTGCATCTCAGTTCTGTGCTCAGATGAGCCCTGGCTACCATACAAAAATCTTTACTTTACCTGGGGATGCTGCAGCAAGATCAAATTAAAAAGACTGTGTGAAAATATTCTACCACTTTGAATGCTGTCACACTATCACTTAGCACAGTTACAGTATTTTCCATGCTAAAACTCTTGCCATATCAGCTAGTAATATTACTGGGGGGAAATCTATGCCAAAATTGAGGAAATGGGAGATCAGTACTTTCAAGACATTCCTCAGCTCTGAATAAACATACACAACACGTTTTTCAAACCTCCTCCTGTGTAGCTGCTGCCTGCTTGACCTTCTCTATGGCATATGGGAATTGGATTGGTCCCCAAGGCAGGGTGGGCTCAACCATTAGGCAAGATAGCATAGTTACTCACCTGTCACAGGTGTTCTCCGGAGACAGCATGAATCAATCCTCACATATGGGTCATGTCGGCACCAACCGTGCCCGAGCAGAAGCATCTCCCCAGTTTTCAAAGAAGATGCACCACACATGCATGATCCACTTCCCACCCAAGGGTGACATCTTGCCTCTGTCTAATGACATAACTAAGATGGCAAAAATAAAATACAGTAAAGAAGCAACTCCAAGGAGAGGAGGACTGATTCCTGCTGTCCCCAGAGAACACCTATTTCAGCTGAGTAACTACACTTTCTTCGGGAACAAGCAGGAAGTCAGTCCTCACGTATGGGACTCCCCAGCTACAAGTTATCAAGAACCTGTAAAAACACCACGGCAACCTTCAAAGGATGAGCCGCGATCAACAGCAGTTGAGTCCTTATCGAGAGACTCTTGCAAGACCCAAGTGTCCAGCAGAGAACCAGCACTCTGGTAGCCTGAACACAGAAGGGTCAGAGGGCAGGAATTGCCTACACTCTGAAGAGATTATGGAGCACGGCCTAGCCGAAGACGCTATCCTGTCGGGACTCCCTCTCCAGACAGTAGTGAGCTGTGAAGGTATGGACCAAAGACCAGGTAGCAGCCCGGCAGATTTCAGTCACGGGAACAGAATGTAGATGTGCCACAGAAGTAGCTATGACCCTAACATGGTGTGCCATGACTCTCTGGTCTAGTGAGATCCCTGTTTGCTCGTAGGCAAGTGTAATGCAGTCCACCATTCAAGTGGACAGAGTTCACTTATTCACTGGGAGCCCCAGCCGGCTGGGGTCATAGGATACGAAAATTGTGTTGCTTTACAGTGGCCCTGAGTCCATTGCAGGTAAAAGGACAGGACCCTCTTACAATCAAGATTATGGAGGATGGTCTCCGTCCTTCCGGCGTGAGACCTCGGAAAGAAGTGGGGAATACCACCTCCTGGTGAGGTGGAATGGGGACACCGCCTTCTGCAGAAATTGGGGCGTGTGCGGAGTATCACCCTATTATTGTAGAACCTTGTGTAGAGTGGTTCCACCATCAGAGCCTGGAGCTCACTGACTCTGCGTGCTGATGTGAGTGCTACCAGGAAGGTGACCTTCCAGGACAGATACCGGAGGTGGCAGGTAGCCAGAGGTTCAAACGGAGGCTAGTGAGCTGCAGAAGCACCATATTGAGATCCCACTCCACCACTGGAGGGCAGATAGGGGTTTGGATAACATGAAGCCCCACAGGAATCCGGACACAAGGGGCTGAGCCGAGAGGAATTTCCCTCAACGGAATGGTGATGTGCTGCAATGGCACTCAGATGTATTCTGACCAAATTGGACTTCAGTCCCACCTATGACAGGTGAAGCAGGTACTGGAGTACCACTTGCACTGAACAGGAGAACGGATTTGCCTGCCTTTCTGTGCACCACTTGAAGGCATACGCCTTTCTTGTGGAGGCCTTACGAGAGGCCAGGAGAATCTTTTCCACATCCCGTGGGAGATTGAAGGGAGCTAAGGCTACCCTTTCAGCAGCCAAGCTGTGAGTGAGAGGGGCCCCAGGTTGGGGTATAGGAGAGAGCCCTGCTCCTGTGAGAGTAGCCCTGGGGCTTGGCCCATGGGAATCGGCGACGCAGCCGATAGGGAGAGGAGCAGTTGGAACTAAGGATGCCTGGGCCACCGAGGGGCTATCAGCATTAGCGTTGCTTTGTCACGCTGGACCTTGAATAGTGTCTTGGCTACCAATGAAGCCTTCCATTCACAGGATAAGGAATACATCCACTGCTACCCGGGTTGAGTGCAGCTGGCGGGAGCAGAATTGGGGCAACTGTGTGTTATCCGGGCTGGCAAACAGGTCCATCGAGGGGATGCCCCAAGACGAAACAGCCATGAGGCTACCACTGGATCCAGGTGCCACTGGTGCGGCTGGAGGACCCTGCTCAGCTTGTCCGCCAGGGCATTGTCCTGGCCTGGGAGCTACATCGCCCTCAGGAGCATCCCTCTGTGTGCAGCAAAGGAGCAGACCGGATTTCTAGTAGGTTGATTTGCATCCGGGCTTCCCTCTGAGACCAGCAGTCTTGCATCTGGGGGCTCTCGCAGTGTGCTCCCCAGCCCATTTGAGAGGTGTCCATGGTGAGGACCTTCTGGGGGTTGGGTGCCTGGAAGGGCATCCCGGCCTGAAGGTGATGTGCGATCTGCCACCATCCAAGGGAGTGTGCCAACTGACGGGTCACATTCATTCTGTCCCTGAGCCTGCCTGTGGCTTGTGTCCACTGAGAGCGGAGGCACTACTGGGCTGCCCTCATGTGCAGGCAGGGTCACGTGGACCGTGGAGGCCATGTGTCCCAACAGGCGGAGTAGGAGCCAGGCAGGTAGTGTCTGGCATCGGTGTATCTCTGCGGCTAACTCACTGAGGCGATCTGACCTTTCCTGAGGGAGGAAGGCTTTTGCCTGGAGGGTATCTAGTTGCACCCCTATGAAATCTAGGTGCTGGCCCGGAGTGAGGTGGGACTTGAGCTAGTTTATGATGAACCCCACATGCTGCAGGGTGTTGATGGTGCGATCAGTGGTGAATTATACCTCTGCAGCTGTGTCCCCCTTTATGAGCCAGTCGTCCAGATAAGGGAAGAAGGCCCCTTGGAGCCAGAGGTGGGCTGTGACCACTGTGAGGCATTTTGTGAAGAACCTCAGTGACAAGGCCAGACTGAAGGACAGCATCCTGTATTGGTAGTGCTGTCCTCTCACCACGAAGTGGAGATATTTTCTGTGGCTGGGATGAATTAGAATGTGAGTGTAGGCATCCTTTAGGTCTAAGGAGCATAGCCAATCTCCCTGCTGGAGGAATGGCAGTAGTGTCCCAAGGGAGAGCATCTTGAACTTCTCCTGACTAGAAACCTGTTGAACTCTCACAGGTCCAGGATGGGCCTGAGACCCCCTGTCCTCTTGGGGATGAGGAAATACCTAGAGTAGAAACCAGTGCCCCAGAGATGTTTTGACACTGGCTCCATTGCTTTGTCTTAATTAGGTCTGCTAGCTCGATGAGGAGCAGGGTCTGGTGAAGGAGAGACCTGTTGGGTTCTCCTGGGAAGTATGAGGGTGGCGCCCACTGTAGGTGGAGGCGGTAGCTCTCCTTGACCACTTGTAACACCCAGGTATCGGAGGTGATGTCTGTCCACCTGTGGGCAAACAGGGCTAGGTGCCCCCCTATGGGCAGCATGGGACCCCCTGAGGGTGGAGAGGTCGTGCCCTGGCAGTCAAAAGCTCCCACCAGGCTGGGACAGAGCCGGTGTCTGTGATTTCGGGGCCTTTTATTTTCTGGGACCATGTCCCTGGCCTTTTTGTTGCTGGCCCTGTAGAGAGGCCGGGAAGTGCAATGTACCGCTAAAGCCCCCTTTCTTCCTTGGGAAGAAGGGCTTTTTCCCCAGGCTTTCTTCCAGGGTTGCACCGAGATCATCTTTGAGAGCCTGGTTCTCGTCATGAACTCGGTCTCTATCTCTGCTGCCTTATCTGCCATAGGCTTCCTGAATAGGCTCTCTCTTATGCATGGATATCAATCAGTTTGTCCTGCACCCATTGTTCCAGGTCGGTTGACTGCAGCCATGCTTGGCATCGTGCCCCGATGCTTGCAGTGGCCACCCTGGACGATGACTTGAAGCCATCGTAGGCTGCTCAGGACAAAAACTTTGAGCATTCTTTTACCGCCAGGGACAGGCCCCATCGAGGCCTGCCAAGAATCCACCAAGCTCCTTTGACAGTTCCTTCAGGTACATGCCAATATAGAGCTGGTCGTATTGGATCTGGCACATTGGCATTGTGCCCTGAAAAGCCTTCCGGTCGAGGGTTTGGGCCTCCCTGCTGAGTGGCACCGACAAATAAGTTTTTGACTTTTAAACCGGTGCATGGCTGACTCCACGACAATGAAGTTGTGGGGAAGCTGGGTCTTTTGGAACCCAGGGCTTTGGCATATCCAGTCCATGGTGTCGAAAATGAAGCTGGTGTTTCCCGCATCCGGGGGAAGAGGTGATCGAGGGTACTGGGACCGTAAGGGTTTCCTTTGGGGGTGCCTTGTATTGGAGTATTTCCAATTCCTCTGTGCGTGGGTCCTCCTTGGCCTTGGTCTCGATAGTGAAAGCCTTGGCCATGTCCCGCACAAAATTTGAGGAACACGACATCCTTGGGTGGCAAACGGCATCAGGGGAGACGGGTCCGAGGGCACGTCTCTGTGTCGCCTCGTGTCCGGGGACTCTTCATTCTCAAGTCTCTCAATTGGACTCGATGTACAAGTATGAGTCTGATGACACACGATCACTTCGGTCAAGGACCACTCCCGGCGATCTAAGCCACAGGCGCTCGCCAAGGAGGACCAGTGCCCCGAGGAATGGGGTCGGAACCTCGACCGGGACTCTCTTGAGGCTGGTGGCGCTCGAGGACTAGCTTGACGTCCAGGGAAGCTCTCGATGTCAAGGGTCCCATCTTTGGGGCAGATGAACTGGGAGGAGTGGCCTAGTGGTTGGGGCAAGGTACTTCAGGCCGGAAGGTCAAGGGTTCATATCCCACTAGAGGACAGCAACCTTGGGCCAGAAGGACTGGGGTTTCTAGTCCCACAGGTGCTCCTTATGGTCTTGGGCAAGCCACTTAACCCTCCATAGCCCATGTTCCCTGTAAAATAGTTATCTCCAAGTTATAATGCCCTGTTCAATGTAAACCGCACTGATGCAGAATAGCGCGGTATATAAGAGAATGTAAATAAATAAGCTGGACGTGAACGCCTGCTGCATGGCCACTAGGGCAGATATACTGCTTACTAGGGTGCCATTCTGGTTTCCATACCAGTTGGCTCTTCAGCCTTTGACATAGGCACCAAGGATTTTGGGCCTGGCGTCGGAACTGTCAAGGGGGAGTTCTCAATGAGAATGGCCTTGGAGGTCCAAGGCCGATTGGTGGGTGCCAATGACTCCTTCGGGGCAGCTTGGAGGGCTGCTCCTGCCCCAACTCCTCAGATTCACGCTTGGGACTGCAGGTCCTGAGATGGGATTTCCCTTTCTTCCTGGATCCATCCTCTGAGGCAGTCTTTGAGGGTTTTTTCGTCTTGTGCTCCACCTCTGGGGATTTCCGCTTGGAGGACCCATAGCTGTGGGACTCTGAAGAGGCTCTGGCTTCACGGGGCACCAAGGTATCGGAGGGGGCCCTGGAGCATGGTGTCACTGGAGACTCCAGCGCAGAGTTGGACTTCTGAAAAAGTTTTTCCTGCTGCTGATAGCAGCTCTTTAAGGACTTTGAGGTCATGGTTCTGCAGAGTTCACAGTCGGAGTTGTTATGCTCTGGGCCGAGGCATCAGAAGCAGCAGTCGTGTGGGTCAGTAAAGTGAATCATTTTGCCACACCAATCACACTTTTTGAAGCCACTGGAAAAAGGGGGATCCCTGCTGTCCAGCAGGGGTCTGAGGCCTTCGGCTGAAAAAGTGCATGAATGCCGGTTGAGGAACACCTTGATGAAAGGTAAAAAGATGGACGAATCCGAGGAGCGATGCAGAGGCCAGATGGCTCAGGGACAGGAAGGAACCGGTACGCAAACTGGACAAAACTTAACAAGAAAAAAATCAGACTTTTTCCAGAGAAAACTGGCCAATGTCCAATGGGCTCCATGGAAAAAAGGAGAATGAGGCACAAATGGCACCCTTGGGCAGGAAGTGGATCATGCATGCGTGGTGCATCTCCCAAAGGCTTTCTTTGAAAGCTGGGGAAATGCTTCCGTGTGGGCTCCGTTGGTGCTGACATCACCCATATGTGAGGACTGACTTCCTGTTTGTTTCCAGAGAATAGGTAATTGCCAAGGGTGGTAGCTTCTGAGAGGTAACAAAGAGTAGTGCAATCAAAGCAATACACTAGTTCATTGTCCGTATTTATCAGCACATTCTTTTGACTACAGGGAAAGTGTGCTTGTACATACATAGCAAAGCTCAATATTTTAAAAGCATGAGAGGGGTGGTGGGATGATCATGAGTACTGAGATTATTGGGTCTGGGTATAGCCCCCCCCCCCCCCCCATGTTGCAAGCTCTAGTAGTGATCTGGTACCCCTACCCCCATTGTCAGTATGACTTCCTTACCCTTTGCCCCCAGCTCCCTCCCCCCCCCCCCCAATAAGAAGGCAAACTACATTGATGGATCTGGGTAAAAAACAGATCCTCCTGATCCAGGGAATACCACCTTAAATCGGATCCCCAGAGGATCTGGCTTTTATTTGAGGTGGGGATTTAAACATGCCCAAGCTCTGGTGTGCAGGGCCAGTTATGATTTTATGCAAGAAGTGAAAGACTCAAGTTAGATATGGCAGATCCCCTGGATCTAACTTGGTGTTTTTCACTGCTGAAATAGAAACATGGCCAGCGCTGCACACTAGCACTGTCAGAGATTATTCTAGCTGCACAGCATTGAATCTTTTCATCCTCTTTCCACTACCGTGATCTGAATCCACTTGGATGCTCGACTACCAGGTCCAGATTTTAGAGAGAGGAAGAAAACTATCAATGATCTGCAGCAGAAAAATCTCCGGGAGCGCAGGTCATGTTTCTTTTTCATCAGTAAAAGAAATCGAGTTAAATCAAGGAGATCTGGATCTGCTAGATCAACGGATCTAACTTGTGTTACTTCTGGCATAGAAACCTGATCGGCGCTGCGCACTACAGTGGGGATTTAAACATGTCCCGTTGCTACGGAGCTAAAAGCCTCCTCCCCTGGGGATACGCTTTAAGGTGGTATTCCCGAGATCCGGAAGATCCGCTTTTTACCCGTTTCCTACTTATCTAAATCTCGGGCGCAAGGGAAGGGTTGTCTAGGGCATCTAATATTTTTGCACTGGCTCTACTTGTAAAGCGAAGAGTCCAAAAAGATCAGTGGATTGGAAAAGCTATTGGTTTCAGGCTGCGATGGCCACAAATTGCTGACATTTATTGCTTAAAAGGAATCCTGTGCGTGTTAAAGATTTTTGAGTACCCCAGTATTGAGCAAACTCCTCCACCGAGTACAGGGGAAAAGGTGTATCGAATTTAATACCACTGATCATTTTGAAAAGGCTGTAATGACCTACGATAATTGTTGGATTTATAATTAGGCTCCATGATTATGAGGTGCACATCTGAAAGCAAGATAATTTATTCTCACTAATTCTTTCTAACCGAAAGGCGACGAGACCACCAGCAATGGCACCAGCATTTGACCACTGCTGCTTTCCCTCTCTCCCTTACCCACTTAGAGTAGACACACCTTAATGCCACTCTACTGCCTTTTAGTTCCACTTCCGATTAACCGTAGCCAATCAACGAGCCAGAATGAGTTCTTGCATTATTAACGCCAACCAATCACTTGAGCCCGAATGGGTCTTGCTAGCGCTTTCTTCTAGTTCTTGTTCCTGAATGCCTTCTCTTTCCCGAGATGCACTGGGGTGTTTTTTTTGTGCCGGAGGTTCGACTTAGATTCTCTTCCGGTTCCTATGCTCTTCGGCTTATCGGTTGAGTTCTAACGGTTCTGCGTTTCTTCTTCACATGATCAGTAAGGGCAGGTCAGAACTTACAGTTTCAGTTTGATTGATTGGTAGCTTCGTTACTGCTAGTGGCTTTTGCATCGAGGGAAGGGGAGTGAACTATTTTTCCTAAAGTCAGATCCAACTTCAAATGTAAGTACTTCTCTTTCCAAAGAGGGTTACTAACTGACTGACTGACTGACTGTAGATTCGCCTGACAATTTTGATCCAGTCCCGCGTTTACCCCCATTGCATGCAGGGACTTGTAGTTCTGATTTATCTATTATACTCCATAAAAGAAGCAGAACTACAAGTCTCTGCATGCAATGGGGTAAACATAGGACTAGATCAAAGTTGTCGGTCGAATTTCAAGCCAGTTGGCAATACTATTTCTAACTCCAAACTGGATAGGAATTCAGGCACAATCAGTTGCTATATAGAAGGTTTACAATCAGTTTGTGCCTGAGGCAATGGAGAGTGAAACAACTTGCTGAAAGCCTCCAAGATCTTCAGTGAGAGAAGCAGGATTTGAACCCTGGTTCTCAGCCTGCTATTTTAAGCTCCAAGATCAGTTGTTTGTAAAGTATTGTATTAATGTAACTTATGTTATTGCTTTGGCTGTCTCGCCATCACATGACCACATGGATAGAATCTAGTGATAACAACAGTCCTATAGATAACTAATGCTACTAGTAATCATTTGTATAGCACTACAAGATGTATGTGGCGCTGTACATATAGATGTAAGACACAGTCCCTGCTCATTACAGCTTACAATGTAATCAAGACTTTACACAGTGAAACTAGGGACCACTACTTATGGTAAGATAGACATTAGGAGTGGACAAGAGAGTGAGGAGTCCCAGCTTTAAAGAGATGGGTTTTAGCCTGGATTTGAGTAGGGCTAGAGAAGGATCCCACTGCACAGAAGGGAAGGGGACATTGTTGAGCTAGATGATGCCCCCACTAATGGGCACTTTGGACAGAGGGAGGAGATCAGTATTGTGCTGGATAGGCAAAGAATGAGCAGTTTAATTTAATAAGCCATTTATATCGCCAATGGTGAAAGTGTTTCTGATGTTATAGTGGGAGATCATTTTGCATCCAGTGATCACCAGATGGTGTGGTTCAGTATTTGGACTAGGGCTGTTAGAATCCATTCAAAAGTGAGGGTCTTAGACTTTAGGAAATCTAACTTTGCCAAGATGGGCCAATACCTCAGGGAGTCGTTAGCGGGATGGGAACAGCTGGGGGATGTAGAAAAACTGGGCAAAACTGAAAGGGGATATTTTAAGGGCAACCAACCTTTTTGTTAAAATGGTAAATAAAGGTAAAAGAAAAAGAAGACCGCTATGGCTTTCGAAAGAAGTAGCTGAAAAGGTGAAGAAAAAGAGGGAGGCCTTCATGAAATACAAGAGATCACAGAGAGAGGAAGTCAGGCATCTCTATTTGGAAGAACTTAGAGAAGCTAGCAAAGTAGTCAGGAAAGTAAAGATTCAAAAAGAGGAAGAAATAGCCAATACAATAAAATGGGGGGATAAGACATTTTTCAGATATGTTAGTGAGAAGAGGAAGGGCAAAAGTGGTATTGTCAGACTCGAGGGTGAAGGAGAAGAATATGTAGAAGATGAGGATAAAGCAGAATTGCTTAACAGATATTTCTGTTCTGTGTTCACAGTTGAAGAACCAGGAGCAGGATCTCAGAAAACACCCACAAAACAGGAATAGAAGCAAGGGGCATCTTGAAGAATTTTCAGAAGACTGTGTTTGTGAGAAACTAGCTGAACTTAAAGTAGACAAAGCGATGGGACCGGATGGGATACACCTAGAATACTGAGGGACCTTGGGGACGTTCTAGCAGCACCAATGCCTCGTTGGAGTTGGGAGTGGTGCCAAAGGACTGGAGAGAGGCTCATGTGGTGCCTTTATACAAAAGCGGAAGTAAGGATGTGGTTGAAAACTACAGGCTGGTTAGTTTAACTTTGGTGGTGAGTAAATTATTGGAAACGCTGCTGAAAGACAAAATAGTGAGGTTTCTGGAGTCCAGCGGATTACAGGATCCGAGGCAGCATGGATTCACCAGAGGCAGGTCTTGTCAGACAAATCTGATTGATTTCTATGACTGAGTGACCAGGGAGTTGGACCGAGGGAGAGCCCTTGATGTGGTGTATTTAGATTTCAGTAAAGCCTTTGACACCTTTCCTCACAGACGACTTATAAACAAACTGAGCACCCTAGGGATGGACTCTAAAGTTACTGCTTGGGTTAAAAATTGGTTGAGTGGGAGGTGACAGATTACAGTTAAATGGCGCTCACTCTGAGGAGAAGGAAGTTACCAGTGGTGTGCTCCAGGGATCTGTCCTTGGTCCATTTCTGTTTAACATCTTTGTTAGTGATATAGCGGAAGGGCTGTCGGGTAAGGTTTGCCTATTTGCGGATGATACCAAAATATGCAATAGAGTAGACACCCAGGAAGGTGTAGATAACATGAGGAGGGATCTAGCTCAGCTTGAGGAATGGTATAGAATTTGATAGCTAGGATTTAATGTTAAAAAATGCAAGGTTATGCATTTGGGATGCAGCAGTCCGAGGGAGCAATATAGTATAGGGCAGGGGTCGGTAACCCGCGGCTCCGGAGCCGCATGCGGCTCTTTCTCACCTTTGCCGCGGCTCCGGAGCACACTGCCCGCCCGGTATTAAAACGTGGCGTTATGGGCTCCCTCCATTCTTCTGCAGCCGCGGCTCCCTGCCTCTTAAGGAACCGCGGCTGTGCTTTTAAAATCATCTCGGAGCCCTTCCTGTCTTGACGGGCTCCGTGCAGCATTGTCCCGCCTCTAAAGGAAGTTTTGGAGGCGGGACAATGCTGCACGGAGCCCGTCAAGACAGGAAGGGCTCCGAGATGATTTTAAAAGCACAGCCGCGGTTCCCTAAGAGGCAGGGAGCCGCGGCTGCAGAAGAAGGGAGGGGGGCTGACATGGAGGGAGGGGAGCTGACATGGAGGGAGGGAGCAGATATGGATGGATGGAGGGAGGGGGGCTGACATGGAGGGAGGGAGCTGATATGGATGGAGGGAAGGGGGCTGACATGGAGGGATGGAGGGGGCTGACATGGAGGGAGGGAGCTGATATGGAGGGAGGGGGGCTGACATGGAGGGAGGGAGCTGATATGGATGGAGGGAGGGGGGCTGACATGGAGGGATGGAGGGGGCTGCTATGGCGGGAGGGGGGCTGACATGGAGGGATGGAGCTGATATGGATGGAGGGAGGGGGCTGACATGGAGGGATGGAGGGGGCTGACATGGAGGGAGAGGGCCTGACATGGAGGGAGGGGGGCTGATATGGATGGATGGAGGGAGGGGCTGACATGGAGGGAGGGAGCTGATATGGATGGAGGGAGGGGGGCTGACATGGAGAGATGGAGGGGGCTGACATGGAGGGAGGGAGCTGATATGGATGGAGGGAGGCGGGCTGACATGGAGGGAGGGAGCTGATATGGATGGAGGGAGGGAGGGAGGGGGCTGACATGGAGGGATGGAGCACTGGTAATGGGGTTGAGGGGACGAGCACTGGAAATGAGCTGATTAGGGGAGGCTAGGACTGGTAATGATTTGATGGGGGTAGGACTGGTATTGGGCTGATTAGGGGAGGCTAGCACTGGTAATGGGGTTGAGGGGGGATTAGCACTGGAAGCGAGCTGATTGGGGGGCTTTGACTGGGCATGGGCTGATTGTGGGGAGGGGAGGATAGAGCTGCTGGCCCTGGAAGATAACTGGGGGCTAAGGCTACAAATGGGCTGATATGAGGGGATGGGAGAATGGAACTGGATCTGAGAGGGGCTGCCATGGTATTTGTACTAGAAGGGACTGGTCAGTGGGGAAGGAGGGGGACTGGAAGGAAATGGACACCAGTGGCAATCATGGGAATGCAAGTTGACATTGGAAGGTACTGGGAGTGAGGACTGGAAAGGGGCTGATATTGGGGAGGGTTACTGGGACTGGAAATAGGCTGATGGAAAGAAGTGAAGAAAACGAAAGAAGAGATAAGAAATGGCAGATGGACCATAGACCACAGAAAGAGAGCCAAGAGAAGAAAGGAAAGCAGAAGCCTCAGATTGGGACCAGCATGATCAAAGAATAAATTGGTCAGACAACAAAGGTAGAAAAAATAATTTTATTTCATATTAGTGATTTGACTACAAAATCATCATCATTTTGAAATCAAATATTGTTACTTGTTGTTGTGATATTTTCTGGCATATTTTTTTTGGTGTGCGAAGGAAGAGGGGTAGTCTTATACGGCGAGTATAGGCCAAACACCTATATTTTAACAGGAAAAGTAGGGGGTCGTATATAGCATTAAGGTAAGAAACAATATATGCAGTGTTAGATTTGTTTTAAATGTCGCAATGGTTTTGCGGCTCCCAGTTTTTTTTTTCCCTTCGGAAACTGGTCCAAGTGGCTCTTTATGTCTTAAAGGTTGCAGACCCCTGGTATAGGGGGTGAAGTACTTTTGTCTTCTAAAAAAGAGCGGGACCTAGGCGTGGTTGTGTCAGATGATCTTAAAGTAGCTAAACAGGTAGAAAAGGCGACAGCAAAAGCTAGAAGGATGCTTGAGTGCATACGGAGAGGAATGGCTAGCAGAAAAAAGGAGGTGATAGTTCCTCTGTATAAGTCTTTGGTGCGACCTCATTTTGAGTATTGTGTGCAATTCTGGAGACCGCACCTTCAAAGGGATATAAAGAGGATGGAGTCGGTACACAGGGTGGCTACCAAAATGGTTAGTGGTCTTCATTATAAAGCATATGAGGACAGACTTATGGATCTTAATATGTACACCTTAGAGGAAAGGCGGGATAGAGGTGATATGATTGAGGCATTTAAATACCTCCATGGTATAAATGTTCAGGGGGAGAGCCTCTTTCGATTGAAAGCAAGTTCTGCTACGAGGGGACATGAGATGAGGGTGAAAGGAGTGATATGCGGAAATATTTCTTTACGGAAAGAATGGCGGATCCGTGGAGGTGGTAGAGATGAGGATGATATCTGATTTCAAAAAAGCATGGGACAAACACAGGATCTCTAAAGGAAAAAAGGGGACTGTTGTAGTTGTTGATATGGAAGGACAGACTAGATAGGCCATGTGGTCTTTTTCTGTCGTCATTTTTCTGTTTCTATATCAGACTTATACAAAAAAGGTTTGAAGTGGATTACAGTCGCTGATGCAGAAAACTAGTGTGGCCTTTAAGCACAGATAATGCCACTTTTAAGCACAATTACTGCTGCACGAAAACAGCAAAGGACAAACAATTAATGCCGCGTATTTAAGTTATAGGCAAATGAGCTGCACATAAGAAAATGGTATGCTAATATTACTTGCGCCGGATGCGGAGAAACGTATAGAGGATTTTGCAACCAGCTTTGGCACCAGTATCTCTACGCCTGGTCTTGAGGTGGCTTAAATATTTAGTATGTGTTCCCTGATAGTATTTTAATGGCATTGGGGGCTTTCCTCCATGCCTGGATCATCTGAGGGGAAATGTCAGAGATGATCCCGTGCCATCAAAATACTGTCGGGGGCTGGTGCCCCTGAGAGAAAGCAAATCCCTGGTGGTCCAGCAGCCCCAATTTCCCCCACTTGTCCAACAAAAAATAATCCTGGTGGCACAGTGGCCCTGAACCCCCCCATCCCCTCCTTTTACCTTTACAAACGAGTGGGGGCGCTGCCCACATTCTCCTGCTCTTGCGCCATCTTAAAAATGATGGCACCTGGCCCCATGCAGTGCATCATGGGATGCACAGGATGATGTCAGACTGCCATATAAAGTAGAAAATGCCTTATATGGTAGTCCCTGCCCGGTACGTCCCAGGATGCACTGCACGGGACCAGGTGCCACCATTTTTCAAGATGGCAGAGTGGGAGCACATGGGCAGCAATCCCACTTGTTTGTAAAGGCACCAGGAAGGGGGTGGGAGGTTCAGGGCTGCTGAGCCGCCAGGGATTTCATTTCTGCAATTACTCTGAAGCAGCTGCTTTCCTAATTCCAAGAGGAATAGACGTCTGTGCTTTGATTTGGACTGCCATTCTGGATTTAGTGACATCCAAACAATGAAGGCGTTCAAAGCACTGATGTCCAACATGTTGTAGAAGATTGTCACTGGCCAGCGTCTTGTCATTCATTTTGTGGTATACGTGCGCAACATTTGATCTGCTGTATCTACTCCACCTTTACTAGAATTATAGTCCAAGATCATGCATGTTTTTTTTTGTCTGGGCATGTGTTATCTACTTCTTCTTGATCATGCAAACTGCTCAGAAGAACAACCACTTTTCCTTTCTTCGGGCAATAGGAAACCAGAGTGGCGTCATCGCGAAAGACAAACAGTGAAGTGAATACCTCTCGGCCCTTTGCTGTTACAAATTCTGGAGGTAATTCTTTCTGTTCTTTCGAATTGTCCCCAAAAGTGTCATTTGTTTTTCTAGCAATTTCCGTGACAGGGATAAACTGCAGAAGAAATTGTCATCAGTAACATTTCTGCCAGATCGCGTCAATCCTTCAGTGAGTTGCAGCACAACCCTTTCACCCTGATTCTGTTCCCTGTTTTGTCCGAGTTCCCTTCCTGTATATACTTGAAGATGCAGAACATATGACGTTGCACTGTCACACAACATCCATAGCGTTATGCCATATTTCCCAGGTTTGCTGGGAATATATTGTCTGAATGGAACACGGTCACGAAATGTAAGCAGTTGCTCATCCACGGTAACATTTTCACCAGGAACAAAGGCGTCACTTAGAGTTGCTTCCCAGGTATCAAAAACATGTCTGATTGGAGCAAGCTTATCCACGCCTCGTTGTTCACGTCTGTTGGTTGCATCATCAAATCTGAGAGCACAAGAAATTTGCTGAAAACGGTTACGGGCCATATTTTTGCCGAAAACAGAACGACCATCTTCAAGGTTCCACAACTGAACTATGGATTCATTTCGTGACTTGTACACGCCTGAGAGGATCAGAAGTCCAAGAAAATGTGGAAATTCTCCATCTGTCAAATCTTTCCAGGTGTCATCATAAATGTGTCTTCCTTGTTTGCTCGTCCACATGATTTCATTCAATAAGTTCTTCCTCATGAACAAGTGGAATGCTGCAAGAGGGCCATCAACATTTTGTACAGCATACCTTGTAGGACCTTGTACGGGCATGACATTAGCTCTGGCGTATCTTCCAGCAGCTTGCTTTATAGGTTTCCTGTTCCATGATGTGGCATCCTTAGATACATAGGCTTCAGTGGCAACATTTGTGCTTATAGTTGATGACCTCTTAGCTCCTCTACGACCACAACTAAGATTCCTCACAGATGATATCGACACCGAGGACTCCTGCCCTTTTCCCCGTCCAGCACAGCCTCGACCTGTATCTTGACTCTTTGCTGCAGGCGATGTTACCGGCTCAACATCAGTCTCACATTCACTTGGTGACCAATTGCTGTCGCCATCTGAATCATGATTGTCATCAGATTTATTGCCCGAACTTGGCTGATATGCTTCTTCGCTTGCTGAATATGCTGCATCATCAGACGACTCGGAGCCGTCACTGTCAGCATCTCGTTGCAATATTTCTCTTACTTGGGCAGCTGAATACTTTCGTTTTGACATCATAAACAATAACCTAAAATAAATAAACAAAGATAAAGTTGAATAAAAAGCAAAGCAGTTTTACTATAGGTGTACAATAATCGTGATGAATGAGCTGAAAGCCTTTAGATTTCATTGGAAATAATGAGAGAACGTATGATATCAATTAAAGAAAATGTGTAATTTTCATAAAATAAGAGTACAAAAAATAAATGATACATAATTAATGATAAATACCTTTGTCAGATCAAAAAATTCATAAAACTGCAAATTGTATCACGATCCAAACCGGACATAAGCAACTGGGGTCAAAAATGACCCCACTGGTACTCCGTGCTGCAATTCATCACTAGTGTCACCTAGCGGATGAAAATTACTCCTCTCATGGCGAACTATAAAGAGAATATTGACATGTGAAAAGTCATAAAAAGATTGCATTCTTGAACAACTAGTTTCCGAGATACGTGTTGTGAAACTTGCAATGGGGTCACTTTTGATCCCATCGGTACTGCCAGGGTTAAGATAGAGGTCCAGGGTAGTTCAAGAGGGAAATGATTAAAATTCACATAGATATCTAAAAAGGAGAATAAGGGGATCAGGATCCAAAAGCAGCCTCAAAAAGGTGAGTTTTTAGTCTGGATTTGAATAGAATCAGAAGTGGAGCTTGACATATTAACCAGGTGCTAGAATTCACCGTAACTAAGAGATCAACTATAGATTTTGATTTTGGGATCTTGGGGATTGCACAGGGCAGGAACTGGTTAGCAAACTACAGAGTTCATCATTGATGTCATC
Organism: Ichthyophis bannanicus; assembly: GCA_033557465.1. Lineage (NCBI taxonomy): Eukaryota > Metazoa > Chordata > Amphibia > Gymnophiona > Ichthyophiidae > Ichthyophis > Ichthyophis bannanicus. The sequence goes on from JAWIIG010000056.1 coordinate 745,738, forward strand.
AAAAACAATATTATAAACTATGCAAAGAGACTTAACATTGAATTTAAATTTGAACCTGAAGCCAGTGAAGGTCCACCAAAACTGATGATATATGATCAAATTTACTTAATCTAGTAATCATTCTGGCTTCAGTATTCTGAATCATTTGCAGTGACTTTCTACAAGCCTAAGTCCAGGTATATCGTATTACAGTAATTCTAAAGTAAGGAAAAGCCAGCAATTGTACCAACATGTGAAAATCGGCCAATTCTGTACATCAATGTAACGGTCTGACCAGACATATCTTATAGGACGATGCCCAAATGACGCTATTTGTGAGGATACAGCGCTAACATGTGAATTAAGGATAATTGGTAAATATCTATTTTCTGGAACTATTTGAATAGATTATCCACCAGATGACTTGCAGTTTGGTGGTCATTGTTTTGTTCCAAGTAATTTATCACCACATGTGTCTTTCTAAAATTCATCGGAAGAGCATTATCTTTAAACCAGTTTCAGATTTTTGAGAGGTAGTGGTAAATCTATCTCTAATGTCAAATGAACCATAAAGTAAATATATTCTGCATAAAAGAAGAACTGGATTTTTAATTTTTAAGCAGTTTGCATAAGGACATCATATATAAGTTAAAGAAACTTCAGTGACAAGGAAAATACCTGTGGTACACCTGTATAAAGAAAAACAAAGTGCAAAACACAAGGTGTTTCTGATCTGCTGAGAAGGCTGGGTCAGATATGATTTAAACCATTTATAAACTACACCACCTATACTAATTTGTTCCAAATGTATTAAAAGAATAGATGGTACTATTTATAGATGTTAATATAGCATTTGCCTCAGTAGTAACACAAATGCATTAGGAACAGATGCAAACCCCCCCCCCCCCAGTTATGGAAGTATGTAACAGAATGGCAAGGGTCTCAAGACTGCATGCAATCATAAAACCATGCTGGACCAGATCACATGCACAGGTACATATTCATCAAGTTGTCTCTGAATGATCTACTCGATGATTTTAACTATAACAGGTAAGCTGGAAATGGGCCTAAAATTATTAGGATCGCTAACTTGCATACCTGGTTTCTTAAAGTTTGAAGTTTGAATTTAAAACACAGAGGAGAACTTTCTGGTTACATTTCATACCCAGCAGAGAGCTTGTAGTTTAAATTTAATAGTCACTCAGGGCCAAGTAACAGCAAAGTACTTTTAGTTTAAATTTAACACACAGAAGAGAGCTTTCTGGTTACATTTGGAACCCAGCAGAGAGCTTGAAGTGTACATTTAATAGTCACTCAGGGCCTAGCATCAGAAAAGTACTTTTAGTTTTAAAACACAGAAGAGAGCTTTCTGGTTAAATTTAGAACCCAGCAGAGAGCTTGTAGTTTAAATTTCATAAGAAGTTAGAGCCTAGCAGCAGCTAAGAGCTATAATTTAAATCAAATCAGAATTTAGCTTAGCACAAAAGGCAAAACAGGGTCTGTACTCTTTGAGCAACAAATAAAGTCTTCTTGAGACCTTTACAAAGAGGCCTTCTACCTAGGGGGCAAGAGACCTGTGAAACCTTTTCAATAGGTGTTAACACCAGGTGGCAGATCAAAAGGCCATTTTGAAAGACTCCTCCTATCCAAGGAAGGACTGTTAATTACCCAGGAAGTTGGTCACAGCATTTCCTCAGCAGCAGAGGCATAAATAGCTCAACCAGAGCTCTGTGATCCTCTGTCTTGAAGGACTAGAAAGGGGGAATGTTACTTCTGGAGAGAAATCTGCAACTGTGAGTATATACTTCTGGTAATTTTCTAAAAATAATTCTTTGTATTAAAGCTACTTAATCGGTGAACCCACTGTTTTTGGTTGGATCAGTTAGGGCCTAGTAGCAGCAATTAAAGTTTGAATTTAAAACACAGAGGAGACCTTTCTGGTTACATTTCATACCCAGCAGAGAGCTTGTAGTTTAAATGTAATAGTCACTCAGGGCCAAGTAACAGCAAAGTACTTTTAGTTTAAATTTAACACACAGAAGAGAGCTTTCTGGTTAAATTTAGAACCCAGCAGAGAGCCTGTAGTTTAAATGTCATAAGAAGTTAGAGCCTAGCAGCAGCTAAGAGCTATAATTTAAATCAAATCAGAATTTAGCTTACCTCAGCAGCACAAGACAGGGTACTGTGTAGCAGCCCTCTTTTAATAAGTGTTATTTCCCTCCCTCCCTCCCCACACCCACCCACCCCTGGGATAATCATAGCTTTATAGGTACTTACACATCTTAAAAGACAGGAGGTGCTTTCAGGTGAAGCTCATTACCCAAATCAGTCATACACTAAGGACCTGAGATTAATTAAGCTTCAGGTGAACAAGGTATATTAAACTTATTAGGTACAGTTTTATTGGTATAAATACCCATAGCCACCCCTAGTAAGTAAGAACTTAAAGATCTAGACACAAACTTAAAACTAAGATGCAGACAGCAGTCCAGAGTGGGATGGGGGCTTTCCAGTCTTTTGCATTGAGTGTCACATGTATGATTTTCTCCAAGTTGGTGAGAGGTCTTACGTGTGCACTAGGTGCAAGGAGCTCTTTGCTCTCAGGGAACAAGTCCGTTCTCTAGAGGCTAAAGTAGCAGACTTGGAAAACATAAGACAGACAGAGAGGTACATAGACGAGACCTACAGGGATATAGTCCTGACCTCCCACCTCAAGTCTGGCAGCACCCCTGTTGCCATGGAGGAGAGAGGTCACGTGACAGGACAGCATCACCCTGGTGTGGCAGGAAGTGATCCTGTAACTAGGACCTGTCCTCCAGGTGATGTAAAACCCTCTCGCACCGAGGACGTTTCTCCAGGGCCATGTGCCCATGAGGGAAGGGTTAGGACAGCCGTTATAGTTGGTGATTCGATCATTAGGCATGTAGATAGCTGGGTGGCTGGTGGACGTGAGGATCGCCTGGTAACATGCCTGCCTGGTGCGAAGGTAGCGGACCTCACGCGCTACCTAGATAAGGTCTTAGATAGTGCTGGGGAGGAGTCTGCTGTCTTGGTACATGTCGGTACCAATGACATAGGAAAATGTGGTAGGGAGGTTCTGGAGGCAAAAGTTAGGCTTTTAGGTAGGAAGTTGAAATCCAGAACTTCCATGGTAGCATTCTCCGAAATGCTTCTTGTTCCACGCGCAGGACCCAAAAGGCAGGCAGAGCTTCGGAGTCTCAATGCGTGGGTGAGACAATGGTGCAGAGATGAGGGTTTTGGATTTGTTAGGAACTGGGGAACATTCTGGGGAAAGGAGGGGCTCTTCCGAAGGGATGGGCTTCACCTTAACCGGGATGGAACCAGGCTGCTGGCATTAACCTTTAAAAAGGAGATAGAGCAGCTTTTAAACTAGATATTAGGGGAAAGCCGACAGTCGCCCAAGAGCGGATGATTTGGAAGAATGTATCCTTGAAGGATACTACCAAAAGCAGAGAGGTTCCACAGAAGAGTAAAGTAGCCCAAATGCCCTCAAGTATGGAGCAGACAGAGCTTAAAGATCCCAATTTACCCATGTCTAACAATAGCCAAATTAACATGAATAAAATACATTCTCTAAAATGCTTGTATGCAAATGCTAGAAGTCTAAAGAATAAGATGGGAGAGTTAGAATATATAGCAATAAATGAAAGGTTAGATATGATTGGAATATCAGAGACATGGTGGAAGGAGGACAACCAGTGGGACACTGTGATACCTGGGTACAAACTATATCGTAATGATAGAGCTGATCAAATTGGTGGAGGGGTTGCGCTCTATGTTAGAGAGGGCATTGACTCAGAAAGGATTAAAGTTTTGCAGGAAACAAAATCTGCTGTAGAATCTATATGGATTGAAATTCCATATAAAAGGGGGAAGGCAATGGCAGTGGGGGTGTACTATCAAGCACCTGCCCAGAATGACCAAATGGATGATGAAATGCTCAAAGAAATCAAGGAAGCTAACAAAAGTTACAGCGCAGTAATAATAATGGGTGATTTCAATTACCCCGGTATCGACTGGGTCAGTGTCACGTCAGGACATGCTAGGGAGATAAAGTTCCTAGATGAAATAAATGACTGCTTCTTGGAGCAGCTGGTTCATGAACCGACCAGAGGGGAAGCCATATTAGACCTAGTCCTTAGTGGAACACCAGATCTAGTGCAAGAGATAAGGGTGTTGGGGCCACTTGGCAATAGTGATCATAGCATGATCGCCTTTGATTTAATTAGTGGAGGAGGGATAGTAGGGAAATCCTCAGTACTACCTTTTAACTTTCGAAAGGGAGACTATGATAAAATGAGGAAAACAGTTAAGAAAAAACTAAAAGGAGCAGTTGCAAAGGTTAAAGACGTACATCAAGCTTGGGTGTTGTTGAAAAATACTATCTTGGAAGCCCAGACCAGCTGTATTCCACGCTTTAAGAAAAGTGGAAGGAAGTCCAAAAAACTGCCAGCATGGTTTAAAGGTGAGGTCAGAGAGGCTGTTGTTGCCAAAAAAGCATCTTTCAGGAAATGGAAAAAAGAGCCAAACGACAAAACCTGGAAACAGCACAAGCACTGGCAAGTCAAATGCAAGGTACTGATAAGGCAGGCAAAGAGAGAATTTGAGAAGAAGCTTGCTGCGGAAGCAAAAACGCGAAATAAAGACCTTTTCAAGTACATTCGTAGCAAAAAACCTGTGAGAGAGTCAGTTGGTCCATTAGATGATAAAGGGGTTAAAGAAGCACTAAGAGGCGACAAGGCGATAGCGGAGAGACTGAATGAATTCTTTGCTTCGGTCTTTACTGAGGAAGATGTAGGGATGTTACCCATGACTGAAGTGGTATTTAAAGGTGCGGAAGAATTGAAGGAAATATCGATACATCGGGATGATGTCTTACAACTATTAGATAAACTGAAGAGTAGCAAATCACCTGGGCCGGATGGTATACATCCAAGGGTGTTGAAAGAACTGAAATATGAGATTGCAGACCTGCTATCAGTAATCTGTGAACTATCATTAAAATCATCTCTAATACCTGAAGATTGGAGGATCGCCAATGTAACACCAATTTTTAAAAAGGGTTCCAGGGGTGATCTGGGAAACTACAGACCGGTGAGTCTGATGTCAGTACCAGGAAAAATGGTAGAAACCATCATAAAGAATAAAATTACTCAGCATGTAGATAGTCACAACCTAATGGGAGACAGCCAACATGGCTTTAGACAAGGAAGATCTTGTCTTACTAATCTGTTATGTTTATTTGAAGGAGTGAATAAACAGGTGGGCAAAGGTGAGTCGGTTGATATTGTGTATCTGGACTTTCAGAAAGCCTTTGACAAGGTCCCTCATCAGAGACTTTTGGCAAAACTAAAGAGTCATGGGATAGGAGGCAGTGTACTATCATGGATCAGGAACTGGTTAAAAGATAGAAAGCAGAGGGTAGGGCTAAATGGCCAATTTTCCCAATGGAGAAAGGTGAATAGTGGTGTACCCCAGGGATCTGTGCTGGGTCCGCTGCTTTTTGACATATTCATAAATGACCTGGAAAGTGGAATAACGAGTGAGGTTATCAAATTTGCAGATGACACAAAACTATTTAAAGTTGTTAAAACCCAAGAGGATTGTGAAAAATTGCAAGAGGATCTTGATAAATTGGAAGACTGGGCATCAAAATGGCAGATGAAATTTAATATGGACAAGTGCAAGGTTATGCACCTAGGGAAGAACAACCCAAACTATGGTTACACGATGCAAGGTTCCACATTAGGAACCACCACCCAGGAAAAAGATTTAGGCGTCATTGTGGATACCGTGTTAAAACCCTCGGCCCAGTGTGCAGCGGCAGCCAAGAGAGCAAATAGAATGCTAGGTATGATAAGGAAAGGAATGGAAAATAAAACAAAAGATATTATAATGTCTCTATATCGTTCCATGGTGAGACCGCACCTTGAATATTGTGTGCAATTCTGGTCGCCGTATCTTAAAAAGGATATAGCGATTTTAGAAAAGGTTCAGAGAAGAGCCACCAACATGGTAAAGGGGATGGAAGGATACTCCTATGAAGAAAGGCTAAAAAGGTTAGGGCTCTTTAACCTGGAAAAGAGACAGCTGAGTGGAGATATGATAGAAGTCTATAAATTAATGAACGGAATGGAACGGGTAAACGTAGATCGAATGTTTACGTTATCAGAATATAGAAAGACTAGGGGACATGCAATGAAGCTACAGGGTAAACTATTTAAGACTAATAAAAGAAAATATTTTTTCACTCAACGTGTAATCAAACTCTGGAATTGTTACCGGAGGATGTAGTAAAGGCTGTTAGTGTAGCTGGGTTTAAAAAAGGTTTGGACAAGTTCCTGGAGGAAAGGTCCATAAACCATTATTAAGAAGTGACCGAAGATATCAATGCTTGACCCAGTACAAGCATTGTGGAACTTGTGTCTCTTGGGGAAACTGCTAGGTGCATATGACCTAGATTGGCCACTGTTGGAAACAGAATACTGGGCTTGATGGACCTTGGTCTGACCCAGTATGGCATATCTTATGTTCTTAAGACTGCACGGAAGCCATTTTGACTTTTTTTTTTTTTGGCATTTCCCCATAATTTAATGAACAATTGCTGTAGCCAAAAGGTATATGAGATCCTCCCTAAAAAGCTTTACATGGGTCATGGAGATCAGGAACAGAGGGCATGTCACCTGACACAAGGCTTGTACAATTGATATCAGAGTGTCAGGAAAAACTACTACTACTGAACATTTGTATAGCGCTACAAGACATATGCAGCGTTGCACAGACACATGTAAATGACGGTCCCTGCTCATCAGAGCTTACAATAGTCAAGACAGACAACACAGGAGCTATAGACATGGGATACATCTAGGGAAATGGTAAGGAAACAAAGGAGACCAGGTGAGTCAAGATCGAAAAGCGGCATCAAAAGGTGAGTTTTCAGCCTGGATTTGAAAAAGGTCAGAGCGCCTGACATATAGATTCAAGTAGTTTTGTTCCAGGCATAAGAAGCAACAAGGTGAAAGGAGCAAAGTCTAGAGTTAGCAATAGAAGTGATTTGCCAGAAGAGCAGAGATCTCGAGGAGGGGGTGTAGGGAGAGAAGAGGAGTTGCAGAGAGGTCAGCAGGAGAAGTATGAAATGGATGCAGAAATGGATATTATATTGTTATATTGTTGCATAAAGTAGACTGTATTTATTCATCGTGTCTCCTTGTTAAAGGACTGGTTATTTATACCCTATTTTACCTGTTATACCTGCTTAATGCATACCCAAGTTTAATTTTCCTGTTTAATGTATACCCAAGTTGTTATACCTGTTTCACTGTAAGCACAAATCACAAAATTGAGATGTGCAACTCTTATGTTCATTGTAAACCGCACTGATGTCGAATAGCGCGGTATAAAAGAGACTGCAAATAAAAATAAAATAAAAATAAATAAATAGGGAGCCAATGAAGAGACTTGAGAAGAGGGGTAATATGAGCATGACGTTAGATGTTACAGAGGGCATTGAGTCACACAGGATTAAAGTTTGCAGGAAACAAAATTTGCTGTAGAATCTCTATGGATTGAAATTCCATGTAAAAAGGGGAAGGCAATGGCAGTGGGGGGTGAACTATCGACCGCCTGGCCACAGTGAACAAATGGATGATGGAATGCTCAAAGAAATCGGGGAAGCTAACAAAAGTTACAGCACAGTAATGGGTGATTTCAATTATCCCAGTATTGACTGGGTCAGTGTCACAGCAGGACATGCGAGGGAGATAAAGTTTCTAGATGAAATAAATGACGACTGCTTCTTGCAGCAGATGGTTCATGAACCGACCAGAGGGGAAACCATTTTGGACTAGTCCTTAGTGGAACACAAGATCTGGTGCAAGAGAAAAGGGTGTTGGGGCCACTTGGCAATAGTAATCATAGCATGATCGTATTTGATTTAATTAATGGAGGAGGGATGGTAAGGAAATCCACAGTACTACCTTTTAATTTCTGAAAGGGAGACTATGATAAAATGAGGAAAATAGTTAAGAAAAAACTAAAAGGAGCAGTTGCACAGTTTAAAGACTTACATCACGCTTGGGTGGTGTTGAAAAATACTATCTTGGAAGCCCAGACCAGCTGTATTCCATGCTTTAAGAAAAGTGGAAGGAAGTCCAAAAAAACTGCCAGCATGGTTTAAAGGTGAGGTCAGAGAGGCTGCTGTTGCCAAAAAAGGCATCTTTTAGGAAATGGGGGAAAAAAAAGAGCCAAATGACGAAAACTGGAAACAGCACAAGCACTGGCAAGTTAAATGCAAGGCATTGATAAGGCAGGCAAAGAGAGAATTTGAGAAGAAGCTTACTGTGGAAGCAAAAACACGTAATAAAGACTTTTTCAAGTACATTCATAGCAAAAAAACCTTGAGAGGTTCAGTTGGACCATTAGATGATAGAGGGGTAAAAGGGGCACTAAGAGGGGACAAGGCCATAGCGGAGAGACTGAATGAATTCTTTGCTTCGGTCTTTTCTGAGGAAGATGTATGTTACCCATGACTGAAGTGGTATTTAAAGGTGATACTGCGGAAGAATTGAAAGAAATATCGATACACCAGGAAGATGTATTACAACTATTTATTTGATAAACTGAAGAGTAGCAAACCACCAGGACCAGATGGTATACATCCAAGGGTGTTGAAAGAACTGAAATATGAGATTGCAGACCTGCTATTAGTTCACAGAATACTATCATTAAAATCATCTGTAATACCTGAAGATTGGAGGATGGCCAATATAATGCCAATTTTTAAAAAAGGGTTCCAGGGGTGATCCGGGAAACTATAGACCGGTGAGCCTGTCGTCAGTACAGGGAAAAATGTTAGAAACCATTATAAAGAACAAAATTACTGAACATGTAGATGCAAATGCAATGTGTGCCTTCAAGCCAGTCCTGGCGACGCAGAAGCTCCTGGGTTTTCTTGGCAGTGTCACCAGACGTAGATTGCCAGACCTTTCTTCTGTGGCAATGGAGGGTTAAGTGACTTGCCCAAGGCCACAAGGAGTGCTAGTGGGAATCGAACCCTGGTTGCTTGGTTACCAAGCCAGGGTTCTAACCACTAGGCTACTCCTGCACTCCAGAACATGTAGATAGTCGTGGCTTAATGGGAGACAGCCAACATGGCTTTAACCAAGGAAGGTTTTGTTTTACTAATCTGTTATATTTTTTTGAAGGTGTGAATAAACAGGTGGACAAAGGTGAGTCGATTGATATAGTGTATCTGGACTTTCAGAAAGCCTTTGACAAGGTCCCTCAGAGATTTTTGGCAAAACTAACAAGTCATGGGATAGGAGGCAGTGTACTGTTGTGGATCAGGAACTGGTTAAAAAATAGAAAGCAGAGGGTAGGGCTAAATGGCCAATTTTCCCAATGGCGAAAGGTGAATAGTGGAGTATACCAGGGATCTGTGCTGGGTCCGCTGCTTTTTGACCTATTCATAAATGACCTGGAAAAGGGAATAACGAATGAGGTTATCATATTTGCAGATGACACAAAAATATTTAAAGTTGTTAAAACGCATGAGGATTGTGGAAAATTGCAAGAGGATCTTGATGAATTGGAAGACTGGGCATCCAAATGGCTGAAGAAATTTAATGTGGACAAGTGCAAAGTTATGCACCTAGGAAAGAAAAATCCAAACTATGCTTACACGATGTAAGGTTCCACATTAGGAACCACCACCCAGGAAAATGATTTAAGCATCCTCATGGATAACCTGTTAAAACCCTCTGCCCAGTGTGCAGCGGCGGCCAAGAGAGCAAATAGAATGCTAGGTATCATATGGAAAGGAATGGAAAATGAAACAAAGGATATTATAATGCCTCTGCATCGTTCCATGGTGCGACCACACCTTGAGTATTGTGTGCAATTCTGGTCGCCGTATCTTAAAAAAGATATAGAAAAGGTACAGAGAAGAGCCACCAAAATGGTAAAGGGGATGGAAGGATACCCCTATGAAGAGAGGCTAAAAAGGTTAGGGCTCTTCAACCTGGAAAAGAGACGGCTGAGGAGAGATATGATAGATGTCTATAAATTAATGTAGGAGTGGAACAGGTAAACGTAGATCGATTGTTTACGTCATCAGAATATAGAAAGACTAGGGGACATGCAATGAAGCTACAGGGTAAACTATTTAAGACTAATAAGAAAATATTTTTTCACTCAACGTGTAATCAAACTCTGGAATTTGTTACCGGAGGATGTAGTAAAAGCTGTTAGCGTAGCTTGGTTTAAAAAAGGTTTGGACAAGTTCCTGGAGGAAAGGTCCATAAACTGTTCTTAAAAGGGACCCAGGATATCACTGTTTGACCCATTACAACCATTGTGGAACCTGTGTCTTTTGGGGAAACTCCTAGGTACTTATGTCCTAGATTGGCCAGTGTTTGAAACAGGATACTGGACTTGATGGACTTTGGTCTGACCCAGTATGGCATATCTTACGTTCTTATGGCAGAAGATTATCTGCACAGCAGAGTGTTGAACAGAGTGAAGGAGAGAGGGATGATTCAGAGGGAGACCAGCAGGGAGTAGGTTACAATAGTCTATGGTAGGTGATAAGTGGATTAGTGTCTTAGTAGTGTGTCCAGAAAGAAATGGGTGATTTCTGTTGATCTTAAAGAGAAAGAAACGTCAGGTTTTAGCTGTTAGTTGAATGTGTGGAGAAGGAGAAAGGCATCAAAGATGACCCCAAGGTTGCATTCTGAGGAGATGGAGAGGAGTAGAGAGTTCTCCTAGGACAAGCAGGATGTGTCAGCCACACCTGGTGACGTCATCCGACGGCGCCGTGACGGAAGTGCTCTCTAGCTCAGAAGCTTCTGAGCATGTGTGAGGAGACCCCTCCTCCCCGGTCCGCCCCCAGCCCGACCAGTTTTCAATTCTTCCGCCTTGCCTCAAGACGGATCTCAGCTCTCTCTCACCATTTTCAACTTCTAAAAACCTTTGCAATGCCTAAACCTGGATTTAAACTATGCCCAAAATGCAAAAGAAAAATGAATATCTCCGATGCTCACCTGAGCTGCCTCCGATGTCTCTCACAACGTGGAGGACTGTGCCTCCTGCGCCCAGATGTCCCCCAGGGCGAAGAAGATGAGGGATTACTCCTTGAAAGAATTCCTGACTGCTCCGGGGCAAACTACTGGATCGGGTTCTTCTGAACGCGGTAAGTCCGCTAAAGGGAAGGCACCCGCAAAGAAGAAACCCTGGGCGGGCCTAGGCCCTGTGCCTCCCCCCCCGCCGGAGAGATCTGCCTCCTTAGCTTCCGCGGTGCCTGGCTCAAGCTCCCCCACTGCCGGATGCTCCTCCGATGTTCCTACGCGGGGCTCCAGCGATGCGATCGCTCCTCTGCCTTCAGGAGGCCCCCCTGATGCCTGCCGCTCCTCCGGACTTCCTCCATTGCCATGCGGCTCAGGCGGGTGCGTTCAAGATGGCGCCGCCCACGTGGCCGCGCCAGACTCCGCCCCCAAAGACTTCCCCTCCAATCGGGTGGCTAGGTGCGGTTCCTCCCACCTCGATGACGTCAGGGCTTCCCCTCGGCACAGGCTTTCCTCTCCCCGAGCCGGCCTACAAAGGATCCCCCTCCAGGAGCTCCCTCGCGCCGAAGATTCTCTCCGCGCCGAGGGCTCCCACCGCAGAAGCCACTGCCACACAGCAGCCGCAAACGCCGCGCTGACTCCCGGGAGTCTTCCCGTCGGCGCGGCAATAGCGGCGATAAGTGCAGAAGACACAGGAGCAAGAGGCACCGGCGAGACTGCTCCTCTTCGCGCGGCGGCAGTTCTGACAGCGAGTCATCCCGCGTCCGTGGGAGAAGCAGGACGTCCAAATCGCAGGGGCACCGGAGCAACACATCTTCTGGGTCTAGTACCTCAGAAGCCATATTGCAGCTCTTGCAACGCCTGGTGCAACAAACTGCCCCTCCAGGCCGGGAGAGCTCCGTTACAGCCCCTTTGGAGGTACAAACTCCTGAGAGGAGGGAGGCATCACCAGAGCATATTCCCTCAAGGGATAGGAGCCCTTCCCCTTTACTGGGACAGGACTCCGAAGGGAGCGCTCCAGAAGAAGAGGGCCCGGAATCTCCTTCATCCAAGTCTCCACCAGATGAGCAAGGGGAGGCACAGGCACCGGTCCAGGAGGACCTCACCTACCCAAAATTCTTGAAAAAGGTGGTGGCCAAGATAGGCCTCACCAAGGAGGAGCCCTCCGACGAGAAAGATCCGGAGGTAATGAAATACCTCGGCGGACCCAAGCCGGCCTTGTCTCTTCCCCTGCACCGGAAACTTAAGGACAAACAATCCACCCTCTGGCAGTCCCCTGCCTCCGGTCAAGCCTGCGCCAGACGCCTGGACAACAAATACCTACTCCAGACAGCTCCTGGATTTGACAAAGCCCAGCTTCCTCACCAATCTATTGTGGTAGCGTCAGCCCTCAAGAGGTCTAAGTCTTCGCGCACTCAAATGATCCATCCCCCTGGCCGGGACCCTAAGCTCCTCGACGACCTAGGGCGGAAAGTTTTCCAGGGAGCGATGCTGAGTGCCAAGATATCAGCTCATCAATTCCAACACCTGCTGTTCCAAGATGCCCTTCTAGCGGAGCTGAAAGACCATCTTCCTAAGCAAAACCAGCATACAGCCCCGCTCCAGGAATTAGCTGAATGCTCCAAACATCTGATGAGCACTGCTTTCGATGCCTTCGACACAGCTATCCGGACAGCTGGCACGGCCATCGCAGCCCGCCGCTGGGCCTGGCTGCGAGCCTCCGGCCTGTCAGATAACACTCATGACAGGATTGCTGACGCGCCTTGCCTGGGTGACTCTCTGTTTGGGGACAAAGTGGCAGATACGGTGAACGGCCTGAAAGAGGACTGCACCACTCTGAAGACATTAGCGGCGGACGGACTCGAACGCCCCTCCTGGTCACAGAAAGGGAGCTATTACCGCAAGCCCTTTGCCTCGTCGAAAAAGTATTACGGTTCCAACCGGCAGTGGCAGGCACCGAAATACAAGCAAAACTACAACAAATCGTCCTTTCAAAGGCAACCACAAAGAGAACGCAAACATAAACCAGCAAACACCCAGCAAGCTGGTAAGAACTCTTCCTCCTTCTGACAATCCGCTCTGGCTGGCCATGAGTGTCCCTGCTACCCCGCCGGTGGGAGGCCGTCTATCCAACTTCCTACCTGCTTGGCAGGAAATCACCACGGACCAGTGGGTCATCCGGATTATCCAAGTGGGCTACCGCTTACGGTTCTCTTCCCCACCATGGCAGCGCACTCAACTCTGCAGCAGACCACCGCTGCACCAGGAAGCTGCCCTTGCGAACCTCCTACAGCAACTCATCAGAACACGAACGATCGAACGGGTTCCCTCCGACGAAATCAACACTGGCTTCTACTCCCGGTACTTCCTTATTCTCAAGAAGTCCGGGGGCCTTCGCCCTATCCTGGACCTCCGCAAGCTGAACAACACCCTCTTGAAAGAGAAGTTTCGGATGTACTCCCTGAACTCCATCCTTCCCCTCATCAGACCGGGGGACTGGATGGCCACATTGGATCTACAGGATGCCTACTCTCACATCCCAATCCACACCTCTCACAGGAAATTCCTGAGATTCGTAGCAATGGGGTGCCATTACCAGTACCGGGTACTGCCCTTCGGACTCTCCCCAGCCCCCAGGGTCTTCACGAAGTGTGTAGCTGTGGCAGCGGCACACCTCCGCAAACAAGGGCTCGCCATTTTTCCCTACCTGGACGACTGGCTGATATCAGCACCTTCCGCCACGGAACTCAGGGCGGCAGTGCGAAAGACTACCACTCTGCTGTCCAAACTGGGTTTCCTCCTCAACATGGAGAAGTCCCGGCTAGAACCCACCCAACGCACGGAGTTCATCGGGGCCATAATCGACACAACCTCAGCCAAGGCCTTCCTTCCCGAGCATCGACAGGAAAACATCATCCGCCTTGCGAAGAAGGTATCGTCCGTGAAGCAAACCAAGGCCCAGGACATCCTACGCCTGCTAGGTCACATGGCAGCGACTACATCTGTCCTAACCCTGGCCAGGCTGCACATGCGCACACTCCAGTGGCACCTGCGCTCACACTGGAAGCAACGGTCTCAACCTCTCACCACCCTCATCCCAATCAAACCGAGGGTATCTCAGAGTCTCCTGTGGTGGATGGCCGCTGCCAATCTCAACGAGGGCAAGAGCCTGCAACCCTGCGGCTACCAGGTCATCCTGACCACGGACGCCTCCCCCACAGGCTGGGGAGCCCACCTCTTGCACCTCAGCACACAAGGAGCTTGGGAAAAGACGGAACGATCCCTCCATATCAACGCCCTCGAACTCCGAGCCGTCAGGTATGCGCTCCAGACCTTCATGCCACACCTCGCGGGGAAGACAGTTCTGGTCCAGACCGACAACCAAGTGACGATGTTCTACCTCAACAAACAAGGGGGTACGGGCTCCCGCACTCTCTGCAGGGAGGCTATCCAGACATGGTCTTTGGCCCTAGCCCACAACTGCCTTCTACAGGCGACCTACCTCCCGGGAGAGCAGAACACACTAGCGGACAGACTAAGCAGGCAGCTCCAGCCCCACGAGTGGACGCTCCACGAGGAAGTAGCGGAGTCAATCTTCCGACGCTGGGGGAAGCCGCAGATAGACCTCTTCGCCACCGAGGACAATTCCAGATGCCCTCTGTTCTGCTCAAAACGCCCCTCTCCCAGGAGAGTGGCCTCAGATGCATTCGCAGTACACTGGGGGCAGTGGGAACTGACCTACGCCTTTCCCCCAACCCCCTCATGACAGCCACCATACAGCACACCATCAACGACAAGGCGCACATCATCCTGATTGCGCCCCACTGGCCAAGACAGATGTGGTTTTCCCTGTTACGGCAGCTTTCACAGGAGCCCCCCATCCGGCTCCCGATGAGACCAGACCTGCTCACGCAGAACGACGGCACAACCTGGCACCCCAATCTCCAGACCCTTGCCTTGACGGCCTGGAGACTGAGAGGGTGAACTTCCAAGAACAACATCTACCGGCGGAGGTACAGCGCATCGTGCTGGCTTCCAGGAGACCATCCACGAGAAAGTCATACAGTCTCAAGTGGAAACGTTTCAGTATCTGGTGCGCAGGCCAAGGAATCCCACCAGACTCTTGCCCTGTTCCAGCTGTGCTACAGTATCTCTCCTCGCTCTTCAGTCTGGGCCTGAAGCCCCAGTCAATTAAGGTGCACCTCGCGGCCATCGCGTCCCTGCACCAACTGCGAAACAACTCGCCCACGGGCTCCATAGCCACTCTTCCCATCGTGACCCGCTTCATGAGAGGTCTCAGGAACCTGCAGCCCCCGGTCCAGAGACCTGTCCCCTCGTGGGACCTCAACATCGTCCTCCAACAGCTAACACGGGAACCTTTCGAGCCCCTGCCCTCAGCGGAATCAAAATTTCTGGCCTGGAAGACGCTTTTTCTCATCGCCATCACTTCCGCAAAGAGGGTGAGTGAGCTACAGGCCTTGGTAGCTCACCCCCCGTACACCAAGATTCACCACAACAGGGCGTCGCTCAGGACACACCCGAAGTTTATTCCGAAGGTCTCCTCCGTCTTCCACGTCAACCAATCAGTGGAACTACCATCTTTCTTCCCGGCCCCTCATGGGTCACCTGAAGAGCAACGTCTCCACTCACTTGACTGCGTCCGAGCACTGCGCATCTACATTGACAGGACGGCCTCAGTCCGGCAAGGGACCCAGCTCTTTGTGTCCTTCGACCCCAACAAACCGGGACGGCCGGTCACCAAGCGCACACTCTCCCACTGGATATCTGATTGCGTCTCCTACTGCCTCCAGAAGACGGGCGCTCATCCAGCAAACAAGGCGAGCGCGCACCAACTCCGCGCATTGGCCACCTCTCTCGCAAGCGCACACGAGGTTCCAGTAAGCGAGATCTGCAAAGCCGCCACCTGGTCCTCGCACCTCACTTTCCAAAAACACTATTGCCTTGACCTCCAGGCAGAAGCCGACAGCTCTTTCGGCAGGGCGATTCTGTCTACAGCGGCAGGTTCCTCCTTGCCCGACGCGACAGGAGCAACCGACCGAGTCGCAGCCTGCGGGGAGTAACTCCCACACCTCCTGAACCCATGCACCAGGGTAGCCCGCCTGTTCGGGACCCCCAGGATGGATGTTATTTGCACTATGTGGTTGCACCATGTGGTTGTTATGACAATGTGGTTGTTATTTGCACAATGTTTGTGCTGTTGCACTATGTTATGGCACAGATTGTTCCTTTGCACTGTTGATTGTTTGCACTATGTTCTACCTCACTGCTTGTGCCTCAACCGCATTTCCGTTGTATTCTTCACTGTTGATGCTGCAATCCACTGTAGGTCGATTGCACTAGGAGACCTCACTGCGTGTGCCAACTGGCCATGCTCTTATGTTATTGCTTGTTGCACAATTAACGTGTTTTGCACAATAAACGTTTGTTCTTATCACATCAGGCTTCATTGGTGTTCCACATGGGTACTATCCTGTCTCAGGCCTCCCTCAGCCTCAGCGCGTAACAAGTAGCTGGGGAGACACCAGGTGTGACTGACACATCCTGCTTGTCCTAGGAGAAAACAGAGTTACTTACCTGTAACGGAGTTCTCCGTGGACAGCAGGATAGGTCAGCCACACGATCCCACCCTCCTCCCCTCTGAGGGTGGCCTGCGGTCCGCGTCCCAGTCTCTGGCCGAAGCTAATGACTCACTGGTCGGGCTGGGGGCGGACCGGGGAGGAGGGATCTCCTCACACATGCTCAGAAGCTTCTGAGCTAGAGAGCACTTCCGTCACGGCGCCGTTGGATGACGTCACCAGGTGTGGCTGACCTATCCTGCTGTCCACGGAGAACTCCGTTACAGGTAAGTAACTCTGTTTTATCCACAGAGACTGAGAAAGGAGGAAGGCGAGAGGAGGTTTTAGGAGGAAAATTAAGAAGCTCAGTTTTGGTCATGTTCAATTTAAAGCGGAGGTTAGACATCCAAGCAGCAATGTCAGAAAAGCAGGCAGAGATCCAGGCCTGGATTACTAGAGAGATTTCAACTTTAGAGTGGTAGATCTGGGAATCATCAGCATAATTATGGTACTGAAAGCCATGGGAAGAGATGGGTCCACTCCTTTTCTCTCTATACCCACTCCCTTAGTGTACTCGACAGATCCTTGGGGTACACCAACTGAGTGGGATAGCAGTACAGCAGTACTGGAGGATCCACCAGAACAAACACTGAAAACCAAAGAGTTAAACCCGATGCAGCAGTGGTTATGTTTCAGGGATAATAGTTTTGAATATGAATCACAGTTGTATCATTTATTAAAATTTGATACGAGGGGGGGGGGGGCTGATATTTCTGTTTTGTTATAAGGCCAAAGACTTACCAAAAAAAACAACTGCAGAGAGATCATTTGGATCTCTGGAACTGACGTGTATCTGTAGTTTTTTGTTTCGTTACAAGGCCAGAAATCAGCCCCCCTTGTATGCCACTTTTAGAATGAACGTCAAAGCGGTTTACAATTTAAAAAAAAAAGGGGGGGGTAAAAATCAATACAAATAGTAAGAAAAAAACACCATTTAAAATATAGGAAAGTAAAATAGAGCACACAGACAGAGGATGCAATACGGATTGAGGGGTGAGAGTGGAGGAGCACAGAGGGTAGGGCGATGGGCAAGAGCAGCTGGGGAAGAAAGAGGGGTAGTCAGAGATGTTTCTCTAGCTACTGCAACTGTTCCTGCTGACTTCAAACATGCGGTGGTCATACCTCTCCTCAAAACCTTCACTGGATCCTACCCACCCTTCCAGATATCCGCCCATCTCCCTTTTTGCATCCAAACTACTTGAACGTGCAGTTCACCACCACTATCTCAATTTTCCTTATCGTCCCACCAGTCCAGTCCTGCACCAGCAGATTGGAGACTAAGCATGTCATTTTTTCTGATGACCTCAGGGTACTTGGCAGCTGGCTTCTCCTCTCGGCCCCAGTATGGTCAGTCTCCAAGCAGCTGGAGCAGGTGATCCCAGTTACTGGACTCACGAAGGGGCAACTAAGCAGTAGTGTAGTAAAGGATTTTGGAAGTAAATTAGGATTGACTAGCATTTGGATGACAGAGGCTGCCTTTGTGCGTATTTTGGCTGATAAAGTGCATTAAAAAAAAAAAGTAGTACAGGCAGCGGGACAGGGGCTCTCCCTGCCAGATCGGAGATGGCTGGTTCCTGGGACTAAAGAAAGGGGCACTTCGGCTCCCGAACACGTGATTGGGTGAAGATCTGCGATCAGCACGATGATTATTTCACACTCTCTGAAACAAGAAACAATGAATTTGTTGCTTAAAAGATCCAGTAAGATATGGGAGCTGCTTTGTGCTATGCCTGCCGTGGAGGATTAGTGCTGGACTTTCATCTCTTGCTGTTTGTTTGCCTTTCCATCAGGCACACCCACGGACAGCAACTTCTTCCATCGTGGGTCCTATTTATTTGTGCCCTCTACAGCATGCAGTTGTCAGCATGCACTAAGGGGCATGTGACAAGGGGCTTGTTAATGCCCCTTTGGAGACTGGGTGGAGCGGTGGCATGGTGAATTGTTCAGTGCTGTTGATATTGTTGACTGATTCCTAGGAAAAGGAAATCAAAAGGGGCAAACAAGTGCAGGTACAATCGGTTCAGCCCGATAAATGAGCATATTCCTAAGGGTGATCAATTTGGGATGAGTGCAGTTTCTGAATTCTCTTCAAGTGAGGGGGTTTCTTTGTCCTCCCTTGAGAGGACTCTGCCTCCCCCACCTGGGGGTATGTTGAAAACTACCTTTCCTGGTATGGTCAGTGGTTGTGGCCTCACACCTCTGGTTTGCTAAATAGAAGATGTTTCCTCTTTTTAGCTGATGTTTGGCGGGTAGTGAGAGACAGCGAGGTTATTTACCTGTAATGGGGGTTCTCCGTGGACAGCAGGATAAGTCAGCCACAGACAGAAGTGCTCTCTAGAGCTCATAACCTTCTGAGCACGTGTGAGTGGTCCCACCCCGCCCGCTCCTAGCCAGGCCAGTGAGTATCTAGCTATGCCGTTCTGGCTAGGGCGTGAGCCGACCTCATACAGGGGAGGTGGGTGGTTTGTATTGCTGATTTATCCTGCTGTACATAGAGAACCCTCGTTACAGGTAAGTAACCTCGCTTCGTCCTTGGACAAGCAGGATGTGTCAACCACACCTGGTGCCTCCCCAGCTATGCCTTGTGCACGCTGTGGTGGATGAGGGAGGTGATAGTATAGGTGATAGTATAAACGGACATGGCACGGGAGTATGTGCAAGGCATTTATTGAGTGAACTGTGCAAAGCAACAACGCAAAACATAACCATCGCAACAGTGAACTTAGTACAACGAGGAATAGTGCAATAAGGTACAGTAAACGGGTCATAAAGTGCAGTAAGGTACAGGATAACCATGTCCTACTGACATGCTGCACCCAGCCTGAGCACCGCCTGGTGCAGCTGGGTGGAATTACAGACAATCAGTAATGCAGTGACACAATATGTATAGAAGCTAATCTCTAAGCCAGTGTCTATGGCACCATGGTTAGATAAAGAGTGTCAAGGGCGGCTCGCCGCATCAGCTTGGAGGCCGTTGGCAGTAGTAGTTGTGGCCGCAGATAGGACAGCCCGGCCGAAGGAGCTGTCAGTCTGTTCCTGGAGGTCAAGGCAGTAGTGTTTTTGGAAGGTGAGTCGTGAGGACCAAGTAGCGGCTGCAGATGTCGCTGACAGGAAACTTGTGCAGCTTTAGCGAGGGAGGTGGCCAGAGCCCGAAGCTGGTGCACTCCAACCCTGTCACCCGGAAGAGTGCCTGCCCTGTGATGGCAGTATGCGACACAGTCTGAGATCCAGTGAGGCAGTGTGCATTTTGTGACGGGTCTGCTGGAGTCGAAGGACACGAAGAGCTGTGCCCCTTCCTTATGGTGGATGTCCTGTCGATGTATGCACGCAGGGCTCTGACACAGTCGAGGGTGTGTAGCCTCTATTCCTCTGGGGAAGAGTGGAGTGCTGGAAAAAAGGTAGGCAGTTCGATGGCTTGGTAGACATGAAATGCTGAGGCCACCTTCGGGAACGAATTTTGGATGGGTGTGAATGGAGGCCCGGTTGTGATGGAGCTCGGTGTACGGAGGGTGGGCCACGGGGGGCCTGCAGCTTGCTGATTCTCCTGGCCGATGTGATGGCGATTAGGAAGAGAGTCTTCCATGACATAAATTTAATTTCTGCCGTTTGCAGCGGCTCGAAGGGTCCCTGCGTTGACTTGCAGGACGATGTTGAGGTCCCAGGCCGGTACCGGCGGCTGGATCGGGGGCCAGAGATTTGTAAGGCCTCTCATGAATTGAGTTACGATGGGCAATGTGGCAATGGAACCTGTGCTGATGCCGTTCCGATACTCGTGCAGGGATGCTATTGATGCGAGGTGGACTCTGATTGAGGTTTCAGACCAAGCTCAAACAGGGAGGTGAGGTATTGCAGGACCATAGGCACAGGGCAAGAGACTGGGTCCAGCCCCTGGGCTGCACACCAAATGTTGAAACGTTTCCACTTGAGGCCATTTGACTTGCATGTGGACGGCCTCCTGGCCGCCAGTACCACTTGCTGCATCTCTGTAGGCAAATGGAGAGCAGTGAGATTCATCCTCTCAATCTCCAGGCTGTCAGGGCGAGAGTTTGAAGGTTGGGGTGCAGCATGTTGCCGCTGTTCTGGGTGAGCAGGTCCTGTCTCAGGGGCATCTGTACTGGGGGCTCCTGGGCGAGGCGAAGCAGTAGGGAGAAGCACATCTGCCACGGCCAGTAGGGGGCGATCAGGATAATGTGCGTCCTGTCTGTGATGATCCGCTGTATCGTTGCTGTGATCAGGGGTGTGGGGGGAAAGGCATATGTCAGTGACACCCCCCCCCAAGGCACATCGAATGCACCTGTGGCCAGCCTCCTGTGCGATGGGCGCTTCGAGCAGAACAGAGGGTACATCGCGTTCTGCTCTGTCATGAAGAGGTCCAGGTGGGGAGTCCCCCATCATCAGAAGATTGTGTCCGTGATCTCCGGGTGCAGGAACCGCTCGTGGGGGTTCTAGCTGTCTGCTCAGTTTTGTCTGCTAGGGCATTCTGTTCCCCGGGGAGGTAGGCAGCCTGCAGAACGCATTTGTTGGCTTGTGCGAGGGTCCAGATCGCAAGGGCTTCCTTGCAGAGGGAGCAGGACCCCCTGCCCCCTTGCTTGTTGATGTAAAACATGGCCACCTGGTTGTCGGTCCGGACAAGGATGGATTTCCCCGCTAGCTGTCTCAGGAAGGTCTGTAACACACATCTGATGGCCCTGAGCTCGAGCAGGTTGATGTGAAGGGACTGCTCTTTCATGGACCAGGTAACCTGGGTGTTGAGGTGCAGTAGGTGAGCTCCCTAGTCTGTGTAGGACGCGTCCATGGTTAGGACAAGTTGATACTTGTGCGGCTGGAGGTCCTTTCCCGATGCAAGGTTGTCCAGATCGGTCCACCAGCGTAGACACTTCACGATGCAGGCGTCGATGGGAATGCACGTGCTGAGCAGCTGGGAGAGCTGCCTCCAGTGTGTGCGAAGGTGCCACTGGAGGCTGCGCATATGAAGTCTCGCTAACAGGAGAACAGAAGTCGTTGCTGCCATGTGGCCTAGGAGGCGTAGAATGGAGCGTGCAGTGGTTTGTCTGGACGTTGACATCTCTTTGGCTAGGGACGTGATCGCCGATTATCCGCTGCCTCGGGAGGAAGGCCCTGATGAATTCTATGTTCTGGGCTGGGTCCAGTTGGGACTTCTCTCTGTTCGGGAGGAATCCCAGCTCGGATAGCAGGTGTGTCGCTGTTCGTACTGCAGCCTGCAGCTTGGGAGCTGAGGGTGCCAAGAGTAGCCAGTCGTCCAGGTAGGGAAAGATGGCAATGTCTTGTTTGCGGAGGTGTGCAGCAGCAACAGCTACACCCTTTGTGAAGACTCTTGGTGCCGGGGAAAGGCCAAAGGGAAGCACCCTGTACTGATAGTGCTGACCCAGTGCTATGAAGCATAGGAATTTCCTGTGTGTTTCGAGAATCAGGACATGGGAAGTATGCCTCCAGAAGATCCAGTGCTGCCAGCCAGTCCCCGGCTCTGATGAGCGGTAGAATAGAGTTGAGGGAGTACATCCTGAACTTTTCCTTCATATTGAATTTGTTCAGTTTGCGAAGGTCCAGGATGGGGTGTATTCCTCCGGATTACTTGGGAATGAGGAAGTACCTGGAGTAGAATCCAGTGTTGATCTCGCTGGTGGGTACCTTTATCGCCCGTGAGGTGAGGAGATGCCGGAAGAGGTCTGACATCCGGGGCACAAGGTGGGGGGGAGGGTGTCTCGTTGGTAGGCTGGGTGCGCTGGCAAGGTGGAGAGAAGAAGCGTATGCGGTAGCCCAGTTTGATGATCTGGAGCACCCATTTGTCTAAAGTGATGGCTTCCCAGGCAGATAGGAACATAGACAGGTGACCCCCTACCGGAAGGGCAGAGAGACCTCCAGGTGGCGAGGCCGTCTGTACCCGCTTGTCAAAAGGAGGCTGCGTTCTTCCCAGACCATGCTGAGGTCTGCTTTTTCTGCTTGCGCTCCCTCTGGTGCTGCCTCTGAAAGGTAGAGGGGTTGTAGGGCTGCTTGTACCGAGAGGCTTGCCACTTACGGTTGCTGCTGTACCTTTTTAGATGGGTAGAAGGGCTTTAGATAGCACCCTCCTTTTTGTGTACTGGAGTGGCGCTCGAGTCCATCAGCTGCCAGCGTTTGCAGAGTGGTGCAATGCTCCTTAAGGCCATTCACTGTGTCAGCGACCTTGTCGCCGAAGAGGGACTCCAGTGAAAGGGGAGTCTGCGATCCTGTCGTGTGTCCTCTCTTAGTCCAGATGCTTGCAGCCATGCCCATTGCCTGGCCGAGATGGCTATGCCAACGGTTCTGATGGTCGTGTCAAAGGCTGTGCTCACCAGGTGTTTTCTGCATTCGGAAAGGTCCTGCAGGGTGGCAGAAGCTGCTAGCTGTGACTCCCTTGGGAGGGCAGCTAAGTGACCTTTGAGGTTGGCCATCATTGCATCCTTGGAAAAGGATGTGTTGGAATTGATGCGCAGCAATTCTGATGCTGAGCATTGCTCCTTGATAAGACTTTCTTCCCCACGTTGTCCATAAGCTTCGGGTCTCGACCTGGTGGATGGTTGGCGTGGGTGCGCGAAGATTTGACTCTTTTTAAGGTAGATGACACAACAATGGATTGGTGTGAAAGCTGTGTTTTGTTGAAGCCTGGAGTCGGATGGATTTGGTATTTGGTGTCCAACTTCCTGGAGTAGGCATGGCCTGAGGCCGGAGTCTGCCACAGCACCAGTTGATTGTCACGCAGCTTCCGGTGAATGGGCAAGGCCAGAGTGGGCTTAGGAGCATTGAGGTACTTTAGGACCTCTGGTTCCTGCTCGCCGGGCGTGTCATCTGTGGCGAGGTTCAGTGTCGCCACCACCTTCCTTAGAAACTTGGGATAGGTGAGGTCCTCAGGGGGGTTTTGTCGCTGTTCTCTGGAATCATCCGCGGGGTGCTTGTCGCCAGGCATGTCCTTAGAAGCTGAGGAGCCCAGGGGTGCTGATCCTGCCTCCTCTTCGTCGCTCCCATTGGAAGGAAAGTCCTGTGAAGGAGGAGTCCGAATGAGCGTCCTGGTGGGAGTCCGCGGAGGGCTTGCCTGGACAGGTGGGGACAGGCAAGCGTCATTGGAGGGAGAGCGCTCCTGGCGAGAGTGGGAGGGAGCGGTATGATTGACCAGGCATGTGAGGAGATGCAGGATTGCAGCAAAGGTACCTGCCTCCGAAGAGCTCCGCCTCCTGTGCCCATTATGTGAAAAAGAATTGGAGGAGCTGGATCTGGAGCGTCGTCTGTGTCTTCCTCTCTTGTGATGCCCGGAGAGAGATCTGTCTGCACTGCTTCCCCCGCTAGTGCTGACCTGGCGCCTTCGCTTGAGCCTGCTGTGCCGGGGCTCAATGCTGCAATCCCTCTCCCTGTGGCAGCTGGTGCTCCTGCCATCGCTACAATGTCTCTCCTCTGTGCTATTGGGGATTTCCCTCGTGGTGGTGGCTTGTTGGCGCGATGACTCCAGGCGCACGAGGGGGATTCCCTGCACCGCAGAGGAGCTGTGGCATCAGTGCAGTGGGAGGCGGAAGCAGATTTGCTGGGCAGATCCGGAGCCAGGCCAATCAGCGATGGGTGGGCGGAGCCTGACAGGAGCATGTTGCCAGCACCATCTTGAGAGCTGGGCAGCCGTGAACGCCGAGGAGGAGAATCACGAGAAGGCTCAGAATACCTCTGGGACGCATCCGGGCGAGCAACGGGCATCCGGGCAGACTTGGAGGCTGATTGCTTTGGTGAAGAGGTCTTGGATCCCGCTGGGGATGGAGGCTCTGCGGGGCACATCCCGGGCCGGTGACACAGACTCAGGCAGGTCAGGAGCAGGAAGTCCGGGAGGAAGATAACTGCTCTCGGGGGCCTTTGTGGTCATCGACAGTTACCCTGAGGAGACTAGGAAGTCCCTGAGAGCGGGGCTCCTGGATTTTCATGCCCTGGGAGACATCCTGGAGCAGTTGATACAGTCCTCCACTCTGTGATTGCTGTGTTCAATGCCTCGGAGCTAATCATGAGTGTCAGTGGTGTTCATCTTCCTGCCACACCATGGGCATTTTTTAAAATCCCGGCTTGGGCATCTTGTAGATAGAGGAAAGTTTGGAAAGCTGGAAAATCGAGCTGCTGAGATCCTTTGTTAGCTGCTGAGATCCTTTTAACGTTGATAATGCTGCAGCTTTGATTCCAAATCCTGAACTTAGTTTAACTGCTTTCTTGGGAGATTCTCAAGATAACATCTGTTCTAGAGCTCCTTTAGTAGTTTCTTTTGTAAATGAATGTGATTAAGTCTTTGATCCTTAAGCAGTACTTTAAATAGGAATTCTCTTTTTTGTGATATCAAATTGCAGATTTTTCCTGATGTTTCAAGGGCCACCCAATTGAGAACAGAACTTTTTATTTTCTTTTAAAGCCAAGGTTCTTGTTCTTGCAGTCACCTTTTACCTTTGATTGCTCTGTGTTTAATTACACTGCAGGGTGTCAAATATGTTTTTCTAGATCCTTCTCAATTGGAAAAGCTCTTGATAAAAAAGGAAACTTCCAATCCAATATCCCAGGAATAGTAGGGAGGATGTTTAGCTATATCATGTAGTCTGCTACCTATTTTCTTTTCTGTTTAGATTATGCTCCCTATAATGAGGGCTAAATGTCCCAGCATGTTTCTTTGTTTTTTACCATTTTATTGTTTATTGTAATTTGGGCTTTGTTTCTTTACTCTTATTGACTTATTTATGTATATAGTTTATGTATTAATCACTTTTTAAAAGCATAGATTTTTTTAAATATCTGATTTATTCTCCATGCTAGAGATGCACTAGCTTAAAAATTGAAGTTCAGTTTCTCAGCTCCCTCTCCAGTACAATCTCTAAGCCATCTTTAGCCTGCCATTCTTAATAGAGGCTTTGGGTAGGTGAGCCGGGAGGGTGTCATTAAGGTCAGTGTGTGTTAATGGATGGCTCTATGTCTAGATAGCGGTGTGTGGATGATCGTGACTGAATGGGTAGTGAGCATTTGGGTATGGGATGGTAGGGTATCTGTGGGTTTGAATGTGTGGAAGGAGTGAATCGCCTCCCTTTATTCTCCAATTTTATTTATTTAGTCACACTTACATACTAAATTTCCGATCAATGTGGTTTACAGGGAACATAACTGAACTTTACAGAAGAAATGCCATACTGGGTCAAACCAAGATCTATCAAGCCCAGTATCCTGTTTCCAGCAGTGGCCAATCCAGATCACAAGTATCTGCCATGTACCCAAAGTCCACAGCTTCCACAGTGCTTGTCCTAGGGTAAGCAGTGGATTTTCTGGGTCCTCTTTAATAATGATTTATGGACCCTTCCTCCACACTTAACAGCTTTTATTACATTCTCCAGTAACGAATCCCAGAGTTTGATTACTTGTTGAATGGAAAAATATTTTCTCATTAGTCTTAAATAGGTAGCTTCATTGCATATCCCCTAATCTTTCTGTATTTTGATGGCATAAACAATTGATCTACGTTTACCCATTCCACTCCATTCATTTAATTTATAGACCTCTATCATATTTCCCCTCAGCCGTCTCCTTTTCTAGGTTGAAGGGCCATAACATTTTTAGTCTCGCCTCATAGGGATATCCTTCCATCCCCTTTACCATTTTGGTGGCTTTTCTCTGTACCTTTTTCTAATAACGCTATATCCTTTTTAAGATACAGCAACCAGAATTGCACACAGTATTCAAGGTGTGGTCGCACCATGGAACGATACAGAGGCATTATAATATCCTTTGTTTTATTTTTGATTCCTTTCCTTATGATACCTAGCATTCTATTTGCTCTCTTGGCCGCCGCTGCACACTGGGCAGAGGGTTTCAACATGTTATCCACGAGGGTTTCAACATATTATCCACGTAATCAAACTCTGGAATTCGTTACTGGAGAATGTAGTGTAAGCTAAATCTTTTTCAAAGATAGTGGTTCCTAATATGGAACCTTACATCACTATATCAACCGACTCACCTTTGTCTACCTGTTGTTGTATGTATACCATCCGGTGCACGTGATTTGCTACTCTTCTGTTTATCAAATAGTTGTAATACATCTTCCTGGTGTATCGCTATTTCTTTCAATTCTTCTGCGGCATCACCTTTAAATACCCTTGACTGAAATGGTAACATCCCTACATCTTCCACAGTAAAGACCAAAGCAAAGAATTTATTCAGTCTCTCCGCTATGGCCATGTCCCCTCTTAGTGCCCCTTTTACCCCTCTATCATCTAATGGTCCAACTGACTCTCTGAGGTCTTTTGCTACGATTGTACTTGAAAAAGTCTTTATTAGGGGTGTTTGCTTCCACAGCAAGATTCTCAGTCTCTCTTTGTCTGCCTTATCAATGCCTTGCATCTAACTTGCCATTATTTATGATGCTTCCACTTTTCGTCATTTGGCTCCTTTTTTCCATTTCCTGAAAGATACTTTTTTTGGCAACAACAGCTTCTCTGACCTTGCCTTTAAACTATGCTGGCAGTTTTTTGGACTTCCTTTCACTTTTCTTAAAGCATGGAATACAGCTGGTCTGGGCTTCCAAGACAGTATTTTTAAAAACATCTATGCTTGATGTAAATTTTTAACCTCTGCAACTGCTCCTTTTTAGTTTTTTCTAATCTATTTTCCTCATTTTATCATAGTCTCCATTTTGAAAGTTAAAAGATAGTACTGTGGATTTCCTTGCCATCCTTCCTCCATTTATTAAATCAAACGTGATCATGCTATGATAACTATTGCCAGGTGGCCCCAACACCTTATCGCTTGCACCAGATCTTGTGTTCCACTAAGGACTAGGTCCAAAATGGCTTCCCCTCTTGTCTGTTCATGAACCAGCTGCTCAAAGAAGCAATCATTTATTTCATCTAGACACTTTATCACTCTAGCATGTCCTGCCATGACACTGACTCAGTCTACACCAGGGTAATTGAAATCACAATTATTATTACTGTGCTGTAACTTTTGTTAGCTTCCCTGATTTCTTTGGGCATTTTATCATCCATTTGTGCATTCTGGCCATGTGGTCAATAGTACACCCCCCACTGTCATCACTTTCCCCTTCCCCTTTTTAAATGGAATTTCAATCCATAGAGATTCTACAGTGATTTTGTTTCCTGCAAGACTTTAATTCCACAGGTACACTACCAAAAAACTGCCTCCAGTTTTGCAACTGATTCCTATAGATTTTGGGGTGCTGAATCCAGGAAAAATAGCCAAAATGTTCCATCACGTCACGTTTTCTTGCAAAATTAGATTTCTTACCCATATAAGGAATGTTCACATAATTTCTTTTTAGCCGACTGCAGTTTATTTTCTTGGCCCAAAATAGAGGTTGTAATGGTTAACTAACTAGAAACACTCCCTCATGATATTTTAGAGTGTTTTGTATTCATTTTATACATTAACAGGACAATTGGGAGGCGGGGGGCTAAATCCAGTACTCGCGCTGGCGCATGTTCTTTCCTGTTTGCCTCGCCTCGTTCGCTCGCTCGCTCAAACACAGTGGTTGCGACATGAAAGTTCCTGTCAAATTTCAGTTTCTTGCAAGTTCATTATTACCTTTTGTTTGCTCAGTCGTAATCCAGCTTTATTTCGAAGTGGTTCACTACAGTTGTAGTTTGCAGTGCTGTGTATTTGTGATGGCTCACAGAGCCAGAGGTTGCGTCAACTCTCCGGACAGTTTTTGTTTTATTTGTGGGGAATATACCGTGAAAAAGCGGCAGAGGAACATTTCTGCATTTATTAAAAAAGTATATTTTGCCTATTTTGGTTTGAAGTTAGGCGATCAAGACAAACCGTGGGCTCCTCACAAAGTGTGCAAGACATGTGAGGAAGATCTACGCTTATGGATGAAAGGTAAAAAACAAGCATTTCGTTTCGGAATACCTATGATGTGGCGTGAACAAAGAGACCACAGCAGTGACTGCTATTTTTGCTCTTGCATTGTGAAGGGATACAACTTAAAAAATAAGAACGTAATAAGTTACCCCAACCTTCCCTCAGCAATTAGGCCTATGCCTCATAGCAACGAAGTACCTGTGCCTGAACCACCAAAATCTTTGGATCATATTTGTGTGGACGGTTCTGATCATGATGAGACTCATCAGATGGCTTTTCCCGATGAGTCCAATACTTCCGAGTTTGAAACTGAACCAGATCCGAAACCTGAACTTTTCTCTCAAGCTGAATTGAATGATTTAGTCCGGGATTTAGGACTCCCAAAAGATGCTGCCCAACTGCTAGGTTCTCGGCTTAAACAGAAAAATCTATTGTCATCAGGAACAACTTTTTATTGGTACCGCAACCGCGAGACACAATTTTTGAAATATTTCAGCAAAGAGGAAGATTTGGTATTTTGCAACGATATATACGGAGTGATGGAAAAGTTTAAACTCAAGTATGATCCTGCTGAATGGCGGCTGTTCATTGATTCGTCAAAAGACAGCATAAAAGGTGTTCTTCTTCATAATGGCAACACATTCGCTTCAGTTCCTATTGCTCACTCTGTTATTCTCCAAGAAAAATACGAGAATTTGGCCCTGATTCTTCAGAAGATTCGTTATGATGAGCATAAGTGGATGATTTGTGGAGACTTTAAAATTCTATCCATGCTATTAGGGCAGCAATCCGGTTTCACCAAATATCCCTGCTTCCTTTGCTTGTGGGATAGCCGGGCCCGCGACCTACACTGGGGAAAAAAGACTGGCCAATTCGGGAGTATTTGAGACCCGGTGAGAAAAATGTTCTTCATGAGAGCTTGGTACCTCGTGATAAAATTCTATTACCACCTCTCCACATTAAGTTGGGTCTCATTAAGCAATTCATCAAGTCCCTTCCAAAAGATGGTGAGTGCTTTCGGTACCTTTGCTCAAAGTTCCCCCGACTTTCTGAAGCAAAGCTAAAGGAAGGAGTGTTTGTTGGCCCTGATATAAGGAAACTCATTTCAGATGGAGCATTCGCTGAAACGATGTCTGAGAAGGAAAAAGAAGCCTGGGATTCCTTCAAGGATGTTGTTCGCAAATTCTTGGGGAACAGGCGGGATGAGAACTATAAGGATATTGTTGCCAGGATGCTCAATGCCTTCAAAGAACAAGGCTGTAACATGAGCCTGAAAGTCCATTTCTTGCACTCCCATGTGAACTACTTTCCCGAAAACTTGGGGCGTACAGTGAAGAACAAGGTGAAAGGTTTCACCAGGACATCAAGGACGCAGAGAGAAGGTACCAAGGAAGATGGAACACCACTATGATGGCTGATTTCTGCTGGTTGCTGCTGCGGGAAACCCCAGATGAAAAATACGCCAAGCAGCGCACCAAGAGAAGCATTCGGGGGAAGAAGAAACGGGCCCACCAGGAGATTGATTGACCCAAGAATGACTTTAAAATCTAAACTGTGTTGACAAATATCGTGTTTTTACTAAACTTTGAAATAAAAATTTGCTAGTTATTACCACAGTGTCGGATCTCATTTATTAGAATTTTATTTTCACACCATCGGGTGTTTGTCTTCATGTATTGCAATGGTGCGGTTTGCGTTTTCTATTCTTACATACATACCTGTACAACATTTTTTGCACATTTCTTTGCTTTGCTTTGTGTCTAACCTCGCTCTTATATGCTCAATGTTTGTGCACATGTATGTGGCTGTTTTAAGTGCAGACAATTTTGCTACCATCACAGTGTGTTTTGTTGACATTACTCTATTCTTATGTGCTGCCTTGTTACAATTTTCTTTATTCTTATTTGAATAACTACTAAACAATTAGTATAAAGAATTCATTCCAGAAACTTTTATCTCGATCGCACTCAATCTGAAACGTTCACCTCAAACTGCTAACCCAATGTAGCAAAAAATCTGTACGTGATGGAGCAAATTGGTTACCAGATTTGGATTCAGCGCACCAAAAAACGTAAAAATCAATCGAAACATTAGAGGCAGTTTAAAAAAAATTTTTTTTAGTGTACCTGTGTTGTAACTCAATGCCCTCTCTAACATAAGAGTGCAACCCCTCCCACCAATTTGATCTGCTCTATCATTACAATATAGTTTGTACCCAGGTATCAGTGTCCCACTGGTTGTCCTCCTTCCACTATGATACCAATCATATCTAATCTCTCATTTAGTGTTATATATTCTAACTATCCCATCTTATTTTTTAGACTTCCAGCATTTGTAAGAGGCTGTATTTTATTCATATTAATCTGGTTATCGGTAGGCAGGGATAATTTGAAATCTTTAAGCTCTGTCTGCTCTGTACTTAAGGGCATTAGGGTTACGTTTGTCTTTACTGGACCCTCTCTGCTGATATGCCCTAACTTCAATCTTAGCTAGTATCCTTCAAGGATACATTGTTCCGAACGATTCATTCTTGGGCGACTGTTGGCTTTCCCCTATTTTCTAGTTTAAAAAACTGCTCTATCTCCTTTCTAAATCTTAATGCCAGCAGCCTGGTTCCATCCTGGTTAAGGTGGAGCCCATCCCTTCAGAAAAGCCCCTCCTTTCCCTAGAATGTTGCTCATTTCCTAACAAATACAAAACCCTCTTCCTTGCACCATCGTCTCATGGAGCTCTACCTGCCTTTGGGGTCCTGAGCGTGGAACAGGAAGCATTTTTAAGAATGCTATCCTGGAAGTTCTGGATTTCAGCTTCCTACCTAAAAGTCTAAATTTGGCCTCCAGAACCTCGCTACCACATTTTTCCTGCATCTTTGGTATGAACATGTACCAAGACAGCAGACTTCTCCCCAGCACTATCTAAGACCTTGTCTAGGTGGCACGTGAGGTCTGCTACCTTCGCATTAGGCAGGCATGTTACCAGACAATCCTCATTTCCACCAGCCACCCAGCTATCTACTTGCCTAATGATCGAATCGCCAACTATAACTGCTGTCATAATCCTTCCCTTGTGGGCACATGGCCCTGGAGAAACCTCCTCGGTGCGAGAGATGTTTATGTGAAACAGGATTTCTTAGAACAGTTAGCAGCAAACAATTTAAGATATAACAGAAAATATTGAACAGTATGTAACACAGAGAAGGATTTCCTAGATTATCAGAATGCTGTTTGAACAGGTGTGTGTTAAGCAGTTTCCAGAAGGCTGAGATGTCGTGGGTGTCTATGATTTGTGGTGGGAGTGCATTCCATAGGTGCAGGGCATGCCAGGAGAATGTCCTCAAGACAGTTGATCGTTTATGCTTGGTTAGTTCCTGTGGCAGGTTTAGGAGGTTTGATGTGTTGCTTTTCCTTAGGCTGTTTTCTGGGGTTCTTGATATGATTGAATGTAAACAATTAGAGGATAGTTGGTGAATAACTTTGAATGTTATCATGAGTGTTTTGTAGTTGATGTGAGTAAGGAGAGAGGTAACCAGTGCAACTCTTTTAGTATAGGCATGATGTGGCTAGTTAGAGGTAAGCATGTCAGAATATGTGCAGCTGTATGTTGAGCAAGCTGAAGTGGGTGTAGGGAGCTCTTTGTGAGGCTTTGCAGGATGGCATTGCAGAAATCAAAGTGCGGTAGTATCATTTCCTGGTAGACTGCTCTCCTTGAGCCCCACGATTTCCAATCGCAGCTTGCTGTAGATGCATTGTGTTATTTTGTTTTTATATGTGGCTGGAGTGAGATGCTGGTCAATTGTGACTCCTAGGTATCTTGCCACGGATTTAACCTCTAGGTTAGCTTTTTCAACTTTTAACCCATTTGGTGGCAGAAATTAGCAGTTTCTAGTGAGGAATAGGACCCCTCTGTTTTGAAGTTTATATTCAGTTTATGGTCTATTAGCCAGTGGTCTCTTGCATTGAAGCAGCTTGTA
The DNA here is from genome assembly GCA_033557465.1 of Ichthyophis bannanicus. Classification (NCBI taxonomy): domain Eukaryota; kingdom Metazoa; phylum Chordata; class Amphibia; order Gymnophiona; family Ichthyophiidae; genus Ichthyophis; species Ichthyophis bannanicus. The sequence continues at coordinate 778,263 of JAWIIG010000056.1, forward strand.
ATGGTAGAGTAGTCTTCGCTTGTGATGTTAAATGGAGCATAAATCATAATGTCATCTGCGTACAAGTTGAAGGTGCTTATGATGTTACTTTTTAATATTTATATACAGTTTTTGTAATGCAGAGAGGGCAGAGCCCTGGGGACTCCTTGTGACAGGGAGAAAGTGGGTGGAGGTTTTTTGGCCAACTTGTACGAATTGCAAGCAGTTTGTGAGATAGGAGCAAACCCATTCGAGAGCAGTGCCACGTATTCCAATGCTGAAGAGGCGCTGCAGGAGCCGATCATGACATATAGTGTCAAATGCTGAGGCAATGTCCAAAAAGATGAAGATGAAGCCTAGTTGATGTTTGTTTCCATGCCCTTGATGAGTTTATCGAATAGGGATACTAACTAGTAAGGTTTCCGCTCCATGGTGGTAGCGGAAGCCATGTTGTTGGCAGTCCAGAGGGGCATTTATGTCGATGTGGCTCTGTATTTGGAGGAGGACTATTTATTTTTTTCAATTATTTTTGCAATGAATGGTAAGCTGGAGATAGGTCTGAAGGAGCTAGGTACGTAAGAGTCCAGTTTAGGGTTTTTTAGTATTGGGTGGATGGAAGCTGTTTTCAGGTATTTTGGGAAGTGTCCTTATGTGAAGGAGGTCGAGATTAGTTGGAGAAGGATTGTGGCGAGCTCTGCTTTTGTAATTTTTAAACTAGGTGGTGGGGCATGCAACAAGGGGAGATGTTGTGGGGTTAATGTTCTGGATTATGTTCAACTGATTTTGAGAAGTTGGGCTAAAGGACTGGAGTAGTGCGCTATCACAGTGCAGGTCTGTAGGCTTACTAGGGGTTGGAGGAGAGGGTGGAGTGTGTGATGGCATTGGCAATTTTGATTGAAGGAATATGGCAGAGACTTGTGATTCAATGGTGTTCTTGTAGGGGGCTTAGCAGTTGTCTCTTGTTAGTCAGACTGACATCTTATACAACTCCCTGAGTTTGTTTATTGCTTTCATAATTGATTTGATGTGATGATCCCTTTTTGGCTTTGTTTGCCTTGGAGTGATATGTTTGAAGGGTGAGTAGATATAGGGTCTTTTCTTGATCACCGAGTGTGATTCTCCATCTACATTCGAGCTTCTATAGTTTCCTCTTTAATTCTTTGAGACTTGGTGTGTACCAGGGACTGTGGATGCGGTGTTGGAGTTTAGCATTATTTGGGGGAGGAGCTGAGGCAAAAGCTTTGATTTGTATTTATCCATTTGGTAGTTGCGAAGTCGAGGTCTATTGGCTCATCTTCAAGAGAGGGAAGGATATTTTTAATAAAGGCTTGTTTGTCAAAGGCCTTGAAGCACTGGTGGTGGATGCTGTGGTCAGCGTTTATTTTTGGACATGAATGTTGTGGGAGATGGAAGGTAATGGTTCTGTGATCAGACCAAGGGACTAATAAGCAGAGGATTGGGGATTGCATAGGTATTGGAGTTGACTTTGGACAAAAATAAGATCCAATGTGTGTTATCTTTTGGTGTGGGTTGGTGTTTGGATCACCTGGGAGAAATGGAGATGTTCCATGGCTTCTAGAAAGGATGTGGATTGGTTGAGTGGGATGGACAAGAGGTTCAGGTCACCCATTATTGTGAGGTAGTTGGATGGGTGGACAGAAGAGCTTGCGAATTCAAGGACGGTAGCCAGCTCATCGGACTTAGCTGTTGGGGTGTGGTAGACAAGACAAAGTTTGACGTCTGTTTCCTCATCGTCTCTCCAGGCCAGTCCAGGTACCAATGGGCTGTCAGCCCCCTCCAGCAGCTGAGGACTGAACATGACATTGTCTTGTTGTAGTATATAAGCTTCACCTACAGCATTAGACTCCAATCTTTCAGTCCTCAGCTGCTGGGAAAGAACTCTGCTAGGTGAACTCGCTGGACAGACGATAGGACATGTTGAAAAAAATAAATGAATAAAAATAAATAGATAATAGGGTAAAAATAAGGAGGTATAAAGGACTGGATTGCTCTAGCAGGGCAGTGAATCCAGTGAGAGGAGACAGAGGCTGGGAGCACTTCCCTCCAGGGAACAGTGAAGTAAGAAGGGCAACAGAGGCAGGGCCTGCCTTGGTTTCCACTCAAGAACTGCCTGGAAGTGAAGTGTCCGGGAGTCCCAGGTTACTCCTCTGACACCCGTTACCTACAGGGGCTCTGACTATCCCCAAGCTGGTAAAGTCTTCTGGTACAGCGTGAGGTAAGGAAACTCATTGGGCCCGAGGCATTTGTTTTTCCTTTTGTGGCACAGGGAAGAAGAGGCCACGGGGGACCATTCCTTACAATCAGAGCAGTCAGCGGGACTATTCTGCATTGCTGTGGCCTACTCCTGTGCAGCGTGGATGGAGGTTGGCGTGTGTGCATGCTCCCACCCGCTACAGTGTGGAAGCCACTGCGACCTGTCGTTTGCAGGTCTGTGATGTGTTTCAGGCAGGGCAGCAGGCTGGAGCGGATGTTTTCAGTCACAGCCATGCAGGAGGCAAAAGCAGCTCGGAAGGGGAAGCAGTAAAGCCGTTGGTTCCAACAGAAATGGTAGGAACCACAACCATTTCACAGGGGGCAGCCATTTACCCCATTCAGCAGAAAAAGCAGAGAAAAGGTAAGGCTAAGGCCAAAAAGCACATAGAGCGTGATTCAACACCTCAGTCACTGATGCCAGGGCTACAGGAGGGGCTTGAATAATGTTTATTTGCCAGATTTCATTCTGTCTCTGCATAAGGCATATTGTCTAAAAAGAAGATAATCAGAAACTTTAGGTCCTCTTGGTAAACCCCCAGTCTCCCCGGTGGAAGATGCTTGGCTGGAAGAGGACCCCGGAGAGGAACCTCATGAAGGGGGCACGTGATAGATGACAGCACAAAGTGGTTGGGTCATGAGTCTCTGAGGGCACGGGTGGCAGAGGAATTTGGAGAAGGCTTCTCTGACCTCTGGATGGACCCTGGAGTTGGAGTAAGATGAAATTTCCCCGGGGAGGATACTAATGTATTCTGGGTATTTCACCGGGAAGAACTGGGGGCCCTCATCGCTCATTCCCTATCGGCATTAAACATTGTACAGGCAGCGACCTCCGAAAGAACCACTGGAAGATTTCTTGCTTTTAGGGTTTTAAGGGAGCACAAGTCCACAGAGTGATCAAGAAGCTGATTGAGTTGGAATGGGAGTATCCAGAGGTCACCTTGAGGGGTAGCCACTCCATGGGGCATCTCTATCCGATCCCACAGGAGGAAAAAGACCTATTGTGGATGCCGAAGGTGGATGCATTGGTCTCGGCAGTGACCAAGACTAACATCCCTGTGGAAGGGGGCACGGTCCTGAAGGATCTTCAAGTTCAGAAGCGGCTTCAAAAGCCTCGATCGCCCATTGAGTGAAGCAGGCCATTAGTGCAACTTATGCAGCGCAAGGGAAGGTTCTGCCCATGGGGCTACAAGCCCATTCGACATGTAGCCTGCATGGAGCCCTGTCTGGTTCCCCCAATAGACATCCGCAGAGCAGCAATTTGGTTGTTGCTTCATACTATTTCAAGACATTATCGGTTAGATGTGCTGGCTACACTGGACATAGGGTTTAGGGCCTTGGTACTTCAGGCCACACTCACGGCTCCCCCCCCCCCCTTTGGGATTAGGTACTGCTCTGGTATGTCCCATTGGTACCTGGACAGACCTGGAGAGGCTATAAGGAAGGAGAAATTAGACCTTACCTGCTAATTGTCTTTCCTTGAGTTCTCTCCAGTCCAGGGCCCACCCAGTTAGATTTGATTGCTGGTTTCTGGTTGTGCATGGCTATCTTGTTAGGGCGTGTCCAGCCGGCAGGAAAGTAGGTGGTTGGCAATGTACTTCACAGACCTATTCTGGTAGATGGAGAAAGGGGTGTGTTTCTGAGGCTGGGGATGGCTGAGCCAGTTGACCCTGCTCTTCTGTAGTCCCTTCGGGGTATAACGTACAAAGGGTCCATGGCACACATGGAGTATGTAATGGACTAAAGAGGGTAAGTGCTCTTCAGTTCTTTTCTTGTCTCCCTCTGGCTGGAGTGAAGCTCTCGGGGGAGTTTTTTCAGTTACTAAAGGTTTTTGTGTTAGAGTTTAATAGTAGTTAGCTGCTTTGTCAAGGGGAGACTGGAGTCTAATCTGGTAGGTGGAGCTTATGTACTACATCAACAAGACTGTCATGTTCAGTCCTCAGTTGCTGGAAGGGGCTGACAGCCCATTGGTACCTGGACTGGCGTGGAGAGAACTCAAGGAAAGACAATTAGCAGATAAGGTCTAATTTCTCCTTATTTGAGACTAGGAGAAGGTCCAGGCTTGCAGTGGTAATGGATTCCGTAAGCTTAGAGTCGGTTGTTTCTTGCTTGAATGCAGATGCCACCACTTCTACGGCCAGAACGAGAGCAATTAAAAACATATCCTAGTGGTTTGAGCTGGTTGATTAGAATATCAGAGGAAGTAAACCAGGATTCCGTTATACAAAGGATGTCAATGTTATTGTCATGGATGTAGCCATTGAGTAGCTGCGTCTTATTTCTTGCAGAACATGCATTTATTAAAAAGCATTTTAGGAAGGCTGTGAGTACTGATTGTTGTGTTTCAGATTGAATTGATCGTATGGTAAGAAGAACCAGTCTGGAGTGGTTCCTTTGCCGGAGGTTTTGTGGGATGCATTTGTTGCAAATTGGGTTGTGACTGTGTATAACAGGTATAGCGCTGTAGCTTGTAGAGAGGCATAGTCCATTATTTAGAAGTGCAACTAGAATAAGCAAGCAGATGGTAAGGATGAAGATTTTCTGAGGGCAAGGCATTGTATTACTGAACCAGATAGATGCTTGGAAGTATACTCACTCACCTCTGAGCAGGAGGAGTTAGTTCCAGCCTTTGGTTATGTGCAACACAATGATTATGGTTGGTTGTGCTGTGTAGGCTGCCGTAGGTTGCTGGATTAATTAGGAGCATTTGGTGCTGATCAAAGGGCCGCTGTTTCGTGAGTACGAATGAAGAAGGTGTGGAGGACAGTCCTGTTGTAGGGAGTGTGTCTGTCTGGATTCTGTGATGGCTTTGTTATTACCTCAGGGCCTGCACCTACAGGCCAAGCCAAAGGGGCCTCTGGCAAGGGTCCGCCAGGCGCAGCCAAGCTTAAAGGCAGCAGGCTGGTGGAGCGCTGGGCTGATTGGCTGTCTCGGTGGGGAGTGGGGAGTAGCTCACCTCCTTGCTCCTTGTAATTTCTCTTATTACAACAGGAGTCTGTCTTTCTGTAGCACTCATATTGCCCTACTATTCACCCTTTTATTTACCATCTCTCTTCTGCCTCCTCTTTGCTTCTTCCCTTGCATTCCTTCCAGCCTCCCTATTCCCGAGCTCATATACCACCATCCAGGCTCAACCACTCCCCTGGCAGCTCATCCCCTCCTTCGGATTCATTTTCTCATCCCTTTTCTCTCATCTTTCTCACCAATCTTACCTCACCAGATTTATCCCTTCTCTCTCCTGTGCCAGATTGGCTCAGTGTTTACTCATCCACTATACCAGTGATTCCTTCTTTCTCAATCCTTCCTGCAGGTTCATATCCCCACTTTCTTACCCGCCCCCTCTCCCCAAGTGCTCTTTCCCCCACAGACAACCATTCTTCCATTTCTCTCTCATTATCTTCTGAACCTCACTGGTTCCATGCTGACTCTTCCACAATACCGATTCTTTCTCAGCCCATCACTCTTCTCCCTTTTTGCAGGTTCCTATCACCACTTTATTTATTTATTTATTTTTATTTTATTTATTACATTTGCTTATATACCGCACTATTCGGTATCAGCGCGGTTTACAATATAACAAAACGACCAATACAACATTCTGTTTGGTTTTACAAGGAACAGGAGTAACAACTTGGCAAACAGGTTGAACTATATACAGAGATAATAAATACAACAACAGGGTTGAACTATATACATGAGATAATAAATTGCAACAACAGGGTTGAGGTGAATACATGAATGATAATTACAAGAATCTAAATGAAGTCCAGTAATCATTTTAAGACTGTATGCGCCTGATGTGCAGGAAGGAGGCTGGGAATATTACTTAGACTCGGTTGCTGGCTGGGTAGTATTGGAGGAAGAGGTGAAATTTGATTGCCTTCCTGAATTGAGATAGGTCTACAATAGCTCGGATGTCTGGTGGTAGTGCATTCCAGCATTTGGGGGCGTACAGACTGAAAGCCCTATTTGCCGTTGTGTTGTTACATTTAGTTAGGGACTTCGGGGTTATCAGTAGATTTAGAACATAAGATATGCCATACTGGGTCAGACCAAGGTCCATCAAGCCCAGTATTCTGTTTCCAACAGTGGCCAATCTAGGTCATATGTACCTAGCAGTTTCCCCAAGGGACACAGGTTCCACAATGCTTGTATTGGTTGAAGCATTGATATCCTGGGTCCCTTCTTAATAATGGCTTATGGACCTTTCCTCCAGGAACTTGTCCAAACCTTTTTTAAACCCAGCTACACTAACAGCCTTTACTACATCCTCCGATAAGAAATTCCAGAGTTTGATTACACGTTGAGTGAAAAAATATTTTCTTTTATTAGTCTTAAATAGTTTACCCTGTAGCTTCATTGCATGTCCCCTAGTCTTTCTATCTGCTGCTAGGCTCTAACTTCTTATGAAATTTAAAGTACAAGCTCTCTGCTGGGTTCTAAATTTAACCAGAAAGCTCTTTTTTGTGTTGTAAATTTAAACTAAAAGTACTTTGCTGTTACTAGGCCCTGAGTGACTATTAAATTTAAAGTACAAGCTCTCTGCTGGGTATGAAATGTAACCAGAGAGTTCTCCTCTGTGTTTTAAATGTAAACTTAAACTGCTGCTACTAGGCCCTGACTGATTTAACAAAAATAGTGGATCACAGATTAATTAGCTTTAATACAAAGAATTCCTTTTAGAAAATTACCAGAAGTAAATACTCACAGTTGCAGATCTCTCTCCAGAAGTAACAGTCCCCCTTACCAGTCTTTCAAGTGTGGGGTTGTTGATCTTCTGGATCTGTTGGGGGGCACTGTGTGGATAAGCTCAGTAAGCGCAATAGAGGAGAGGGAATTGATGGCCTTGAATGAGAGAAGTAAGGTCTTTCTTCCCCCTCCCCCCCCCATGCTATCTGTCTTTCAACCCCCGCCAAATACTACCAGCAGGATGATGGAGAGAATAGGAGCCCTTGGGGGCCATCTCCTTCTTCTGCTGGAGGCAAGAAAGAGAAGGCTGGTATGACAATGGCAGCTGCCAACAGGGGAGGCATAGGATCGTGGTGGTGAATGGGAGCCATAGGTAAGAGAAATAAGGCCTGGCTAGACTTGGTGACAGTAAATGGGAACGGTGTTCCATGAAGTTCCATGAGTCGTCAGCCTGTGCTGCTGCTTGTGGGGAGAGATGCTGCTGTTGCTGAGGACTCCTGTATAGCTCTGCTCACAACACCAAATGAGAATTTTTTTGTGACCCTATTTGGGGTCGCAACCCACACTTTGGGAACCGCATCCTTTCTTTTGAAAAAGGTTCACTTCAAATATACACCATTCCTTATCGTCCCTCCAGTGCATTCCTGACATTAGGGTTGTCAGTTCTCACCAGCAACTTTGGAGACTGAACATATCATTTCTAATGACATCAGAATTCTTAGGCAGTTGGTACCACCCACCAGCCTCAGTAAACTCAGTCTTCAAGCAGCTAGAGAGAGCTGATCCCAGTTGATGGGCTCACTACAGAAACAAATAAGGAGTGCAGTTTGTTATTTAGTAATTGGAATTGGCTATTTTAGCCATTTAAAGGATGCTGAGTCTGCACTAACAAAAACTGTTATAAATAAAAAAGAGAAGGAAAACGCCCGACCCTCCAGATAGCAAGGGGAAGTGCTTTCCAGGACTATAGGCAGATTCGGGGGCTCCCGAACCTTGTCGGGGTGAGGAGCCACTGTGACAGGAACACAGCAGATTCTCCTGCAGTTCAGACCCTGAGCAGTACTCAGGTGTGTTTTTCAACAGTAGCGAGTGACAACGACTACACGCGATAACATGGTAGATTTCTGTTCATCCCCATGGCATCCCAGATAGGTCTCGATGCCAGTGAGGTAAGAGGGAGTCTGTTTCTCTCCTCAGTGCTGAAAAGTCTTTTTCGGGGCAAGCCATCGAGCGGGACAGCTGCAAGCTGACACAAGAACCATGTGGCTGCACGAACGCCATTTTGCAGAAGCGGGAAACGGCGCCATTTCCTCAGGGGATCAATTTGGCATTTTATTTTCCAAAGGGAAGCAGTTACGGATGTGAGGGAAACTTGTCCATTGCGTTTTATTGTTTTTATAACTGTTTCTTGTTCCAGCAGTGCTGTTGGTTTGAAAAAAATAAAGAAGAAACGGGCAAGCTTTTGGTCCTTCCCTTCATGCAGAGTCTTTGTACTGCCACAGATACAGTGCCCACAAGGCTATGTCTCGCATGCAGCTCCAAGCGCACTATCATTTCTGCAGCGGGATTTTGCCACCGATGCGACATGATATCACACTCCCTGGAAGACAGTCTATTCGAGGGTGCTGGAACCTCCAGTGGGACTGAGGGGATGGCACAGACCAAAAGTATTGTCTCTGGGAGATTCAGGAGCCCCACCACTCCGGGGGGAGGAGGAAGATGGGCAGGGCCTTGAGGTTCTGGAGCACAAGGGCATGGAACAGCCATCACCCCATCCCTCGACGTCTAGATAGAGATTTACTGGCAGATGCGGCACCACTTTCTGGATTTACTTCATAATTTGTGTTGCTCATGCACAAGGCAGTCTGCATGAGGCAACAAGGTCCAGAGCCAGGAGGACTGTCTGAGTGTGTGAAATGGACAAGGGTGCCGGAGGCAGAAGATGACTTTACAGAGGCGAAAGGGCATCTGGTACAGGACCCCTCCATTCGGGTGACCACGAGGAGCTCATGGAGGATCACAATATGGCCGAACCAGGGGAGTTGGAAGAAGGCCAGATACCGCAGGAGGACTCGTGAATTGTACGAGTTTTCCGCCAGGAGGAGTTCCCAATACTCATATCGCAGTCATTGCGGGTTCTAAACATGGAAGAACCATCCCATGTGGAAGACCCCTTAGAGGACCCCCTCTTTCAGGCAGTCTGAAAACCGCAGGTAGTTTTTCCAATGCATAGGGTGATCAAGCAAATGATTCAGGATGAATGGGATGTTCTGGAAGCTGCTCTGAAAGGGTACAAGGATCATGGTTCGCCTTTATCCCCTTCCGGAGCAAGAAAAGGAGATCATCTTCTTTCCTAAAGTAGACGCAGCGGTGTCAGCGGTTACTAAAAAGACCACCATTCCGATGGAGGGGTGCTCAAGGGAGTGCAAGACCGGAAGTTGGAGGCGTTGCTGAATCAGGCTTTCGACATTAATGCCCTGTCGCTTCAATCTTCGGTCTGTGGGGCATTTGAGGCCAGGCACTGTCTACGCTGGGCCAGGGTATTTAGAGACTGAAGGGCAGGAGCAGTCCCTGTCTGCAGAGGCAGCAAAGTTGGAATCCAGAGCAGCGTATTTGGCAGATGCCTTTATATGATCTCATCAGGGGGCTGTCTAAGGGTATGGCCTCAGTGGTGGCAGCCTGGCGATACCTCTGATTGTGAAATTGGTCAGCAGATGTCTCCTCAAAGTCTCGTTTGAGCACATTGCCATTCAAGGGCAAATTGCTCTTTGGAGAATCTTTGGATAAATTGGTCAAAGACTTAGGGGAATCTAAAAGAGGCAGACTTTCAGAAGATAAGCAGAAGCCGTGACGGCTAGCAGGCCCAGTGAGGGGTCAGCCATGGGATTTCCGGTGTGTTCGGGCAATATGGTCAGAGAGGGCGCTATCTGGCCCAGGCACAAGCCTTTCGGGGACTTCGAGGAGTGGGGAGAGGTTTTTACTGTGCCTCCTCGGGGCCCTCAAGAAGTCACAGTGATATGAGGGAGACCCAGCCAGGGGTTATTCTCATAGGGGGTCAGCCACAGGAATTTTATCCGACTTGGGTCTGCATCGCCTCAGACCTGTGGGTTCTGGAAATCATCAGGGAAGGCTATGCACTAGAATTGGCGAGGCCTATCTCAGACGCCTTCATATTGTCACCTTGCAGGGTGATGGGGAAACTGCAAGCCATAAAGGACACTCTGGCTCAGCTGTTGCAGTTAAAGGCGGTAATGGAGGTACCATAAGACCAGTGTGGCTATGGTCGATACTCCATCTATTTTGTGGTCCCCAAAAAGGAAGGGACTTTCGGCCAATATTGGATCTCAATCATGTAAATCGGTGTTTCTGCATGCCCCGCTTCCGCATGGAAACGCTACAGTTGGTAATAGTGGCCGTGAGGGAAGGCAAATACCTCACATCTTTGGACCTCATGGAGGCATACCTGCATATCCCGATTTGACCAGAGCATCAGCGATACCTTCGCTTCGTGGTTCCGATGGGGCATCTTCAGTTCTGGGCCCTGCCCTTTGGTCTCGCGACCACTCCTCGCACATTTACCAAGATAATGGTGGTGCTTGTGGCTGCCCTCCGAGAGAAGGGTATTTTGGTACACACATCTAGATGACTGAGTCATCAGAGCAAAGTGAGGGGCCATAGCAAGAGTGATTGACCAGTCAGCCAAGTTCCTGTAGAAACTCTATCTCACAGAGCTGACTGTTGCCTTCCCGGGACCTCCTATATCTCTGCGCCTGGTTTCAAACAGACAAAGGCAGAGAAGCTTTGCCACAGGAGAGGATGCTGACGTTGCACAAGCAGATCAGGCAGTTCTACAATGTAGCATATCTACAACTCCTAGTGTCCATGGCAGCGACTATCAAGTTGCTGCCATGGACTCAGGCTCACATGCAACCGCTACAGACAGCCATACTCTGACGCTGGTCAGCACAGCGTCATCCATTAACACATCTGTTACCATGCCCCAAGAACATGTGGAGACACTTCGCTGGTGGCTGAGACCGGGGCATGTCTCTGGAGGCACCGGTCTGGGTATTGTTGACAACAGATGCCAGTCTCGAGGACTGGGGTGCCCATTGTCAGGACCTCACTGCGCAAGGGGTTTGGACCAGAGACCAGAAGGAGTGGGTCCATCAATCGTCTGGAAATACGAGCAGTTTTCTTAGCTCTGCAGAAGTTTCACCCCACTGCATACAGCAGGGCAGTTTGGGTGTTTTCAGACAATGCCACTATGGTAGCTTATATCAATTGACAGGGAGGTACGAGCAGTGTGTAGCTTGAGGCAGAGATAGCCCCATTATTAGAATGGGCAGAGGAACTTGGAAGTAATCTCAGCAGCTCATGTCGCAGGAACAGACAATGTAATGGCAGATTGTCTCAGTTGGGTTTGGTTGGACCCGGGAGAGTGGTTGCTCTGCGAGGAGGTCTTCACGCAAATAGTAAACAGGTGGGGACACTGATCATGGATCTGATGACGACCTTTGCTTCCGCCAAAGTGAACTGCTTCTACAGCAGACTGAGGGAGTGGATGCCAAAAGGATTGGATTCTCTGGTGCAACCTTGGCCAATGGACAGACTGCTGTACATGTTCTGCTGTGGGCACTAATTAGCCATCTGGTGCAAAGAATAGAGGTGCATCAGGGACTGGTTGTCCTCATTGCCCCAAACTGGCCCTGCAGGCCATGGTATGCGGACCTGCTATGGCTGATGGTGGATCACCCTTGACAACTTCCCCACAGATAGGATTTTCTGTGCCAGTGGCCGATGTGAATGCCTCAAGTGGTTCATTTCTCGCCTACGGCTTGGCTCTTGAATGGGCGAAGTTGAGCAAGAGGGACTATTCAGCAGCAGTAGTCTCTACCTTGCTGAAGGCCCCTAAGCACTCTATATTGCTGTTTTACGTGCGGGTTTGGAGGATTTTTGAGGTGTGGTACACGGACAACAGCTGCCGCTCTCTCTCGGCGTTTTGTTCCGGAGATCCCGGCGTTCCTACAGGCGGGGCTGGAGAAAGGTCTGTCCAGCAGTTCACTATGGGTGCAGGTGGCAGCGATTTTTACCTGCTATCAGGGTAGAGTCCAGGGGGTTTCCTTGGCAGCCCATCCGGATGTTGTCTAGTTTCTTTGGGCAGTTAAACATGTGCGCCCTCCAGTTCAGGCGGTTGTTCCCCCATGGGACCGTAACCTCATATTGTCAGTGCTGACAGAAGAGCCCTTTGAGCCACTGTAGACGTGTTCGTTGAAGGATTTAACCTTAAAGACCGTGTTTCTGGTGGCAATATGTTCGCGCGAAGGATTTAAGCGTTGCAGGTGCTGTCCTATCGTGAGCCATATCTGGCCTTCTCAGAAGAGAATTATAGGTGGTTCCATCCTTTTTTGCCCCATATCCTCTCAGCTTTTCATTTGAATCAGCCAGTAATGCTACTGGTGTTTGCAGACACGGAAGCAGCACGATGAGAGCCACAGCTGAGTCTCTTGGATGTGCGTCAGACTTTAAGACTTTACTGTAAGAGAACTGGCACCTTTCGTAAGTCAGACCTCTTGTTAATTTTGTTCATTTTGTTTGAGGGGGGGCCATGTAAAGGGGATGTGACCTCAAGTCTCTATCTCACACTGGATTCGAGAATCCATTTCTTCGGCCTTTCTGCTATGGCATCGGCAGGTGAAGAGTGGGCTATGAGCACATTCTACCAGAGTACAGGCAGCTTCATGGGCAGAATTTCACCTAATTCCGCTGTTGGACATTTGCAGGATGGCCACCTGGGCGTCCTTGCATATCTTTGTGAAGCATTACATGCTGGATGTGCAAACAATGGAGGATGTGAGATTTGGTGCAGCAGTCATTCAAGCCGGGGTCGCTGGTTCCTCCCGAGGGTAGTACTGCTCTGCTACATCCCAGATGTCGGGACTGTACTGGAGGGACGATAAGGAAGGTGATATTAGACCTTGCCTGCTAATTAGCTTTCCTTGAAGACCTCCAGTGCAGTCCCGGACCCGCCCAAGTTCTTTCAGAGATGGCGACCCTGGACTAAAATAAAGTCATCGGTTTAATGCAGTTCGAGGGAATAACTTCTAGTTATCCCCTTCAGACTAACGGGAAATCAGAGTGTATATAGTTTGGGGACAAGACAGCAGTGTTGCATTGAGATCTGTAGTGGACAAGAATAGCCGTTTCCAAGCCCTGCAGATAGTCTGTCTCGTGGAGTCAGTGAAGAGCTTCTCCCGTTTGTTTTCCATTGTAGGGAGTGGTGTTTTTCTTCAGTTTGTTGATAGGTGAGGCATTTAGGTAAAAAAAAAAAAAAGTTTGCTAAAAGTTGACATCTTATTTGTTGCTCAGTCTCCAAAGCTGCTGGTGAGAGCTGACAACCCAGATGTCGGGACTGCACTGGAGGTCCTCAAGGAAAGCTAATTAGCAGGTAAGGTCTAATGTCACCTTCTTTTTTTGTGGACAAGATCATTTAATTTTTTAAAAAACTTTCTCCGAGTTTATGCCTCAGCTGCTTCTGTTGTGTCCATACTTTTGGGGTATGTGTGATCAATGCAAAAGCGTGGCGTGGAGGAGTATCCTAATGGTTAGAGCACTGACTTGGGAACCAAGAGACTAGGGTTCAATTCCCACTAGAACTCCTTGTGGCCTTCAGTAAGTCACTTAACTCTATTGCTTCAGAAAAATCCAGGTTTAGCAATATCCCCGTTTTAACCCTTTCCAGGCCATGCCCAAAACTCTTGGGATCCAAAATTCTGACTAAATATTCCTATCAAATGGTATATAATACATGACCATAGCAGAAGGAAAATCACTATTAGAACATATTGAATAAGACGGGTGCAATTTTCCTGAAATATGCAAAAATTAACCCGGCTGCAGAATGTGGATTAAAAATTTAAAGTAGGCCTTCAAAGGGTTAATGTACATTACCAAGTTTGTTACAGTGTAAACCACTTTGACTGAAATGATAGTGTTATAAAAAATCTGTTAAATACATATATTGTGTAAACAGAGGATCATTTTCACTCTGCCTTTACAGCAAATACAGTATACAGTGACCCAATGCATCACACTGTTCGAGGAGCCAGAAAATAAGGTACTGTAGGGTAATGGTCTTGTTTTATCACATTCATGCCTGATCCTTCATTTTGATTAAATTTGATTTTATTTTAGGACCAGCAGATGCTTTTGCCCTGTTGTGCAGCCTTTTTCCGAGCTGAAACCAACTATTTGCACAAATAAACTTCGTGCTTACACCTGCTTGTGCCTGCTCTCTTCATTCACGCTGCTGTGGAAGTAGAACTGGGACACAAACATATTGTGTGGTTTGTCTCTATTTTTTGTTTTTGCTCTGCCTGAGGGATGGCGAATCTGGTAGCCAAAGACTTATACTTCCAGAACCTAGCCAAGAAAGTGTGTGCCCAGCAGACTGAGGAACCAAGGAACAGATTAGGTAATCTGTTTGTTTGTTTTTTTCCTTCTTCTTCATTAGAATGAAATATAAATATTGACGTTGGCTTTGAAAATAACACAAAGGGTTTCTTTGTAATTTCTAGATAAAAGCTCCAGTAGGTATTTATAACTTGGCTCCTGGTATCACAATAATTCTTTTGCTAAAAAGTCTTCCTTATCGTCCCTCCAGTCCAGTCCCGCACTTCTGGGTTGTGTACCTCTTCCAGCAACCTGGAGACTGAACATGTCATCTTGATGACACCAGTATACTTATGTAGTTGGCACCGCCTACCATCCCCAGTATGCTCAGTCTCCAAGCATCTGGAGGAGGTAGTAAGCCAGGGTGCTGGACTTGCTGAAGGAACAACTAAGGATAATTGTGGTTATTTTGGGAGCTTTAGTTTAATTTAGTTTATTCTGTTTTTTTTTCCTTGGCAATTAAAATTTAATTAAACGCGTGGCTAAATAAGAGGGAGAGCCTTTCCCTCCCTCTCTCCCTCTTCCCCCCCCCCCCCATACCCCTTGGGTGCCAAGGAGGGGGCTTCGGGGATTGCAAGAGGCATCCAGAGCCACTAGTGGCTCCTGAACCCGTTACTGGGTAAGGAGTTTGTGGCGCAGATTCTACGCCGAAGCCAGCAGACATGGCTGAGCGCAAGGCAGGCACACGCATGGAAGGCTCTGGGCAGTGAGCAGGAAGCCAGGTAAAGCAGGGCCGGAGAGCGGGGGGCTCAGGCACAAGGAAGCGGTGGTGCTGAAAGGTCCTCTGGGGAGTTTGCTTTGGTGTGGCTGTGTGCCACGTGGTGGATGACAGTCCTTCGTCAGCGTGAGAGCATCTCGGCAGCCCTTGCTAGAGCATGGGGGGGAGGAGATGGGGTAGTTCTCTTCCGTGTTGGGTTCAGTTTTCGGCCATAGCTCTGTTGAGCAAGATTTCATTTGATTTTTATTAGGTTTTTTTGTTTGGCTAGTTGGAAGCCACTTAAAAAAAACAAAACCTGCTATTCCTTTACAGGGGATTCCTTTTTATTTTGCTTTGCTCTCTTGTTTCTAAGGTTTTGGGTTTTTTTGTTTGGTTTGTTTTGTTTTGGCTTCCTCCTCAACCCATTTTTGTTCTGCTAGTCTAGGGGCCAGCAGGGGCTAGTCCACAGACCATGCTGGCTAGACAGTGTTTAGTTTATAAGGCCTAGTGGGGGGCTGTCTCAGATGCGGGCATTTTCGCGGATGCGAGAAGGATGCCAGGTTTGTGGAACAGGACTTGCACGAGAACTCTGAGCAGGAGAGTTGTCCCAGGAGAACGTAGCAGATGGGGAGGTCAGAGGAGTGGGTACTGCACCTCTGCTACCAGAGCCGGTATGTGGGTCCCAGACCTTCCACTTCTCAGGGCCCCAGGAACAGAGGGGTCCCAGATGCTTTCTCCCCTGAATTTGTTCTGCTTATGCATAAGGCTTTCTGCATGTGCCAGCAAGGGGCAATGGCCCTCTCTTCAGCACAGGAGCAGGGCAGAAAAAGGGCAGCAGACGCAAGAGAGAATGAGCCAGCTACTGAGACGTCAAAGAGTTTAAGCCTTCAGAGGAATGGGGAGAGCAGTCTTCATGATGGGAAGGTCGCGACAGAGGGGACCAGGACACGGAGTTGGACATGGGAAGGCGAGGAGCTGGAAGAAGGAGAGATTCCGCAGGAGGAATGGGCACGGATATTACGGGTGTTCTGCCGGGAAGAGTTGCCAGTACTCATTGCAGAGTCCTTAAAGGCCCATAATATGCCCGAGGGACTCCCAGTGGAAGAAGAGGCACTAGAGGATCTGCTACTCTAGGTGGTGCAGAAAATTCAAAAGGTTTTTCCAATGCATAGAGTAGTTAGGCAGATGATCCAAAATGAGTGGGATCTTCTGGAGGCTGGCCTCTGAGGTGTGAGGACCATGACATGCCTGTACCCACTGCCTGAGCGGGAATCACTCCGGTCTCCAAAAGTGGACGCGGCAGTTTCAACAGTGACCAAAAAGACAATTATTCCAGTGCTCAAGGATGTCCAGGATAGGAAGTTGGACACCTTGCTGAAGCAAGCCTTTGATATCAATGACCTCTCGTTACAGGTTTCTCTTTGTGGGGCATGGGTAGCTAGGGCCTACCTTTGTTGGTCGCAACAGGTTCAGGAGCTAGGGGATTCGGCTATGGACGGTGGAGGAGGTGGCCAAATCAGACTCGGGAGCCACATACCTGGCGGATGCCTGTTACGATCTCATTAGAGTCCTCTCGAAGAGTATTGCCTCTGTGGTGGCATCTCTGGCTTCAGAATTGGGTGGCAGATGATTCCTCCAAAGCCCATCTCAGCAAGCTTCTGTTTAAAGGGAAACTCTTGTGCGGAGAGGAATTGGACAAATTGGGGAAGGATTTGGGGGAGTCCAAAGGAGGGTGCCTTCCTGAGAAGCAGATCCGCAACGTGTGCCTCCAGCTCAGGGTCAGCCGCGAGACTTCAGACTGTTTTGTACAGTCCGTTGGGGACCCCCAACCAAAGAGGACATTTCCCCTCACAAAGCCAGGGGTTTTGAGGGTTTCGAAGGACCAGCAGGGGGTTTAGCACCTCATTGTCCTCGGGGCTGAAGAAAACGCAATGAAGTGAGGGGGCCCAGGTGGCGGTACAGCCCGTGGTAGGTCAGCTGTGGGATTTTTACCATGCCTGGGTCCAGCTCACATTCGACCAGTGGGTCCTGGAGATCATCTGGGAAGGATATGTGCTGGAATTGGCACGACCAATGGCCTATTCCTTTGTTCAGCCCCTTTGTAAAACGTGAAGTGGTGACTGTAAGGGACACACTGGCACGGCTTCGACAGTTAGGGGCCGTGGTGCCTGTTCCCCAAGACCAGTGTGGATCTGGTTGGTACTCCATCTATTTTGTGGTGCCCAAAAAGGAGGGCTCCTTTCAGCCAATTCTCGATCTCAAGCCCATGAACAGAGTCTGTAGTTGCCATGTTTTCACATTGAAATGTTGTGGTCCATCATAATGGCAGTGAGAAGTGAGGAGTTCTTGATGTCTCTCGATCTCACCGAGGCATATTTACACATTTCTCTCGGTCCAGACCATCAGCATTTTCTCCGTTTAGAGGTGCCTATGGGACATTTTTCAGTTCAGAGCATTGCCATTCAGACTAGCAACAACTCCCCCATACCTTCACCAAGGTCATAGTGTTGGTAGCGGTGGCGCACCGCAAGGAATGTATCCTGATGCACCCATACCTTGATGACTGGCTGATTTGAGCAAAGTCCAAGGACGAGAGTGAGATAGCAACGGCAAGAGTGGTGGAGTTCCTGCAAAGTCTCGGTTGGGTTATCAACATGGCCAGGTGTCGGTTGGTTCTGTCCCAGGAGCTCGAGTACCTGGGAGCATGCTTCAATACCTAGTCAGGGAAAGTGTTCATCATCAGGCACAGGGGCTGAGACAGCTCATGTGGCAATTCCTGAGGATGTTTGATCAGACTGCCTGGCATTATCTGCTGATACTGGGAACCATGGCAGCAACATTCGAACTCGTGTCATGGGCAAGAGCACACATGCGACCCTTGCAGAGGGTGCTACTCCACTGGTGGTCTCACCAGAGACATTCCTTGTCACAGACTTCCCTGTCCACAGGTGACTAGGTCTGCGCTCAGGTGGTAGCTCTGCCTGGAGAATTTGGGAAAGGGCATGCCACTCGTGGCTCCTCAGTAGATCCTGTTGCTGACTGCTGCCAGTCTGTTGGGCTGGGGGGGCCCACTGAAGAACACATTGCACAGGGACAGTGTGGAGCCCACAGGAAGCTCTTTAGCCTATCAACAGACTAGAGATGCAGGCGGTCGCCCTGGCACTGCAGAGCTTCTGTCCATGGTTGCAGGGGAAGGCAGTCCGGGTCTTCTTGGACAATGCGACCACTGTGGCCTACATCAACTGCCAGGGAGGCACAGGCAGCATTTCCTTGGAGGACGAAGCAGAGATGCTGATATCTTGGGCGGAAAGCCATCTCCAAGAGTTGTCGGCAGCACACGTGGCAGGAGTCGATAACATGACGGCAGACTACCTCAGCCAGGTGCATGTGGACTCCAGCAAATGGGTGCTCTGCCAGGAGGTGTTCTCGCTGCTAGTGAACAGATAAGGCATGCCGATCATGGATCTATTGGCAACGTTTGTCATGGACAAAGTGAGCTGATTTTTCAGCAGGAGACAAGAGGATGTTGGAGGACCTGGATGCCCTGGTGCAAAAGTGGCCCATGGAAGGGCTACTTTGTTTTTCCTCTGTGGGCATTCATAGGCCGAATCGTGCAGCGGATTGAGGCTCGCCAGGGGTTGGTCATTCTGATCACCCCAGTTTGGCCAAGGCACCTGTAGTATGCTGACTTGGTGTGGCTAACGGCAGAATGACCATGGCGGCTGCTATTACAAGAAGATCTTTTGACTCTGGAGCCGGTGTGTATGCCTCAGATGAATTGATTCTTGCTTACAGCATGGCTCTTGAAAGGGCTTGGTTGAAGAAAAAGGGCTACTCGGGGCCGGTGATCACAATGTTGCTGAAGACCCGAAAAAGGTCCACCTCCTTATCGTACATCAGGTTATGGCACATCTTTGAGGCGTGGTGTGAAGGAAGTCGGTGTTGCCTGTCAACGACTACAGTACTGGACATTTTAGTGTTTCTGCAGACCACTTTTGAGAAGGGCTTGGTCGCCAGTTCTTTGAAGGTGCAACTGGCATGATTGGCAAAGATTTCCTGTTATCGAGGTAGGGCTCAAGGGGTGTCGTTGGGAACACTCCCGGCTGCAGTGTGGTTCCTGAAGGCAGTGAGTCACCTCTGCCCTCCGTGGCGGTCAGTGGTTCCACCATGGGACCTCAATGTGGCGTTGGCGGCTCTTACGAGGGAGCCTTTTGAGCAGTTGAGCTGCGCTTTACTGAAGGACTTGACCCTTAAGACAGTATTTCCTAGTGGCAATCTGCTCAGCACGAAGGATTTTGGAGCTTCAAGCCTTATTTTGCCAGGAGCCTTTCTATCTCAAAGGAAAAGGTGGTACTCCATCCGGTGCCTTCCTTTTTGCCCAAGGTGGTATCGTTTTTTCATTTGACTCAATCGGTTGCCCTGCCTGCTCTCGCGAGGACCGGGGAGAGACCGCAGATTCACAGTTTAGGCTCTTGGTTGTTCAGAGGGTCCTGCAGCGTTATTTGAAGAGGACAGATTCATTTTGTAGATCGGATCGTCTATTTGTCCTTTTCGGGGGGCCACGCAAAGGGGAGGCAGCAGCTAAGGCCTCCATTTCTAGGTGGATAAGGGAAGCTATCACTTTCACGCATATTTTGAAGGGAAAGGCAGTGCTGGTGGGATTGCAGGCACATTCCACATGAGCGCAGGCAGCCTCATGGGCGGAGTATAGTTTGTTCCACCAGCTGATTATTTGTAGGGCAGTTACATGGGCTTCCCTTCAGACTTTTGCTAAGCATTATCATCTGGATGTCAGGCGGTGGAGGACACCCGGTTTGGGCCATCAGTACTTCAGGCCAGATTCGCGGAACCCTCCTGTTGATCGAACTGCTGCGTTACATCCCAAAAGTGTGGGACTAGACTGGAGGGATGATGAGGAAAGTTAAATTAGACCTTACCTGCTAATTGGCGTTCCTTGAAGAACTCCCAGTCCAGTCCCGGATTCCTCCTTGATTGCTTAGGTATAATGTTTCTGTCGCGACCCTGGTCCTGAAGAATTCCCTTGGTGGTGAAAGTCTGTTAGGGGGCGGCAGGGATCTTGAGGATTAGTTTGGGTGCCAGTGAACTGGTGGCATCACAGCGGCGGCATGGGAGATGGCCAGATTCTGGCAGGATGGTTGTCTGTCTCTCGCTCGATTATTTACTTTTGCCCTAGGGGAACATTGCCTAGGCATTCCACAGGTAAGTCGCCTCATTCTGTGGGGGGGGGCGAGGGGGGATCCCTGCTATGGGGGGGGGGCACTAGGTTATAGAGTATTAAGGTTTATTCAAGTTGACTACTTATTTGTTGCTCCTGTGAGTCTGCTTTGTCGATAGGTTACTGGGATTGGTAGGCGGTGCCAGCTGCATACGTACACTGGTGTCATCAAGAAGATGACATGCTCAGTCTCTGAGCTGCTGGAAGAGGTACACAACCCAGAAGTGCGGGACTGGACTGTAGTTCCTTAAGGAGTGCCAATTAGCAGGTAAGGTCTAATTTAACTTTATACTATAAAATATGTAAACTGTATTTAATAATTCATTTTGAGTATGTATTGGGCTCAAGTGGGGGGAGGGAGATAATTTTATAAAGGTTTCTCCACACACACAACCAGTTTTTATAAAAGTGCCTGGCTGTTTATACTTGTGGGTATTCTTCAGTATATAGTGTGCATGGAGAAGAGGCAGAGTTGCGATGTATTCACATATTTTATACAGTACATGGGTACACATAGAGAGCATTCACACACTTAACACTGACCTTGGAGCAGGTGCAAATGTGTGTGTTGGCATTTGTGTGCTATTGGGCCTGGCTCTGGGGACCTGTTTTATATATAGGTGCCTATGTTGTGTTTATAAAATACATGCCTTTTTTGTAATAGGCCATAGGCGCACTCTTATGAATATACCGCCTGTATGTTGGGAATCTGAGTCAATGATGCAAGTTTCCTGCTGTATGAATGCCTAATACATCAAATACATTTCAGCCCGTTCCATGTCTTATTTTAAAAGACATCTCCAGGAACAAGCAGGAATGTAGTCTTCACATATGGGTATCGTCGGTACCGACGGAGCCTGCGTGGGAACGCTCCCCAGCATCCAATAGGAACGCTTTTGGGAGCATCCCTCAGCACATGCGCGTTGCCTTCCCACCTTTCCAACTGTCCTTCTTCAGTTCTTTGTTTTCTGCGGAGCCGACAGGACACATACCCTGTCACTGCAGAAAATTTCTTATTTAATCTTGTTTTCTTGTGGTCGCGTTTGCCTCTGCACGACGCCTACCGGTACCGCCGGTTCTTTTCTTTTCTTCTTTAAAAAAAAAAAAATATGAATTGTTTCTCTTCAGAAACTTTTCTTTTTTGGTGCTGGGCGCCATTTTGGGCACTAGGCCCCATTTTTCCTTAAAGATGTAAAAACCAGCAAGTGGTTTAAAAAAAAAATATGCACTAAGTGTGGCGGTACCATTTCCGCCACCGACACCCATGACTGGTGTCTTAAATGTTTAGGCCCTGACCATTCTCCATCTGAATGTGTCTCTTGTATGGGAATGACTAAAAGAGGAAGACAGAACCGGGTTTCAAAGCTCGGTACCCTCTTTTCTTCGGATGCCAGGTCCATTGCATCGACGTCTTCAAGAGCCTCTTCTTCCTCCCATGGATCTCGGGTAACTAAACATAAAAGCCGGTCTTCAAAGGGTAGCTCTCCTGCAAAGCATCGAGAGGCCATTGGCATTGCCCTTGAGAGAACCACACCGGCAAAACAGCATCAACGGGGTTCCAGGATGTTCTTGAGGCCTCGGCCTCGACAGAACTACTGGTGCCATGCTCAGGGGTCCCAGCAGCCTTCACCGGTACTGACACCCAGGCATCGGCAGCGTTGATAGACCAGAGATTCCTCGCTATCGAACGCAGTATTGCAGCTCTCCTTACAGCTGCAGTACCGTTGACATCAATGGTTCAATGGGCACCGACACCGGTACCGGCACAGATACCGGTACCAGCACCGATGGTACCGGCCCTGGTGGGAATTATTCCCATGCCGTCTTTGCCTGGTATCGAAAGATCAGAACCAGATCAACTCGGTACCGACTTCGATCGATACCGGGACCGTGCCTTACATGAACATCATGATCAGAGATACTTTGAATCCTCCAATTCCGATGACTCTGATAATTCTGCCGGTACCAGAGTTTTTCTCCCGGAAGACGACTCTTCTCCCCAACACAGAATGTCGCCTCCGGAGGACATGTCTTTTCAGGATTTTATTTGTGATATTGCCAAAGGCCTTTCAATCACGGTAGCTCCTGAAAAGGAACCTAGAGCAAAGGAATTGGAAAGTCTCCAATATCCTAAGGCTCCAAAGGAGGCAGCCACTCTGCCCATTCATGAAATTCTTCATGATTTGATGCTCAGAATGTGGGAGACACCTTTTGACCACATCTCCTCATTCTAGGAGACTTGATACCATGTATCAAGTTCCACTATGTCCTGGGTTTCAAAAGACTCAGCTGCCACACCATTCAATGGTAGTGGAGTCAGCCATGCGTAGGATGAAAAGTGCAAAGAGACATGCATCCAATCCTCCAGGTTGTGAATGCAGGACTCTTGATGCTTTTGGACGTTGAACTTTTCAGGCTTCCATGCTTTCAGCTAGGATCAGCTCATATATTTTTTTTTTAAACTTTATTTATATATAAACCATCATGTACATAACTTTCGATACAAATCAAACAAGTCAAACTATACGCCGTAGCAGAGTGGTTTCTTATCTCCACTACGGCACATACAACAAACAGTCATGTAAGCATAGCAAGGTACAAAACACCGGTAATCTTTTAATTTTGATGTTTTAACTTAGTCTATGGTACCCCCCTTACCCTATCCAACCACCCTCCCCTACCCCCCGACCTCCCCGCCCTCGTCGTCGCAACCCCTAACCCCGCCCAGCTTAATAGCCTATATTTACTATTTTATTCCGGCAGCGGGAGCCCAAGCTCTGAATGTAGGGTTCCCATATCAACATAAAAGTGGACCACCGCTTCACTGAACCCCGAGCCCGCCAGCGCTCTGCGAGCATCAGCTGATGGAAGTTATTGCGCCATTCCGAGAACGAGGGCGGGTGCTGATCCCCTCCATCTGTGGAGAATCGGACCCTTCCCCACCAGACAGGCTTTATGCACCAATAGCCGCTCCCATCTCCCCTTAGGTAGGGCTTGATGCAGTTGATCAAGAATAACTAAGACTCCAGTCCACGGAAACCTCTGCTGTAGCAACCCCGTAAGGTATCTGCGGATGTGAGACCAGTATGGAAGGATGCACCTGCACTGCCACCACATATGAGTTAGGGTGGCCAATGGTAGAGAACATCTGGGACAAGACCCATCTTGTGTAATATGACTCCTCAACGCTCGTCTAGGCGAAAAATATACTCGCGTCAAGGCTTTATATTGTATTTCCCTCCATCGTGCTCCCTCCACTAATTCCGTTATCCGCCCCACCGCCGCACAAATAGTGCCTGGCTGCACTACCCGCCCCAATTCGTCTGCCCAGGCCGTCTCCACCCTCCTGTAATCCGGCCGTTCCCCAAAGCACTCCAGCCGGGATTTCAGTCCCGTTATCGCTGATGGGGTATCGCCCCTAAGGTCAAAGAATTTGAGAATCTGCGCTGATCTGTCCACCCCCAGGTCCTCCTTGGGCAGCGTTGTCACATAGTGCGAGAGCTGGAGGTAGGCAAAGTATTGAGTAGGGGGCAACTGAAATTTCTCACGAAGTTCGGAAAAAGACTTACATTTACCAGTAAGGTCCACTACATGCCCTATGTGCCGTAGTCCCTGTCGATGCCATAACTGAAACGCCTTGGAGTCAGAACCCGGCAGGAAATGTACGTTTCCACGAATAGGTAGCCAGCTAGACACTTGCCAGTTCCGCTGCCAGAAGCTATTTAGTTGTCGCCAGGTACGGCGTAGCGCATTTAACAGAATATTACGCGTAAAGTGCGTAGGTAGTTGCGCGTTGTCCACATGCAAAGCCCCCAGCAGCGAAAAAGGAGCTACAAAAGCCGCTTCGAGGTCCCGTGGCGTATATATGTCGGTATCCCCCAAATAGTCCCCTAGGTGGCGTGCTTGACACGCCAAAGCATAAAGTCTTATGTCTGGCAACCCCAGGCCCCCACTGCTCCATTTGCCAATCATACGGGACATCGGGATACGCGCTCTAGCCCCCCTCCACAGAAAACGTTGGAACTCCCTTTCCAACCTAGTCAAATCCTGCCGTAGTAACCACACTGGTAGGGTTTGCAACCAATACAATATACGTGGCAAAACCACCATTTTGATTGCTGCAATTCTCCCCATTAACAATAAAGGTAGCGGGTTCCAAGCTCTCAACTGACTCCGTACCCCCGACAAGACTCTCTCAAAGTTGGTATTGTATAAATCCTGCGGTACCCTTGTCAAAACAATACCTAAGTATTTGAACGTCTGATCTGCCCATTTCAGGGGAACCCCCCCCCCCCAACTTCCTCGCAACCGCCCCGAGACATCCAAGGCCTCAGATTTCTCCACGTTTATGCGAAGGCCCGCAAAACTACCAAATAGCCGAAATTCTACTAGCAGTCTAGGCAAAGATTCTCTTGGGGCTAATAGATGTACCAGCATGTCGTCGGCAAAGGCCGACATCTTAAACCCTTGATTGCCAACTTCAATCCCACGAATTTGTCGGTCTCGTTCTATATGCCGTATTAAGGGATCTAGAGATAAAACAAATAATAGAGGGGATAGGGGACAACCTTGCCGAGTACCCCTATGCAGGGGAAAAGGAGCTGATAAAACCCCGTTACAAAGTACTCTGGCCGTCGGAGAGTCGTAAAGGCTCTTAACCATGTCACAAAAGGCCTGTCCTAGGCCGTATAGAGGTAACAGATGGTGCACGTATGTCCAGTTGACCCTATCAAACGCTTTTTCAGCGTCAAAGCTCACCAGAAGGGATTGAAGTTGGTGGCTATGCACCCACTCCAATGATGTCAATATTCTGCGTAGGTTACGGACCGCATACCGGCCCCGCACAAACCCCACCTGCGATTCGTGAACAATGTCCCCTAACAGTCCAGCTAATCTCTCCACCAAAATCTTTGCCATCAACTTCATGTCAAAATTCAGCAGGGATATCGGCCTATAAGAGGCCGCCTGCAGCGGGTCCTTACCCGGCTTGGGTAGCAAGGTAATATAAGCCTGGTTCTCTCCCCATCTTCCACCCTTCCCCTCTATTCTTTGGCGATATGTCTCCACTAACAAAGGACTAACCCAGTTCGACAGAATTTTATAAAATTCAGCCCCATAGCCGTCTGGTCCCGGAGATTTATAGCAGTTGGCTTTCTGAATGACAAGTTGCACCTCCTCTAAGGTTATCGATCGCCCCAATAGGGCCCTTTGGTCCTCTGTTACCTTAGGGAGCTGCAGCCCCTGGAGATAGTTCTCCATAGTAGAGGGAATAATCTCCTCCGCTGTGTACAGTTTCTGAAAGAAACCTTTAAAAATTTCACTTATCACTTCCCGTTTCTGCTGTAGTTTCCCTCGCTCATCCCGAAGAGCCGCTACTCCCCGCCCTCCTCGCTGACCCTTCAGACATCGTCCGAGTAATTTCCCCGGCTTATCGCCAAAGCACTGTAATCGATATTTGTAATACATTAACGATTTCTTGGCTCTCTGATGAAGCAATTCGTTTAAAGCCACCTGTAATTCCCATAATCTTTTTCTATTTGACACTGTAGGGGCATGACCGCTAAGTACTCGCGCCTGTGACACCTGCTGCTCCAACCGAATAATTTGTTCTGCCTGCAACCTTCGCTTACGGGCCGCAAACCCAATTATATCTCCGCGCAACACCACTTTGGCAGTTTCCCAGACCAGTTCCGGGTCATCCCTGTGTACCTGATGGTTAAGTTCGAAGTCGCGCCAACGCTGACCCAGAAACTGTCAAAATTGATTATCTCTATATAACTCAATGGGGAACCGCCATATGCGTGATGTTCCGGTCCCACTCCCCCATTGTAGTTCAAGCCAAACCATAGCATGATCAGAGATCTCCAGGGGTCCTATCTGCGCCTCCCCCACTTGGGCAAAGGTGGTAGAGGAAAGTAACAGATAATCTATTCTCGCACTTGTCCCATGCGCCCGCGAGATATGTGTGAACTCCTTCTCCGAGGGGTGCAACAATCTCCAGGGATCCACCAGGCTCAAACGAGTCTGGAAGCGTTGCAACAATTGAGAGCTGAGCATCCTATCTCTCGTCTCCTTAGCCGCAGAGGTATCCAGACTCACTTCGAAAACACCATTAAAATCCCCCCCGACCAGCAAAGGCACGTCTGGTAGTTGTTCAATTTTGGCTGCAATGCGATTAAAAAAAATCCCGATCTAATACATTTGGGCCATATACGTCTCCAAGTATGATCTCTCGATCCTCCAGTAAGCCATATAATAACAAGAATCTCCCATTGGGATCTGCCAACTGACGCTGCATCGTGAAGCGCACCCGTTTGTGAATAAGAATAACCACCCCTCCCTTCTTCCCCAGTGCAGGCGCACCCCACGTCTGACCCACCCAGTCCCGACATAATTTAGCGTGTTCTTCGGCTGTCTGATGGGTCTCTTGTAATAGCGCAATATCACATCTCTGCCGCGCCAGTGCCTTGAGCACTTTATATCGCTTTATCGGGTTACCTAGTCCACAAACATTCCAAGTTATTACCCTCAGAGGGTTCCTGTCTTTTTACGCTTCCGCTGCCGGCTCATCGTGCTCGTGGAAACCCCCCCCCCCCCCCCCCCCCAGCCTGGGGCCTCCCCGCATATCTCCTAAAGTATAACATGTTGGTGATTTGCAAGGAATGTAGGTTGCGACGACCCCTCCCCCATTCCCCCCCCTTCCAAGCCCCTTTCCCTTAGTTCCCGTGACCCCTCTCCTAGCCCCCCCCTCCTAGATCTTTCCCCGACTAATTCCCCTATTCCTACCCTTAACCCCCTACTCATTACGCCTCCTATCTACAGGGCCCCCAACTCCTACCCCCTCCCAGGTAGCCCTCTTGAGACCCCTCTGAGCGTGTCTCCCCTTTCCCCGGACCCATGAAGCCGGCTACATACCACAAGCCACCCCACCTATTATCCCTGTTAATCCTGAATGATCGCCCCCACCCTCCCATCTTTAGTCGCCCCCCATCCCAACGAGTCAGGCCTCCGCCTCAAGCCCATCACCTCCGTAACCGCCCCCCCTCTCCCCACCACCCCCCAAGGTACCCCCCCACAGCAGGCATGACCCATCTCCTACTAAACTGAGCAGGAAACAGGGGGGGGTAAGGAGGAGAGGAGGCGGAATGAACTGGTCCCCAAACCTCTATTATCCCGACCTGCAGCTCAATTACTCAGCACATCCAGAAACATCACACGAGGGGGACCCCAGTCCCCTTACCAAAATTAAAATAAACTGAAATTAAATTAAATTGAAATCCCCTCCGCTCGTTTAATACTCCCCTGCTCTTCTACGGCCGCTCGCTACCAACGGCCGAAACGCCGTTGGGGGATAACTCCACCCCCCTCCCACCGCAATGTAATACAGGAGATAAAACCATGGAAGCAGTGGGGAAGAGGGGGGGGGGGGGAATTCAAGTCGCTGTACCGGGTTGCTGGATAGTCCGGGAGACCCTCCTCCTCCGGGATTGCTGCACATTAAATCTAACCAAGAGTCAATCCAAATCACCCCCCCCCCCCTGGGCTTCGTGCAGGGTCCTCCGCGCTGTTCAAAAAAGTGAACCATATATCCCCCAGTCTCAAAGCTTATCCATTATAGGCAGAGAAGGGGAAGAAAAAAGAAAGGGCTCTGGGTAGTTGGAAACTCTGTTACCTTACAAAGCAATTTGTATCCGTTACAGTAAACTAAGGACACAAAGTTACTGGACAGCTGCAGCACTCTTCGTAGCCGATGCTACACTGTATTTCTCCCTCGTCCCTCCTCAACAGAAGGGTTCTCAGAGTTGCACGGTCAGACCAGAACAAATCATGTTGAAGGAGCCGCTGACCCTGCCCTTTTTTTGAAGGTGAAGCCGATTCACAAAATCCTCTGCAGCAGAAGCCGACTCAAAGGTGCAGTGAGCTCCCTCACAGAGCACATGAAGTTTAGCAGGATATTGTACTGAAAACCTAATTCCCGCCTCAATCAACTTTCCACATAGGGGGGCATATTCTTTTCTTTTCCGGCTCAGTGCGATTGAATAGTCTTGAGCCACACAGATTTTATTGTTGTTGAAAATCACCTCCCCCTTCTGTCGCGCTGCCCTGAGGACCAGTTCTTTCTGCGGAAAGTGGAGGAATTTGGCCAAGACAATTCGAGGGCGAGGGTCGCGGGTTTGTTTAGCGCCGACCCTCTCTATATGCAATTTGCCTCCCAGCTCACTCTCTTCCACGATCTGCGAGACTAAGGCCTCTAGGTATCCACACAAGTCTTTATCCAGGATGGCCTCAGGGATCCCTAAGAAGCGCAGATTATTTCTCCTAGACCTGTTCTCTATGTCGTCAAGTTTAGCTTCGTGGTAGGATAACTGGGACTTCAGGCCAGCCACTTCTGCAGTCAGGGCCTCCACCTTTTCTTCCGCTAGTCCCACGCGGTCCTCAGCCTCTTGCAGCCTCTTACCCAGCATATCTACTGAAGATCTCATCCCATCCATTTTCTCATGGAGGGCTTCCAATTGGGGTAACAAAGCTGTCTTTTCAGCCGCCGACAACTCATCTATAGAGGCAGGGGACTTAGGTGACTGAGGCGATACCGGCATCGGGGCTGAATCCGCCATCTTAGCGGAGCTGGTCCCCCGTTCCCGATCTCTCCGCAGGGATTTAACCACTGTCGCCATGCAGTACGGCACTCCAATCTGCACTATAAGAATCTGCAGGCACTCCAATACAGAATGATTGCCTTCACAGCGGGTAGTGGCAGTGTTATACGGTCCTTAATCGCCGGTTTTAGTCCGAGGGCTTGAGGACACGCTCAGGATGCGACCTCTACCTTGTTCGCATCACGTGGTCTCCCAGCTCATATATTTTATATATGGGAATGTTCCTCAAAGAGGTCACAGGAGATTTGGCGTTTATGAGCCCACTTCTCCCAGATGACAGACAAGACTTCCTTACGCTTGTCGGGCATGCTCAAGATGTCTCCAAGTTTGTGAATCGTGCAGCCTTTGACTGCTTTGAATGCATCAGCAGAACCTCTGCTATTGCCATTGGTGCACGACAGATTGCTTGGCCTCAGACATCAGACTTGGAGCTTTGGGTACAGGATAAATTAGGCAACAGCCTTGCACAGGAGAAAACCTCTTTGGTAAGAAGTGGCAGGAAAAGGCTAATGAGATAGATGCTGACAATATCACCTTAGATAGAGTTTCAAAATCTACAGCCACTCCAGCCAAAAAGAAACCCTACAACAAAAAACCTCTCTTTCAGCAAAAAGAGGAAGTTTTATCCATCCTATACCCAGCAAACCCAAGCTCACGGGCAAGTTGCCCAAAGGGGACAACAACAGCAATTCAAACAGCAGAAGAAGCCAAAAGACCCGAGAACTCCAACCAGCTCCGCAGGTTCAGCCCTCTCAAGGGCTTTGACTCCTTCCTAGCGAGCTTAGCCTTCCTGCCCCAGAGGGGCCCAGAACCCCTAAATATTCCAGGCAGGCTGTGTCATTTTGCCAACAGATGGCACCAAATAACAGCAGAAAATTGGACTCTGTCCATTGTAGGAGAGGGGTACAAGCTTCATTTTCACAGCATGCCCCCTCCTACAATCCTAAGGCAGTTCAATTCCCAGACCTCTGCAGACAATCTTCTGGATCACGAGGTCTCAACACTTCTTGCACAAAGGGCAATAGAGGAAGTACCCATCCTCCAGCAGGGTACAGAGTTCTACGCCCTCTATTTTCTTATTCCAAAGAAAACAGGGGGGGGGGGGGGGACAGACCCATTCTAGACCTCAGAGAATTGAACAAATACCTGTTCCGAGAGAAGTTCAAAATGATTTCTCTAGGAACTCTTCTGCCATACCTTCAAAGTCAGGATTGGCTTTGCTCTCTAGACTTAAAGGATGCATATACTCACATTCTGATCCATCCACATCACAGGAAATTCTTACGATTCCTTTTCAAGGGAAAACACTTCCAATACATGGTTCTTCCCTTTTGGTCTGGCTTCCGCACCAAGAGTATTCATGAAATGCATGGCAGTAGTAGCTGCATTCCTGCGAACCCTAGGGATATTCGTCTTCCCTTACTTGGACAACTGGCTCATTCGAGCCCCCACGGGTGCAGAAGCCAGCTCTTGACTGTCTCGCACAATGCGAATCCTCCAATACTTGGGATTGGTAATAAACTTCCCAAAATCCCAACTTGTTCCTTCCCAGTCTCTGGAGTTCATAGGAGCTTGTTTAGTTACCAGACAGTCAAGGGCTTTCCTTCCACAGGCCCGGAGTCTTCGCATAGTGCAACTAGCTTCTCAAGCAGCAGGAAAATCCTCCCTAACTGCTCGAGAACTACTACAGTTACTGGGACACATGGCATCCACATTTCATGTAGTTCTCTATGCTCGCCTCCACATGCGAGCAGCCCAGTAGACCCTATCCACACAGTGGACACAGGCCACAGGACGTCTGTCAGACAAGATATTAAACTCTCATCGGCTGATCTTGTCCCTCCAATGGTGGCAATCACTGGAGAATCTTTTAGTGGGGTCTCCTTTCCAACAACCCCTATTCCAGGCTACCCTAACGGATGCATCACAGGTGGGTTGGGGAGCACACCTGCATCATCTCTCTACCCAGGGCACCTGGACTCCACAGGAGGCTTGTCTTCACATAAACCTCCTAGAATTAAGAGCAATCTATTTAGCTCTTCGAGTATTCCATGCCCAGTTCAGCTACAAGACAGTCCTAGTCCAAACGGACAATCAAATAGCCATGTTCTATGTGAACAAGCAGGGCGGAGCCAGCTCTCTGTCGTTATGCAACGAAGCTTTACGATTTTGGGCCCTCGCCAGAGAGCATCAAATCCACCTTCTCGTGGTATATCTTCCAGGCATTCAAAACCTTTGGGCAGACAAACTCAGCCAAGTACTGCTGCCTCACGAATGGTCTCTCCACCTAGACCAGGTGACAAAGATATTTCACATCTGGGGACTCCAGACATAGACCTCTTTGCAAATCCACTGAATGCCAAACTTCCCCGGTTCTGTTCCAGGATTCCGGCTCACAAATGCCAGACAAGGGATACCTTCCTCCTTCACCTGGGTCAGGACTTCCTCTATACCTTCCCACTTATTCCCCTCATCGCCAAAACACTCTTCAAGCTTCAGAGAAACAGAGGTCGTATGATCCTCATAGCACCACGGTGGCCACGCCAAACGTGGTATCCCCTGCTTCTACATCTCTCTCAAGCTGCACCTCTGGAGTTAGGGTGTGCTCCAGATCTCCTTTCCCAAGAGAGCGGGACCCTATGTCACCCGAATCCCCAGTCCCTGCATCTCACGGCCTGGTTGCTGAGAGCTTAAATCTTCAGGATCTCAACCTTTCCCAACAAGTAAAGGATATCCTTCAGGCTTCTAAAAAGCCTTCGACAAGACTATCTTAAGCCTTCAAGTGGAAACGTTCCACTATATGGTGTTCCCAGAAGGGGTGAAACCCCCCTGGTGATACCTTTGGGAGCGATACTAGAGTATCTATTTCATTTATCAAATTCTGGTCTAAAGATCAATTCAGTAAGAGTCCATCTTAGCGCAATTACAGCTTCCTATAAGCTTCTAAATTGACAACCAATTTCCTCTCATCCTCTCATAACAAAATTTATGAGAGGTCTTCTATTAACAAAGCCTCCCTTCAGGCCACCACCGGTGGCATGGGATTTAAACATAGTTCTCGGGCAGCTCATGAAACCGCCCTTTGAACCTTTAGCCACTACTACCCTGAGGTTTTTGTCCTGGAAGGTCATCTTCCTAATTGCAATCACCTCTGCACGTCGCATTAGTGAATTGCAAGCGTTAGTGGCTGATCTTCCTTACACTAGGTTTCACCATGATAAGGTTGTCCTCAGAACTCATCCACACTTTATGCCAAAGGTGGTTTCGCCTTTTCATTTAAATCAATCGATTTATCTTCCTGTATTCTTTCCGAGGCCTCATGCCTCTAATGCAGAGAAGAACCTTCACACTTTAGACTGTAAAAGAGCCTTAGCTTTTTATCTACAAAGAACACAGCAACATAGAAAGTCTTCTCAACTTTTTATTGCTTGTGATTCTAGTCATTTGGGACTTCCAGTCTCCAAGAGGACTTTATCCAAATGGATTGCACAATGCATATCCTTTGCTTATGAGAGTAAGGGTCTTCCTCTTCAAGGCCATGTCACGGCTTATAATGTGAGAGCCATGTCAGCCTCTATGGCTAACCTTCACTCTGTGTCTATTGATGACATTTGTCGAGCAGCCACCTGGGCTTCGGTACATACCTTTGCAGCCCACTACTGCCTAGATAAAGCCTCCTGTCGGGATGCCTTCTTTGGCCAGGCTGTTCTTCTTCAAAATCTCTTTCAAACTTAATACAACTCCTACCCACCAACCCTGGTAGGATGCCAGAGATCCATGGGAGGAAGCATGGCCCACCTCACTATAGGTGGCAGCTTCCTGGGGTCATCTCCCTGGCATCTTCAGCTAGGGAGTCCTCATATGTGAAGACTACATTCCTGCTTGTTCCTGGAGATAGCGTAGTTATTCACCTGTAACAGGTGATCTTTGGGAACAGCAGGAATTTAGTCTTCACAACCCACCCACCTCCCCTAGGAGTTGTCTCTCTATCTCTCTGTCTCTTTCCTCTCTCCCTCTATCCTTTCACTCAGCTACAAACTTAACTGAAGAGGGACAGTTGGCAAGGCGGGAAGGCAGCGCGCATGTGCTGAGGGATGCTCCCAAAAGCGTTCCTATTGGACACTGGGGAGCGTTCCCGCGCAGGCTCTGTCGGTACCGACGATACCCATATGTGAAGACTAAATTCCTGCTGTTCCCGGAAATCACCTGTTACAGGTGAGTAACTACGCTATATTAATGGTTAGTGCGAGGCAGTGTGGTAAAAGTCCTACACTAACCATTTAGCACATGATGGCATAGGGACTGAATGAGTTAGAGGTGTAATCTGGGCGGTGATGGCACGTTGCGATTAACGTGAATGTCGGTGACGCTGTAACTGCAAATGTTGTCATTAGCACGGGTGTACCTGCTTTCTCAGGGAGGTGGTAAATTCTTCCAGATACTGTTTAGTGTGGCTTCAACACATTAAACAGCAGAGGGACATGCTGACCACCCCCCCCCCCAAAAAAAAAAAAGATAGCACCGGTGTTTGCAATAACCTTTGGGGTTGAATGTGTGCCGACTGCTTTTTCTAGTAAACAGGCCCCTAAGTGTTAGAAATCTTTGATGTAAAAAATAGAACATATCCTAAGAGTAGCCCCCTTCACATAAAAGTAGGACCCTTAAATTAGTGAATTATTAATGCTAATGTTGATCCATGTTCTCCTGTAATTGGAAAAGATATTGTTGCTTCATTAATGCACCTACAAAACATTTTCCATGGGCAGAGGAGATCTTGACTGCTTCTGCTATTTATTGTCTGTCAGCTTTGAAACAACATGGATCTGAGGATTCTGTACAGCCCAAGAAGAAGAAGAAGAAAAGGAAACCAAGAAAGAGCTCAGAAAAAATGACGTCACGCCCTGGTCTGCAGCAACCATCAAACACTCCACAAGCAAGTCCTGCCACAGGGAAGGAGAGCAAAGCCCGCCCAAACACAGCAGGTGAGAAGGGCTGCGATGGCTCAAGTGTGCTGAGCCTGTCACAACTAGACTAAAGCCAAGACCTTTACACACTTCAGAGTCTGCACTGGAATCTGATTAAACAATCGTATATCTTCTAAAAACTCTTCCAAAACCCCACAGCAAAGCTCATTCCCAGTTTAACAATAAAATCAGAGCCTCTGCAAAGTGATAGTAAGATTCCACCACTAAGATGGCAACGAAAAATATGGAGAGAGCTTGCTAGCCCTCCCCTGCCTCCCATGTGGCACAAGACAGGAGAAAACAGTTACTGAGTAGACGGGTCAAATCTCCCTTTTGAGGGCAGACTGGCCACTGACATCCTCCCACAGCTACCAGAGTTGAAGCTTAAGAATCAGGATTGTGCCACTTTTAAGAAGAAATGTAAATAAAGTGTGTTTTATGTGGTAAAATACGACAGAACCATCTGGTCATTGAGGAAGCAGTGGGAAGGAAATTATATTTCTTTGGGTTTATTTTTTTTTTTTTTAAAAGACGGGAAAAGTTAAGACAATTAAACAGCCCCATGTCTTGGCATCCCATTGTCCCCTCAGTCATGGCACAG
Organism: Ichthyophis bannanicus; assembly: GCA_033557465.1. Lineage (NCBI taxonomy): Eukaryota > Metazoa > Chordata > Amphibia > Gymnophiona > Ichthyophiidae > Ichthyophis > Ichthyophis bannanicus. Next base: position 812,809 of record JAWIIG010000056.1, read on the forward strand.
TTTACAAATAAATGAATGATGGGCTGTAGAAGTTGCTGCTTTAGGAAAGTGACTCTTATCTGAAGACTGAGAATCACTTATGCATCAAAAGACAGATTCATTGTGTATGCATATCCCAACTCCTGCTCTGGAGGTATGGCAGCAGTCGTACAGTGCTTGACTCTTCCTGATCTTAGATAGTGCTTAAGATCAGGATGTGTCACAGACTCAGGCAGGTTTAAGATGAGCAGGAGAATGCCAGATATAGGGCTAGGGTGAACGCCTGACATGTACGTACGTGCATTTCTCTTTCAGAACGGGAGACTGAATCTGGTTCCTTTTTTGCTGTGGATCTCCTTCGTGAAAGACTGCATGAGAAAATCCAGGCAGCCCGAGGCCAGGTACTGCACAGGCACACTACGTTCTCTTGCTGGGTGGGGAAGTTGTGAGGTAAATATTCCAACACTGGTGATATCAACAGCTGCTCTAAGGGCTTCAGAAATTATAAAGTGCTTCTCATATAAAATGTTACACTGTGCTTTGCAAGGGCAGCTGAACATAAAGCAGCCACCTTTTTGGCTGCTTTCTTTCCACCCTAATCGCATGTCCTATCACAAAGAAAAAACAAGTTTTAAAATAGACCTGAACAGCAGAAACTGTAAAGAAGCGATTGTGCCCTTCCTGCTGTTTTGGATGCAAATCTCTTATGCTGAAGTCTTACTCTTTTGCATTAGACTAGGTCTGTAACGTTGTTTTCTTCTTGTAAGGGCACCTCCAAAGGGCTATTTCCTGAAGAACTGGAAAAGAGAAGACAGCGGAGAAAGCAGGAGCGAGAGCGGAAGAAATGCAAAAGGAAGAAGCTGAGAGAGAAGCGAGACACCGGCAGTGAATCAGAAATGAGCAAGGTTTTAGCGTCGCCCTGTGAGAAAAAGGCATCTCAAGGCAATGAGCAGGCATTGCTCATCTTCAGTAAGGTGGAAGTCCATGAGGAGAAGGAGATGAATCGGGCTCTAAAGAAGAAGGAGAAAAAACAAAGCCTGAAGGGAAAGCTGACTCCTCTCACGGGGAAGAATTTCAAGCAGCTGCTCAGCAGGCTGGAAGCCAGGAAGAGCAAACTGGAGGATCTGAAAGCCAAGGATGAGAAGAAAGCCTGGGAAATGGAGAATAAAATGAAGTGGACAAACATCTTGTACAAGGCAGAAGGCCTCAAAATTAAAGACGATGAGGAACTGCTGAAAGAAGCACTGAAGCGGAAGGAGAGGCGCCGGGCACAGCGGAAAAAGCAGTGGGAAAAGCGAACTGAGCAAACAGTGGAGAAGATGCAACGACTTCAGGACAAGAGGAGGAGAAACATTCAGGCGAAGAAGAGAAACAAAATTGAGAAGAAGAAAGAGAGAGCCAGGAAAAAGGGCCGCATCCTGCCAGAGGACTTAAAATAGGTACAGGATTAATCCTACAAAGCAAACAAGAAGCTAACATATGCAGGAAACACTGTTTTTATTATATTTTTATAGTGAAACATTTTAATAGTGTGGGGTTTGTTTTTTTATCCTGGTTTCTCAAAATGTCTGTATTTAAAAATAAAACTAAAATGGATGTGCCTTAGTCGTAGGTGCATATGACATCCCTGCAAGCTACCTTTGTGGCTTTGCTTATGAGACAGATTATAAACTTTTATTTTTTTTGAGGCAGTAGGATTTAGGATGGAAGGGGGAATCTAAGTGGAAAGAATAACTGCTGAGGTGATAACGTTTAAATAGTTTTGCCTGGTGGCTCTGAGGAATGGGCTGGGTTCTGGTATATATAGAAACATGATGGCAGAAAAAGACCACATGGCCTATCTAGTCTGCCCTTCCATATCACCCACTACAAGAGTCCCCTTTTTTCCTTTAGAATAGAAACAATGTCAAGTCAGTTGATAGATGGCATGAGTGACTGGATTAGGTATCTACGTGGAGAGGTGTTTTGTAAGTAAAGGGAGTTTGGCAAAACATATTCTCCCTCTCTTTTTGTACTGTTAAATTCTCCAGGACCAAGCAGGAAGTCAGTCCTCACATATGGGTGACGTCGGCGCCGACAGAGCCCTCGTGCGGAGCATTTCCCCAGCTTTCAAAGAAAGCCTTTGGGAATTGCAGCACGCATGCGCGGTCCCCTTCCCGCCCAAGGGTGCCATCTTGCTCAGTCGTCTTTTTTCCGCGGAGCCCGACGGACAAAGTTCGTTTTTCCCTGAGGAAAGAGTTGATTTTCTCTATTTTTCTCTTTTTTTTTCTCTGGTTCGACCCGGATCCTTTTCCCGCTCGGACCGATACGCTGGTATCGAGTCCTTTTCTTTCTTTTTCGGTTTTTGTTCTTTGTGACTGGCGTTTGCGCCTTTTTTCTTTTTTCCCTGGCAGCCCGGTCTTTTGACCTAGCAGGGGCCCTTTTTCCCCCGATGGCTAGAAATGTGATCGCTGTAAGAAACTTATGTCTCTTACCGACACACATGACTGCTGCCTCTGGTGCCTCGGACCCGATCATGACCCGATGATCTGTGGTCCGTGTGGCAAAATGTCCTCAAAAGCGTTGAGGAGTCGGCAGCACCAGAAAGATAGAATTTTTTCTGACTCCGCGTCCGGCCGGGCCCGGACCTCGTCAGAGTCCTCGATGTCTCGGGACTCCGGCCCCGAGCAGCGTCCGAGTTCCTCTGAGCGGGGGTCTCCTTCGCGGGAACATCGCAGGAAGAAGAAACCCGCGAGGGCGGCGTCGGTGGACGCTCCTGGTTCCTCGAGGGCCAGGTCGCATAGCCCCGATAGCCGTCCCGGGTCTTCGGAGTCGGAGCGGCCTGCCAAACATCCTCATGTCGAGATGGAGTCTCCTGGACACGTAAGTGCTGTTGTCCTCGTTGACTCTCCTCCGAGGGAGCCGACGTCGCCCCGAGTCGGGGGCTGCTGGGTCTCCTGAGCTCGGACTCAGGTTGACGGCCTTGGAGAGCAGCTTCGCTGCCTTCATGGAACAGCAGCGGGCATTGATCGCCGGTCTCACCGGTGCATCTGCCCTGACCACCGGGACCTCGACGTCCAAGTCGACCCTGGAGGCCGAGCCGATCGAGTCCATGCGGGCTCGAGTCGATCCTCGGCCGAGGTCGTCGATGCCGATACCCTTGGCGTCAGGGCGGAGAGCATCGGTGCCCGCCCGGCCGGAGACGCTCGATTCCTCCTCCGAGGAGTCGGGCTGGGAGACGGAGGACGAAGAGTCACCCGACACCCATCGGACTCGTTGTGTCCCATCGGACTCGCCCGAGTCCGAGCCTCGGAGACGATCCCCACTGGAGGATACCCGGTTCTCGGACTTCCTGCGGGATATGGCCAAGGCCTTGGCCTTCCCCACGGATCCCGAGGAGGAGCCTCGAGCTGAAGAGCTCGAGGCCCTCCAGTATGACTCTCCTCCAAAGGAGGCCTTTACTGTACCGGTTCCTCCGATGCTGGAGCGGCTGCTCTTCCGCATGTGGGAGACCCCGGCCTCGACGCCGGTGTTAAGCAAGCGGGTCGATTCCATCTATCGAGTCCGCAAGAGCCCCGGGTTCCAAAAGGCAGAATTACCGCACCACTCCATGGTTGTGGAATCGGCCATGCATCGACTGAAAAGTCAGAAGATGCACTCCTCGGTGCCCCCCAGCAGGGAGGCCCGGAACCTGGATGCCCTCGGTAAGAAGTGCTTCCAGGGCTCTATGCTTGCTTGCCGTGTCCAGACCTACCAGCTCTACATGGGCATGTACCTTCGAGACCTGGCAAAGGAAATTGCCGGGTTCTCTGCTGGTCTCTCCGAGGAACCTTTGCAGAGGTTCCAAGCCCTGTCCACCGGTATTCGAGAGTGCTCGAAGTTTATCTCTCGAGCAGCCTACAATGGCTTCGAGGCTTCGGCCTGAGTAGCCGGGGCCGGCATTGGTGCCCGCCGACAGGCTTGGCTACAGTCATCCGACCTCGAGCCATGGGTCCAGGACAAGTTGGTCGATGTCCCCTGCCGAGGTGAAAACCTCTTTGGCAAGCCCATGGCTGAAAAGGCTGCAGAACTCGAGACCGAGACTCTGACCAGGACTAGGCTTTCCAGGAAAACCTCTGCCCCTTCTCAGAAGAAGAAGGGCTCAGGAAAAAAGCCCTTTTACCCAAGGAAGTCATCTGCCTATAAACCCTACCCTCAATATCAGGCCTCTACAGCTCCCCAACAGGGTCAGCAGGCCAAGGGGCGGGGTCAGGGGCCCCGTAGGCAGCAGACCCCCAAGCCACCAACACCGGCCCCTGCTCAGCAGGGTGGGGGTTTTTGACTCAAACAGCATAGCCTCTTCTCAGCTGGCTTCTCTCAGCACAGGAGGCCGGCTGGCCCACTTTGCCCACAGGTGGTCAGCTGTCACATCAGATGCCTGGGTTCTTCACATAGTCCAAAGGGGCTATCTTCTCCATTTTCAACAGGCACCTCCCTCCTACTTTCCAGGGGAGCCTCCAAGACCCTCTCTACACAGGGACCTACTCCTTCAGGAGTTAGCAGGTCTGCTACAGGATCAGGCTGTGGAACCAGTGCCCCACCACCTGAGAGGTCAAGGCTTTTATTCCAGGTACTTTCTGGTACCAAAAAGAACAGGAGGCCTCAGACCCATCCTAGACTTTCGAAACCTCAACAAGTTCCTGGAGAGGGAAAAGTTCAAGATGCTTACCCTTGGAATCCTGCTGCCCTACCTCCAGCAGGGAGATTGGCTATGCTCCTTAGATCTAAAGGATGTGTATATTCTCATCCTTATTCATCCAGACCACAGGCAATATCTCAGATTTGTTGTGGGAGGAAACCACTTTCGGTACAGAGTACTGCCCTTTGGCCTGTCCTCCGCTCCCAGGGTGTTCACCAAGTGCCTGGCAGTGGTGGCGGCCTACCTGAGGCTTCAGGGTCTTTTTGTGTTTCCATACCTGGACGACTGGCTCATAAGGGGCCAATTCTCCCAGGAGGCCAACCGGGCCACCCTTCGCACTGTGGCTCTGCTTCAGCACTTGGGGTTTGTCATCAACTTCGCAAAGTCCACTTTGCTCCCGTCCCAGAACTTAAGAGTTCATAGGGGCCAGGCTGGACACTCTTCAAGCAAAGGCTTTTCTGCCTCTGGACAGAGCCCACAGGCTCATGGATCTGGCCGGCCAGTTTTGAAGCCATTCCCTGGTCTCGGCCAGGCAATTCCTGAGACTACTCGGCCATATGGCTTCCACGGTTCATGTCGCCCCCAATGCCCACCTCCACATGCGGTTGGCTCAATGGAGTCTTCGCACTCAGTGGCATCAAGCCACGGGGAGCCTTGCAGACTCAGTAAAGATATCCGACCTCTCTGCAGTGGTGGCTTCATCTTCCGAATCTGGTGCTCGGAGTGCTTTTTCAATCCCCTCCTCCTTCTCAGGTGCTGACAACCGATGCTTCTCTTCTGGGTTGGGGAGCACATTGCCACGGGACATGTACTCAGGGACTCTGGACTCCTTGGAAGACATCTCAACAGATAAACTTACTGGAGCTACGGGCGATACGCCTAGCTCTGAGAGCCTTCTCCCACCTCGCCTCTCACCAGTCTGTACTGGTCCAGACGGACAATCAAGTTGCCATGTTCTATGTGAACAAACAAGGCGGCACAGCTCCTCCCTTCTTTGTCAGGAGGCGCAGCGGCTGTGCTCTTGGGCTGTCAATCACGGGATTCTTCTCAAGGCTGTCTACCTCCCAGGTCAGGAAAATTGCCTGGCGGACAGACTGAGCAGGCTCCTGCAACCACACGAATGGAGATTGAATCCATTGGTGGTTCAGCAGGTCTTTCTCAAGTGGGGCCTCCCCACCATGGATCTCTTCGCCAGTCCTCTGAACCGGCAACTCCTGAGATTTTGCTCCAGACAACCGCATCCTCTCAGAGTAGCACCGGATGCGTTTCTGATCTCCTGGTCCAAAGGCCTTCTGTATGCGTTTCCTCCCACTCCACTAGTGTCCAGAACGCTGTTCAAAGTCCTCCAGGACGGGGCTTCATTGATTCTCATAGCCCCCCGGTGGCCGAGACAACCGTGGTTCCCACTTCTGCTTCAGCTGGCGGTGGACACGCCCATTCCTCTGGGGTTTCAACACGATCTCCTGTCTCAGGATCAGGGATCTCTCTTGCACTCCAACCTCCAGTCCCTTCATCTGATGGCCTGGCTGCTGAAAGGGTAGTCCTAGCTCCCCTCCTCCTGCCTCGAGAGGTGGAGGATGTAGTCTTGGCCTCTCGGCGTCCATCTACCAGGAAGTCCTACGCTCTTAAGTGGCGTAGATTCTCAGCCTGGTGTGCTCAGCACAGCGAGAATCCCTTCTCGTGCTTGGTTGCGGTCGTATTGCAATATTTGCTCTACCTCTCCAATCTGGGCCTTAAGTCTAACTCTGTCCAAGTTCACCTTAGTGCTCTCTCAGCACACCACTCACCGGTGGACGGAAGGCCTCTTTCCAACCACCCTTTGGTGGCCCGTTTCCTCAGGGGCCGCCTTCTGCTTAAGCCTCCGTTACGTCCACCGGCCCCTCAGTGGGATCTGAATGTGGTTTTACAGCGGATTACTTGTCCGCCTTTTGAACCTATGACTACCTGCCCTCTCCGTTTTCTTTCCTGGAAAACCTTGTTTCTGGTAGCTCTCACCTCTGCTAGGCGAGTGAGTGAACTGCAGGCGCTAGTGTCTGATCCTCCTTACACTAGGTTCTACAGGAATAGGGTAGTCTTACGGACTTACCCTAAGTTTCTACCTAAAGTTGTATCACCTTTTCACCTCAATCAGGAGGTGGTTCTTCCAACCTTTTTTCCCAGGCCGCATGCCAGCCGGACTGAGATGGTCTTGCATACCCTGGACTGTAGGAGGGCGTTGTCCTTCTACCTTGACCGTACGCGGGAGCATCGGAGGGCTGTTCAGCTCTTCGTTTCTTTTGACCCCAATAAATTGGGGTTACCTGTCTCCAAGCGTACTTTGTCCATATGGGTCGCTGACTGTATCGCCTGGGCTTATGGGGCAGCCGGCCTCTCGTTGGAGGGTCGAGTCACGGCTCATTGTGTCGGGGCGAAGGCTGCGTCAGTGGCTCATCTCCGCTCTGTTCCGTTGGCAGACATCTGCCGGGCCGCTACTTGGTCTTCAAGCCAGACTTTTGCGGCCCATTACTGCCTTGAGAGGGAGTCCCGCAGGGACAGTGCTTTCGGACAGGCAGTACTCCATAATCTCTTTGGGGTTTAGGCAACTCCTTCCCTCCGGCCCTGATGTTGGGCTACCGGTCGGGGGCGTTTTCAGAGAAGATTCCTTCCTTACGTACTGACGCTCTAGAGGGAGCTCATTTTTTCAGCTTGGGGTCTCCGGTAGCCTTAAGCTGGGGAGTCCCATATGTGAGGACTGACTTCCTGCTTGGTCCTGGAGAAAGAGTAGTTACTCACCTGTAACAGGTGTTCTCCAGGAGCAGCAGGAATCAGTCGTCACAACCCTCCCTCCTCCCCTTGGAGTTGCAGTCATATGATTTATTTTTGCTAATTTTTTGCTGTCTTTTAGCTATGTCATCAGACTGAGCAAGATGGCACCCTTGGGCGGGAAGGGGACCGCGCATGCGCGCTGCAATTCCCAAAGGCTTTCTTTGAAAGCTGGGGAAATGCTCCGCACGAGGGCTCCATCGGCGCCGACGTCACCCATATGTGAGGACTGATTCCTGCTGCTCCTGGAGAACACCTGTTACAGGTGAGTAACTACTCTGACCTAAAGGTCCACCAAGCTATGTATCCTGTTTCTAACGTGGCCAATCCAGATCACATACCTGGCAGGTTCTCGGGGATAAGCAGTAGATTTCACTTGGTCCACTTTGATAATGGTTTGTCCAAACCTTTTTTTAAACCCAACTACACCAATAGCAATGAATTCCAGAGCTTATTTGCATGTCAAGTGAAAAAAATATTTTCGCCAATTAGTCTTAAATGTAGCTTCATTTCATATCACCTAATCTTCATACTTTTTGAATGAAGAAACAACTGATTCAAGTTTACTCGTTCTACTTCACTCATTATTTTACAGACCTCTATCATATCTACCCCCAGTCATCCCTTCTCCAAACTGAAGATCCTTAACCTTTTATGCCTTTCCTCGGTGTGGTACTCCCCAATTCTGTTATATATTGTTTGCTTTTTAGATACAGTGACCAGAATTGCATGAATAGAGCTGCATGCATCCTACATAGAACAGCAAGATCTGATAATATAACCCCAACACTGAAGCACCTTAACTGGTTACAGATAACAACTCGAATAAAATACAAAGCCTTATGTACCATATTCAAAACATCACATAACCTATCCTCTGACCACCTTCAATCCCTATGAATCAGGAGATCAAACGCTTAACACACATTCACAATACCAACATCAAAGCTAAAAAGCTCACAAGTTGCATGCAAGAGAGCATTCTTGTTATGCGCTTCATCTATCTGGAAGCACTTCTGGTAGATGTAACAACAGAAATAAGACTTTCAAAGAAAACTCAATGCACCTTTTCAGAGAGTACTTTGGAGATGAAACCTAATGGGCACAGAAGTTGTAAGTCAATGCAAATTCAACACCATCATGTGCACACCATGAGCCAATGACTCTCCTGAGGAAGGGTTCTCAATCACAAGTAGAATGTTACTCAATGTTAATGGTCCAAGTTTTGATTAAATGTTCAAAACCACCATTCAGTGTAAATATACGCATTTAACATTTTCTGTGTAAACTGTACACATTTAATGTTTCAGTGTAATATATAATTTTCTTATCACTGCCTCCTCCAGTCCAGACTATGGAGTTGTTTCCACCTGCAGCTTGGAGACTAAGCATGCCAAAGCTTGTTGGTATCATGCCATATAGGTAGCTGGCACCGCTCTTCCGGCTCTATTCTCAGTCTCCAAGCAGCTTGGGGCTTTCTGTGTAGTCAGGACTGCACTGAAGAACAATAAGGAAAGAGATTAGCAGTAGGATCAAAGATTTTTGGTTTTCAATTGTGTGTTGAATTTGGACTACAATCTTTTTAAACTGAAACAAAGGCAAAGTGAAAAAAAAAAAGAGGTTTAAAGTTTTGAAATGAAGCGGCGAAGTGTAGCATGAGAGCCGTTTCACACTGCAAACTGTGTTGAGCACTCAGTAACAGCTCCCAATCCTGCGCACGGGTGAGGACTCTATTGGGGAACTTCTGAGCAGCAGTTCCGGTAAGCTGAAGGAATCCCCTAATCTGTCTTCTCTGGCAGGAGTTGGCGAATAAGGAGAGTGCAGACAATTGTGGGAGTGGGGAGGTCCTCCTGATCGCTAGGGCATGGCCTTAAGAGCAGCGGTGTTGCCTGCCCTTGACGAGTTCCTTATCGTTCCTCCAGTTTAGTCCTCAACCTCTGGGTGGTGAACCTCCTCCTGCAACTTGGAGACTGGGCATGTCAAACTCATGACATCACTGGATATAGCCTGCTGGTCTGTCCCATCAGCCCCCAGTGTGTCCAGTCTCCATGCAGCAGGAGGACGTAGTGAGCCTAGCTTCTGGGCTCACTTGGGAACAGATAAGGAGCATTTAGTGTGACAAATTCTATTCTGATTTTACTTTTGATATTTACCTTTAATTTTACATTTAATTCAGTTACCTTTGATTAATTGGCAATCAGGGATTAGTTCCCTTTAGTTGTTAGCAAATTTCCTTAGATTTAAAGTAATTTTAAATTTGATCCTGGCTCTTTAAATTAGTAAGAGCTCTCGCCTTCCCTCCTTGTCAGTTATTTTCACTTACTGCAGGGATTCGCCGGTGCGGATCTCTCTTCCTTGACGGTACGGGAGAGAGCTCCGGGACCCGTACAGCCACACTGAAGCTGTGTGAGATGGAGCCTCTCCATTGCTGCGGGATTTTAATTTTACTCTGTGGAACCAGCTGAGCGGTCCTCGCCACGGCTGCCGGGTGCGACAGCGCGGCTTGAGGATCGGATGAATTCAAGGTGGTAGGAGCAGGCTGCGTGGCCTTCGGGCTCTTTCAGTCTGCTGAGGCCTCCTTTTTTGCAGCAGCTGTTCTTGGCGCCAAAATTCATTGGCAAAGGGGCGGCCATTTTCTCTCTAGGTATTTGCAGCAAGCTGCCTGCGTGAGGAAGATGACAGGCAGAATATCTAGAATTTTAGGTTTTTTGAGGCTTGGGGGGGGGTTCCTCAGCCTTAAGGGGGCTGTTGTCAGTCCTCTTTATTTTTAAGTTTATTCTTAGTTTTATAGGACAGCAGTTTTGGCATTGATCTCTGATGCCACATGTTCTCTCCCTCCTAATCATGTCTCTGAGGAGCATCTGTTAAGTCCTGGGATATTAGGAAAATTGCCAGCTTTTAGGTTCAAGAGCAGAGCCCTAACTTGTAGTTGGAAGGAGGGACAGGCTGGAAGTGTGCTTGAGACAGTAGCTCTTTTTTGTATTCACAAACGCCTGTGGTTTCACAGGGACAGGTTTAGGAAACCTTAGGATATAAAAAAATATATATATAATATATAAATATATATATAATATATATATAATCAAAGTTAAACTGTCAACCAAGAAGTGCCTGTGCTACGGTCTATGGCCACCAGAGGGCAGCTGGTACACTGAGTAGTGCCTCTCTGTGACCATGTGTATGCAGCCATCTTCAGATTGATCTCTGCAAGTCAGGGAAGAAATAACCACAGGGCCACCTCATGGGCACTCAGGGGTTAGTGACTAAACAAGCAACTGTAATGTTCTGCAAATCAAGATTATATGACCAAGATTTAAAGCTCTTAACATCTGTATCAATTGTTGGGCTCTGGTGCCCTAAAGGCCACCGGATGGCAGTGCTGCTCATGAATCACATATAGTATTCAGTGCCCCCATCCCTGAGGGGGGGTTTGAAAATACGAAATCGTATTCTTCATCAGGTTCACACAGGCAGCAACCTCTAAGACCTCCACTTGCATGGTTATCAAATTTGCTGATGACACAAAACTATTTAAAGTTGTTAAAACCCAGGAGGATTGTGGAAAATTGCAAGAGGATCTTGATAAATTGGAAGACTGGGCATCAAAATGGCAGATGAAATTTAATGTGGAGAAGTGCAAGGTTATGCACCTAGGGAAGAACAACCCAAACTATGGTTACACGATGCAAGGTTCCACATTAGGAACCACCACCCAAGAAAAAGATTTAGGCGTCCTTGTGGATACCATGTTAAAACCCTCGGCCCAGTGTGCAGCGGCGGCCAAGAGAGCAAATAGAATGCTAGGTATGATAAGGAAAGGAATGGAAAATAAAACAAAAGATATTATAATGCCTCTATATCGTTCCATGGTGAGACCGCACCTTGAATATTGTGTGCAATTCTGGTCGCCATATCTTAAAAAGGATATAGCAATTTTAGAAAAGGTTCAGAGAAGAGCCACCAAAATGGTAAAGGGGATGGAAGGCTACTCCTATGAAGAAAGGCTAAAAAGGTTGGGGCTCTTTAACCTGGAAAAGAGACGGCTGAGGGGAGATATGATAGAAGTCTATAAATTAATGAACGGAGTGGAACGGGTAAACGTAGATCGATTGTTTACCTTATCAGAATATAGAAAGACTAGGGGACATGCAATGAAGCTACAGGGTAAACTATTTAAGACTAATAAAAGAAAATATTTTTTCACTCAACGTGTAATCAAACTCTGGAATTTGTTACCGGAGGATGTAGTAAAGGCTGTTAGTGTAGCTGGGTTTAAAAAAGGTTTGGACAAGTTCCTGGAGGAAAGGTCCATAAACCATTATTAAGAAGGGACCCAGGATATCAATGCTTGAACCAATACAAGCATTCTGGAACCTGTGTCCCTTGGGGAAACTGCTAGGTACGTATGACCTAGATTGGCCACTGTTGGAAACAGAATACTGGGCTTGATGGACCTTGGTCTGACCCAGTATGGCATATCTTATGGTTGTCGGTGTATCCCACTGCTATTTCTCTGACTGCAGGAAGGCCAGGGGGGTGCCTGTGTGTTTCATAGCTCTACTTAGCATGCCCTTCCCAGGAAATTCTCATCTTTTTCTAGAGCCTGTGCTGTCAGAGCAGGGCTTTAAGCACGTATCAGGGGCACTGACCCGTCTTGCCATCTTGTTAAAGGGCCCGTGCTGAGGGTGAAGAAAAGGACGTCTAGGTAGCACAGTCTGGGGCTTAGCGCTCCAGGGCACTGGAAGGTTTCATAGCAGAAGTCAATACTCTGTGTCTGCTCCATGCATTCAGCCTATGTTCAAGCGTGCTCGCTGCACTGTGGGTGACAGGTGCTGGGTCACCTGTATATGTAGATGTGCATTTTGTATGTGCTCACAATTGCTTAGGCATGATTTTTGGGTGCACTCTTTGCAGAGTGAGACTGCATTTCTTTGCTCAGACTGTATTATCAGGCTAAGGTCATTTCTTCAGTAATGGGGGGATGTCGATTGTAATAAAGTGCGTGAGGTCCTCATGGTGTTACATGGGGTTGGAGATGCAGTCGTGGGATCTGCTGTGGAGTGAGCCGTCCGGAGGAGCTACATTGTCACAGTCACCAGTTTCCCTTTCTCTTTGGGCTTTGCTCCCAGATCTAGCCCCTCTTTCTCTCTGATGTCCAGGACGCAAGGTCCCCAGCCCACTGGACAATCTATTCTCAGCCTTTTCTCAATGCTGGCAGAAGGACTGGGAGAGCGAGAAAGGAAGACCAGGAACCAGCACCAGCTCTGATGTCTCTCCACTGCCAGTGTTTGCTACGGTCACATATTCCCAGTCAGTTATTTATTTGAGTATACTGATTGCCTACAGGTCAGGGTGGCATACAGTCTATTACGGTATTTCTATTTCCCTTGTCCCCAAAGGGCTCACAATTTATGTTTTGGTACCTGAGGCAGAGGGCTAAATCTCTTAACGAAGGCCAGAAGGACCACTAGTGGGACCAGAAACCTCAGTTTTTATGGCCCAAGATTGGTGGTCTCGATTGGAATTGAAACCCTTGGTCCTCTGGCAACTTGCCTCAACCACTAGGCCGCACTGCTCCATGTGAGCTAGCCATAGGGCCAGGCACAGCCTGTTACTTCCAAGGCAGAGACCTTCGGGAGGTGTTCCTTTCATAAGGATACGAGAAATGCCATATTAGGTCAGACCAAGCTTTTTCAGGTCCAGTATCCTGTTTCCTAGGGTAGCCAATCCAGGTCTTAAGGACCTGGCTGGTTTCCAAAAAGACGAATAGGCTACTCAATGCTTGTATCGGGGCAAGCAGTGGATTCATGTATGCTCATATTTTAAGGGTTCCGTTGCATGTACAACAGATGTGACGCTCTGTTGGGTTGTGTGCCTTGTAGAATATCTTGAATTGGTGAAAGTTGGTATAAAAAAAAAATTAATAATTTTCCAGCTTCTCTCTAATAAAAGATTATGGACCTTTCCTCCGGGAGCTTGGCCAAAAACTTTGTTAAACTCTGCTACGTTCGGAGATTGTTTTGCACAAGGCTCTTGGAGTACACAGGAGACCCAGTGGTCAATCAACCAACTGGAAATGTGAGCGATACGCTGGGCGTTGCGGGCGTTCGAAGCTACGGTGACAGGTCGAGCGGTGCGAGTACTGTCCGACAACTCCGGCGATGGCCTACATCAATCGGCAGGGCAGAACCGGAAGTGTGGCCATAGAGGCCGCGGCAGAGGGTCTGTGTGTGTGGATAGAGCTTTGGCTACCAGCGTTTTCGGTGGCGCATGTTGTGGGTAAGGACATTGTGATGGAGGATTTCCTCAGCTGGGTCCGAGTAGATGCCGGAGAATGGGAATAGCATCCGGAGGTGTTCGCACAGATTGGTTGCAAATGGGGACAGCCAGTAATGGACCTCATGGTGGCATTTCACTCTGTGTAAACGGGTCGCTTCTTCAGCAGACGACGTGAAAGGAGGTCGGAAGGCATCGGCGCACTGTTTCAACGGCGGCTGTCATCCGGTCTTCTCTGTGTCTTTCCACTGGGGGCATTCATAGGTCGAGTGGATCTGCGTATCGAAGCGCTTCGGGGAAACGTGTGGTTGGGGGCCTCGGGCTGGCGAGGCGCCCGTGGTATGCCTGCCTCATATGGTTGCTCGACGGGAATCCATGGAGGTTTCCGACATTGGAGATTCTGTTGCTACGGAGTTCCCTTTGAATGCCTCAGGTGCATCGGTTTTCGCTTGGGGGGGTGGCCATTGAAAGGGCAAGCTTAAGGAAAAAGAGTTGCTCAACAGCAGTCTTTGCCACCTTGCCGCAAAAAAAAAAAGGTCTACGTCCCTTGCATATATGGCGCATCTTTGAGAAAGGGTGCTCGCGGAGGCACGCTCACGCGACAACAGTGTCAATTCCCTTGGTATTAAGTTTTGTGCAGGACGGGTTTGGTAAAGGCAGGTCCTGGAGAGTTCAGTTAGCAGCTCTGTCTTTCTATAGGGGCAAAAGACAGGGAGTGGCTTTCATGCACTGGTCGATGTGGTACGCTTTCTCAGGCGGTTACCAGACTGTAGCCCTCTCGTAGGATATTAATTCCACCAGGGAAGCTCAAGTTAGGAGCGTTAGCTAGTGCGCCATTGGGGCCCTTGCAACAGGCATAGGTTAAAGGTTTTGCCTTGAAGACAGTATGTTTGATGGTCATGTGTTCGGTGAGGTGATTTTCAGAGTTTCAGGCATTGTCCTGTCAGGAATCATTTTTTTGTCTGTCTCCAGACAGAAGGTGGCCTGGCGGCTGGTTCCATCGTTGTTGTCAAAGGTGGTTTCTATGTTCACCTAATAAAATGGTCTCTCTTCCAGCGCTAGTTGCGGTGGAGGGAAGCATATTGAACCATAGCTTGCGCTGTTTGGACGTCAAGAGAGCGCTGCGGCAGTGTTTAAAGGTTTCCGAAACTTTCGCAAGGCGGATCATTTCTCTTCGGGCTGTTCGGAGGGCCCCGCAAAGGGAAGCGGCGGTGAAGGAGCCCATTTCTGGATGGATTGGAGTGCCAAGTGCGTCGGCTTATCTTCTATGGGACCGTACAGTCCCAGGGAGCTTATGAGCTCACTCTACCAGAGTGCGAGCGTCTTCTTGGACGGAGCACAGTTTGGTTCCACCAGTGGACATCTGTAGGGAGGCCTCTTGGTTGTCTCTCCATACTTTCAGTAAGCACTACCGCCTAGATGTTCTGGTGGCTAAGGATGCCGTTTTCAGGGAGGCGGTGTCTAGATTCGGCTGGAAAGGTCCCTCCCAATGATTACTGCTCTGATACATCCCAGAGGTTGAGGACTAAACTGGAGGAACGATAAGGAAATAGGAATTACACTTACCTGGTAATTGTGGACGGACAGAAGGGAAGGAGTTGCTTCAATTAGCAAGAGATGCTGGAATTCAGCTTGGCTGAAGTTGCTGTCATACTGGGAATCCAGACAGTGAGCTGTAAAGGTGTGGACAGAGGACCATGTAGCAGTTTTACAGATCTCCACCGTGGAGACTTAGCACAGGTTGGCCACTGAAGCAGCCATGGTCCTGATATTATGTGCCATGACATGGCACTCCAAAGAGAATCCAGCCTGGGCATAAGCGAAAGAGATGCAGTCTGCCACCCAGTTGGAAAAGGCATGCTTGGAGACAGCCATACCCAGCTTCTTGGGGTCAAAAGAGAGAAAAAACTTGGAACAGTGGTGGGCTTTCATCCTCTCCAGATAGAAAGCCAGCGCTCTCTTACAATCCAAGGTGTAAAGTGAAGCCTCAGTTCTGTTTGCCTGAGGCTTTAGGAAGAAAGTGGACAATTACCACAGACTGAGGTGAAAAGTGGACACTATCTTAGGCAGGAATTTAGGGTGAGTCCTGAGGATGACCATGTTCTTTTAGAATCTGGTGTAAGGTGGATATGCCACCAGTGCTTGCAATTTGCTGACTCTGTGTGAAGTAGTTAGCGCCACTACAAAGATGAGAAATTTTGAGTGGACCAGAAGCCGAGCAGCTCAAACGGAGAACAGAAACTGTGCCAAGACAACACTGAGGTGCCATGCCACCGGCAATGGTTTTATGAGGGGATGAAAGAGAAGGAGCCCTTTCATGAAGCAACTCGCCAATGGGTAAGCCAAAATTGGCTTATCAGCTACTGGACAGTGATAAGCGACCACTGCACTAAGATGTATGCTGACTGAGTTGGACTTGAGGCAAGAGTCAGAGAGGTGCAGTAAGTAAGAAAAGAACTGATTCCATTGAGTAGGAGAAGGAGTTGAGGGCCTTGCCCTCACACCAAAGGGAGAATCTGCACCACTTGAAGGCATAGGCTCAGTGTATAGAGTCTTTACAGGAGGCTAGGAGCATGTTTTCCACTTCTTTCAGAGGTGAAGGCCTGCAAGCGCCATCTGCTCAGTATTCATGCCGTGAGTGCCAGAGATGCCACAATGGGATGCAATAGAGTCTCCCTATCCTGAGAGACAAGATCCAGGGCACAACTGAGCCTCGGGGGTTGTCAATGAGATAGGTGAGGTAACAGAGAGAACCATGGTTGCCTGGGCCAATGCGGTGCAATGAGGATCATTGTGGCTCGTTCTTCTTGCACCTTGAAGAGGGTTTTGGCCACCAAGGGAGTTGGTGGGTATGCGTACAGAAGTATCTCACTCCAGCGAAGGAGGAACGCATTAGGTATAACTCTGTTCCTGCAGGGTATCCTGGAGCAGAATAGCGGGAGCTGGGTGAGGGGTGGCAAAGAGGTCCACTGACTGTGTGACCCACAGTTGAAAGATGTGGTTGATCATGCTCTTGTTGAGAGTCCACTCATGTGGCTGCAGGACTCTGCTGAGGCGATCTGCAAGGACTTATGCTCCCCTGACAGCTACATGGCCCTGAGGGTCATGCCTTGTGACACAGCAAATTTCCAGAGGCAGACAGCCTCCCAGCAAAGGAGGTACGACCCCGCGCAGCCCTGTTTGTTAATGTAGAACATGGCCACCTGGTTGTCTGTCTGGATGAGGACTATGTGGTTGAAGAACTGCTGCTGAAAGGCCCGCAGGGCATTTGCTATGTCTCGGAGTTCAAAGAAGTTGATCTGGTGGAGGCTGTCCAGAGTCCTTGCATACACAGACCATCAAGGAGGGCTCCCCAGGCTGTCTTGGAGACATCCATGGTCAAGACACGTTGATATGGTGGAGAATGGAAAGGAAGCCCTGCAAGGAGGTTAGAGGGTTGCTGCCACCAGGAGAGGGATTCTTGAGTGTGGGAGTTACTGACCCTGTCCCCGAGGTGGCTAGTTGCCTAGCACCATTGAGTGCAGAGCATTCCATGCATCTGACACATCCAGAGTCTTGCCATTGATGTAACATGGACTGTGGAGGCCATATGGCTGAGGAGTCGCAGCATGTGACGAGCTGTGCTGAGGGAATGCTGAATCTCATGAGATAGGACTGTCAAGTGCTGGGCTTTGTTCTCCGGCAGATAAGCTTGAGCCTGAGTGGAATAGAGTAGAGCCACAATACATTTGAGCCATTGAGAGGGCTATAGAAAGAATTTTGGGTAGTTTATCACAAAGACTAGGTGCTCCAGGACCTGGATGGTCATCTGGGTCGAGTGCTTGACTTCTGCCAGTGTTCCAGCTGTGATCAACCAGTCAATCAGATAAGGTAAGACAAAGGTCACCTGAGTGTGGAGAAAAGCAACCACTACCACTAGAAGACCCTGGGAGCGGATGCAAGGCCGAAGGGCAGTACTCTGTACTGGTATTGACTTCCACTGAGTATGAAGAGGAGATACTGCCTGCGGATGGGGTGAATGAGGATGTGAGCATACGCATCCTTGAGATCCAGGGAACCTAGCCAATTTTGAGGTTGGAGGAAGGGTAATAACGTGCCTAGAGACACCATCTTGAACTTTTCCCTCACCAGAATAAGCTGAAAACCTCCTGTCTTCTTGAGAACCAGGAAGTAGTGGGAGTAGAAACCTTTTTTCTTTCTGGGATGCTGGAACTGGTTCCAACGCCTGATCGACCAGGAGGGAGTGGATCTCCTGCTGGCGCAGCATGCGGTAATGGGGGGTTGAGTGGGTACTTCCCTGGGAAAAATGGAGGAGGAAACTGATCAAAGTGCAGTAGGTAGCTGTCCTGGACTGTCTTGAGGGCCCAGGAGTTGATTGTTATGCTTGGCCACTTGTGGGCAAAATGGATCAGTTTTCCCCTACCTTGGACTGAATGGCTTCCGGGAGGGGGAAAAGGGCCATATCCCTGAAGAAGTCAAAATTCGCCCTTTGGCTGGAGTTGCGGTGACAGTTAGGGCTTCGGGGCCTGAGGGTGAGCGGTTGATACTGTCCCTGACCTTTCTGATATTGGCTCTGTTGTGGCTGCTGGTAGGATTGGTACAGGTTATAGGAGCCGTAGGACTTCTTTTTTTCTTGGGGAAGTAGGACTTCTTTTCCAAGGATTTCTGCCTGGAAGGGTCCAAGGTCTTTCTGGAGAGCTGATTCATGGTGAGCTGCTATCTCTCCAGCTCATCAGCTTTCTCCATTGGTTTTCCCAAAGAGGTTTATACCTCTTTAGGGGACATACACCAGTTTGTCTTGGACCCACTGCTCTAAAGGAAGGCCTCTGTTCTGATGCCCTCCAACCTAGTGGCTCCCACTGGCCTGGCCGATGCCTACCGGGGTGAGCCTTCGAGGGCATTAGTGCCGATGCTGATGATGCCAAAGCTCCAAACAGTGAGTCTCTCTTTTTCTCTCGATTCCAAAGCCCCTTGCGTGTCATCTGAAGACAGAGAGTGTAGTTGGTGGCTCATGGCACGAGACACTGAAGACGTCAGTTGTGGCAGTCCATCACCAAGATAGTCCTGCCATACTAGCTACATTTCTTTTTAAAGTCACTTGATGGCTTGGACATGAGGAAGATTGGTGTCTTTTGACTTGGCAGAAGCAATGTCCAAACCAACTATGGGGTGTGAGAGAAGACCCATGCACCTCAAAAAGAAAAAAGAAATCCAAGAAACGTGGCACTGAGGTACCAACGCTCATGGGCAAGAAGATGATGACCGAGCTTGCGACTGAAAAAAGCACAAAGATACCAAAATCGAAACTGAAAGGGTCAAACCTTTTCCAAGGATCAGACTAACATCCGGGCTCTGTGGAAAAAAAAGACTGAGGTAAAGATGGCTCTTTCGGGTGGGAAGACCGGCATGTATGCTTGATGCATCTTCCAAAAGCTTCCTTGGAAGCTGGGAAGCATTCCCATGTGGGCTCCATTGGTGATGTCACCTATATGTGAGGACTGATTTCCTGCTTGGTACTGGAGAAGTCCAGATTTTAATAACATCACTCCCATGCTTCTATTGCCAACCAGCAGAGGTCCCTTCAGTATGTTTCCAGCAGATGGTGGATGGATTTTCTCCTCTCTGAAGGAAAAACAATCTGAAGATTTGAGGAAAAAAAAAGATTGATTAAATGCTCGTGGATGACCACCTTGAGGGTTTCTCTCTCACTTGAGGCTCCACTAGACTGCAGTCTTTTCGATATCCATAGGCGGAGGGAAAATTGGTTCAGCTCTACACTCTTACCCTGGATAAGAGCGAGTTTTCTGCACATGTTAATGGCATTTTTACCTAATGTGCACCTGGTGGTTGTGCTGTCCTAGCAACTATTCCGCCCAAGTGCTCCAAAGCGCATTCCTTCCCTAGCGCCTGTAATGCACATTGCAATAAAAGCGAAGTTAACGCGTGCCTTTAGGCTGCTGCACCTTAACGTTTGTTGTGATACTGGCCTTAACTCTCTATGCCTTCTTCTAGGAATCCGTTTGACCTGTGGCAAGCGAGATGCCTCATCTCTGGATTCTGCTCCTCTTGCATGGCAGCTTCTGAGTCATCCCTTGGGGGCCTGCTTCCCCCCTCCCAGTCAGGGGATGCAGTTAGTCCGGCCTTACCTACGTTAGGGTAAGAGGTGATGGATGGTGCTATGGATAAGAATATCCAGCCAGCCAGAGGATCTGGTGACCATGCTGTGAGCCGCTCATCATCCTCTAGATGATCTGTGTTGGCTGTGCCCCCTAGTGTTGAGGGGTATTTCCAAGAGGAGTGTTTACAGAGTTTGGATTGTCTTCCCCAGAATCCTTCTTTTTGCAGCAGGTGTGGTCCTTCTGGCATGGAAATTCAGACCCTACAGCCTCTGGGTGCCCCCTGGTGCAGTCTTTTGCGAGCAAGTGGAGAGTGGAAGCCCTGTTTGATTACCCTTTAAGTATCCCCAGTAAGGGGCACCCCCTGGAGAGGAGGAACAGCTGGGAGCTGTCTGAGATTTTGATTGTAACTGATTCAGATGGCTTGGTTCTGGGCTCTGACATGAATGAAGTACTCTCGCCTTCAGAAGATTATGAAGAGGCCGGAGTGATCTGTCCATTTTGGAAGGGGGAGCTGGCAGCATTGATGGCCAGGATCTCATTTGCCTTTGAACTTGATGGATGCTTCTGGCCCAGAGCAGGAGACAAAAGTGCATCACTCCTTCAAGGGGTGTGAAAATCCACTACTGTCCTCCCATTCCTGGATGTGATCAAGGATATGATCCAGTCGGAATGGGACATTTGACTCACTGCCTAAGCGACTAAGGAGTGTAAGAAGGTCTGTGCTCTTAGGGAGAAGGAGTTGGCATTCCCATGGTGGATGCACAGGTCACAGTGATTACCAGATGGACCACCATTCCTGAGAAAGGAGGATCGGCCTCGAAGGATTTTCTGGATTGCAAGGTGGATTCCTTTACTGCAGAGCCAGTTCGCCATGGTGATGGCCTTTCTGAAGCTGGCTGTATGTTCCAGCCTGACCTCTTGAGCCCTGCTCCAGTGATTCAGTCTCTTCCACCGGATGATAGTACCCTCTTTTGGAGTTGGCTGCAGATCTTCCATTCTGATGCCATGTATGACCTGGTACATTTGGTGGCCACGGATGGTGCCTGATAATGGGATTAAGGTGTTGGTTTTGGCTCTGGCACCAGGCAGTGGACTCATCTTCCAACGCCCAGTTAGCCCAACTGGCTTATAAGGAGAAGCTTCAGTTAGGAGCCAAATTGGAAAAGCTGGTGAAGGACCTCTTCCAGACAAACTCTTATCACCTTATTTTTATTTATTTATTTTTTGATTTGTAAACTTTTCTATACCGCCCCTTCCAGAGATCAGGGGCGGTTTACAGAGAACAGTGGAAGACAGGTCCAAGGGGCCTATGAAGCATGCTGATGCCCCTTTCTCGTCAGCTTCTGCCCTTCCACAGAGGATGTGCTGACCAGATTCCTGGGGGGTCTCAGGCCTCTTGTCATTGCTGATCTGGAATATCTTCCACATCTGCTTATGAGCTTTGAGCTCCCTCTCAGTTCGTTGTGGAGCACTTGGGCCCAGGGACTCTGTGTTGTGCAATGAAGGTTTAGGGGCCCATTCCTTGGTTCCTCCAGGAATGGGCTCTGGTTAGCAAGGATCACTGGGTGCTAGACACCATTCAGTTCAGACTTGTCCTGGAGTGCAAAGAGCTGATTCTCGATGCCTTCGTCATTTCCCTTTGTGGGTCTTTGATCAAAGTGCCTCTGTGCAGGCCACCTTGAACAAATTGCTGTACCTAAAGGCAGTGGTGCTCGTCCCACTGACAAGTGGGGCAAGGGCAGATACTCTGTCTATTTTGTGGTGCCCAGATAGGACCGTTCCTTCTGGCCCATCTGGACCTCAAAGGGGTCAATGAACACTTGTGCATCCTGCACTTCCGAATGGAAACCTTATGCTCTGTTATTCAAGCAGTGCACTGAGGGGCATTCTTAACTTCTCTGGATCTGGCCAAGGCGTATTCTCATATCCCATTCCAGGCGGATCAGCAGCAGTATCTGCGTTTTGCCGTGCTTGGCTCTCATTTTCAGTTTGCTGCCCTCCCTTTTGGTCTACCAACCACCACAAGGATGTTCTCCAAGGTCATGGTGGTGGCAGCCATGGTGCCAAGGGATCTGTGCCCATCCATATCTGGACAACTGGCTCACTTGGGCCCATCCTTTTCAGTAGCATCACTGGTGGCATCCTGAATGTTGTCCCTTTTGGATGGGTGATAATCGGGTGAAAGAGCCAGTTGGTGTTTTCCTGTCACATGAGGAAGTCAAGAGTGTTTGATTGTCTTGTGCTGCTCTGTGCACAGCAAGCTCCCAGAGTCTGGTATTATCTTCAGCTCCTTGGCTTGATGGCAGCAACCATAGAGATGGTGCCATGGGTGTGTGCTGACATGCAACTGCTACAGTCATTCCTACTGACTCCGTGGTCACAGAGTTCTCAGGTGTTTGACTGTAGGCTCCTGCTCCTGTTGAGGGTGAGATCCAGCCTGTGGTGGTGACATAGCCTGGTCATCTGAAGAAGGGCGTGCTGCTGGACAATTTCTCCTAGATCCTCCTGGCAATGGATGCCAGTCTCTAAAGGTGGAGAGCCTATTGATAAGACCACACGACTTGGGACCATTTGGAACAGTAGGGAAGTGGTGTGGTCCATCAACCACCTCGAGGCGAGGGCCATCAGGTTGGCTCTTCTGCACGTCTGACCCTCTGGTTGAGGGCCAGACAGTTGGAATGTTTTCAGCCAGCGCCATAGCAATGGCTTCTGTCAATCAGCAAAGCGACACGAGGAATGCTGGGATAGCTCTGGAGATGGCTCTCCTGTTTGCCAGGGTGGTGAAGAACCTCCTAGTCTTGTCGGTTCAGCACATTGCTGGGGTAGACAATGTGGAAGCTGATTTTCTCCGCTTCCAGAATGTCTACCCCAGATCATGGCGAGTAGGAGTTGAATTAGGAGCTGTTTCAGTTTTTTGTACCACTGTGGTCTCTCCAAAATGGATCTGATGGCGACCTGCTCCATTGCCATGTTTGCACTTCTTCAGTTGTCACAAGGAGACTGGCTCAGAAGGTGTTGTTGCCCTGACCAAGCCTTGGACAAGTCTGTATCTGCTGTATGTAATTCCTCCGTGGAGTCCAAGGGAGGCACGTACACACACACACTTGCAGTACAAAACAAAACACAAGAGCAAGGCAAAAGATGACTCAACCCTTTGTTTTAGAATCAGTTGTTGTCAGTGCCTCTACACTGACAATGTTTCAACTCCCAAGCCTTCAGCAGGGGGATTGTTCACAATCTTCAACAGATAAAAACAAAAATGTTAAAACATAATAGTATAAAACCATAAATAAACATAAGCATTAAAATAAGATAAGGACAGCCATAACGTAGAACATAATAACTAACTAACTAACTTAAAAATAATAACAGTGATGACATGGTAAAAGAGGGGAAAGTCAAAAGTAATAATATTGTAAACCATTATCTTAAAATCAACAGAAAATTTTGAAACTTTATATACATGTCTTGGATGGAGGATTACACCACTGTAGCTAAAACTAACTGGAACTATAGGAATCAGCAGTACATGATATTGGGGAGTAAAGCAATTCTCCAGGACCAAGCAGGAAGTCAGTCCTCACTTATGGGTGTCATCGACGCCGATGAAGCCCCAGCGGAGCATTTCCCCAGCTTTCCATGAAAGCTTTTGGGAATGCAGGCACGCATGCGCGGTTCCCTTCCCGCCTAAAGGTGCCATCTTACCTCAGTCTCTTTTTTTTCCGTGAAGCCCATCGGACGTGTGTCCTGGTTTCCCGGTTAAAAGTAGATTTTTTTCTAGCGTTGTTTCGCTGTTTTTTCTCAGATTCGACGTTGGTTCCCCTCCTGCCGGGATCGGTACACCGGTATCGAACCCCCTTTTTCTTTTTCGGTTTTTGCCCTTAGTGGCTAGGTGTTCGCGCTTAAACTTTTTCTTTTCCCTGGAAGGGCCGGTCTTTTGACCTCGCGGGGACCCTTTTTTCCCCCATGGCTTCCAGTGGTTTTAAAAAGTGTGATCGGTGTAAAAAGATCATGTCTCTCACCGACACACACGACTGCTGCCTTCAGTGCCTGGGCCCGGACCACAATTCTAAATCGTGTGTGCCATGTGGAAAAATGTCTTCCAAGGCCCTCCGAAGTCGTCAACAGCAAAGTGAAAGGCTTTTCTCTGACTCGGCCTCTGCTCGTGCCCGGACCTCGTCTGAGGCTTCGACATCTCGGGATTCCGATCCCGAGAGGCGTCGAAGCTCCTCGGACAGGGGGTCCCCCGAGAGGGAACGTAAGAGGAAGAAGCGGCTCGCGAGAGCGGCATCGGTAGAAGTCCCTGGACCCTCGAGGTCCAGGTCTAAGACTCACAACCGTCGTCCCGGGCCCATGGACCAGGAGAAGCCGACCAAGGTTCCTCGTATAGAACCGGAGTCTGCTGGACACGTAAGTCCTGTTGTTCTCGAGGACTTGCCTCCCAGAGTACCGATGTCGGGCCCGGCACCACCGGGGCCCGAGTCGGTGGCTGCTGCGTCACCCGAGCTGAGCCTCAGGTTGACAGCCTTGGAGAGCAAAATGTCTGCCTTCATGGACCAGCAGCGGGCATTGATGGCCAGCCTGTCTGGCGCATCTGCCCCGACCACCAGGACATCGACGTCCAAGTCGACCCCGGAGACCGAGCCGATACTCGAGTCCCTTGCGGCTCGAGGTCGTCCTCGGTCGAGGTCTCCCTCGACCTTCCGTTTGAGACCGAGGGTCTCGACGCCGGTGCCTCTGGCGTCGGGGTGGGTGCCCAGGGGCCCCGCGGCGTCAGACCCCGACTCGACGTCGGACGAGTCGGCATGGGAGACAGGAGATGAGGAGTCTCCTGACAACTTTAAGACTCGGTGTGTCCTGTCGGACTCACCTGAGTCTGAACCCCGGAGTAGATCCCCTCCGGAGGATACTAGGTTCTCGGAGTTTATCCGGGATATGGCCGCTGCCCTGGCTATCCCGGCTGACCCCGAGGAAGAGCCTCGAGCTGAAGAGCTCGATGCTCTACAGTATGACTCTTCTCCGAAGGAGGCCTTTACTGTCCCGGTTCCTCCGATGCTGGAACGGCTCCTCTTCCGGATGTGGGAGGCACCGGCCTCGGCGCCGGTTTTGAGCAAGCGAGTCGATTCCATTTATCGGCTCCGCAAGAGTCCTGGCTTCCAGAAAGCACAGCTGCCACACCATTCTATGGTTGTGGAATCGGCCATGCATCGTCTGAAAAGTCAGAAGATGCACTCCGCGGTGCCTCCTGGTAGGGAGGCCCGAAGCCTTGATGGAGTTGGCAGAAAGTGTTTTCAGGGCTCCATGCTTGCTTGCCATGTCCAGACTTACCAGCTGTACATGGGTATGTATTTACTGGATCTGGCCAAGGAATTGGCCGGTTTCTCTGCTGGTCTCTCCGGGGAACCCTTGCAGAGTTTTAAGTCCTTGTCTTCGAGGATCCGGGAATGCTCGAAGTTCATGTCCCGCGCCGCCTACGATGGCTTTGAGGCTTCGGCCCGAGTAGCTGCTGCCGGCATCGCGGCTCGATGCCAGGCGTGGCTGCAGTCATCGGACCTTGAGCCATG
The DNA here is from genome assembly GCA_033557465.1 of Ichthyophis bannanicus. Lineage (NCBI taxonomy): Eukaryota > Metazoa > Chordata > Amphibia > Gymnophiona > Ichthyophiidae > Ichthyophis > Ichthyophis bannanicus. The sequence goes on from JAWIIG010000056.1 coordinate 838,206, forward strand.
GGTTCAGGACAAGTTGGTTGATGTCCCTTGCCGAGGTGAAAACCTTTTTGGCAAGCCTGTGGCCGAGAAGGCCGCACAGCTCGAGACTGAGCACCTCACCAGGACAAGGCTGTCGAGGAAGACCTCTGCCCCTTCACATAAGAAGAAGGGCCCGGGTAAAAAGCCCTTTTACCCGAGGAAGGGCACTGCCTACAAACAGTACCCGCAGTAGCAGGCTGCCCAACCTGCCCCACAGGGTCAGCAAGCCCAAGGGCCGGGGTAATGGGCCCCGTAGGCAGACTGCCTCCAAGCCTCCGGCCCCTGCTCCCACTCAGCAGGGTGGAGGTTTTTGATTCCTTGAGTACAGCCAATCCTCCCATGCAGTCCCAGCCCTGCACAGGAGGCCGCCTAGCCTTGTTCACCCATCAGTGGCCCTTGATTACTCAGGACAGTTGGGTGCTGGACATAGTCCATCGAGGATATGCCCTCCATTTTCACCAACTTCCTCCGCCACACTTTCCAGGGGAACCTTTCAGGCCTCCCCTGCATACTGCCCTTCTCCTCCAGGAGCTCCAAGGGCTCTTACTGGACAAGGCGGTGGAGCCTGTGCCTCCTCACTTCCAGGGTCACAGTTTTTACTCCAGATATTTCCTGGTGCCAAAAAGAACCGGTGATCTTAGACCCATTTTGGATCTCAGAAACCTGAACAGGTTTCTGGTGAAAGAAAAGTTCAAGATGGTTACTCTTGGAACTCTTCTGCCCTACCTCCAGCAGGGAGATTGGCTATGCTCTTTAGATCTAAAAGATGCTTACACTCACATCCTCATTCATCCAGACCACAGAAAGTACCTCAGATTCATTGTGGGAGGAAACCACTATCAGTACAGGGTACTGCCTTTTGGGCTGACTTCCGCTCCCAGGGTCTTCATCAAGTGCCTGGCAGTAGTGGCAGCCTACCTGAGGAATCAGGGCATCTTTGTGTTTCCCTACCTAGACGACTGGCTCATCAGAGGCCAGACGTCTCTCGAGGTCCAGCAGGCCACCAACAGAACCATAGACCTGCTCCAAAAGGTGGGCTTTGTCATCAACTTCGCAAAGTCCACTTTACTCCCCTCCCAGAACTTGGAATTCATAGGGGCAAGGTTGGATTCTCAACTGGCAAGAGCATTCTTACCAGTGGACCGAGCACAAAGGCTCATAGACCTTGCAAGAAAGTTTCTGCACAGGTCCCTGGTCTCCGCCAGACTCTGTCTCAGGCTTCTAGGCCACATGGCGTCCACAGTTCAGGTGACCCCCAGTGCCAGGCTCCATATGAGGCCTGCCCAGTGGTGCCTTTGGACTCAGTGGTCACAGGCCTCAGGGACAGGATCAGAGTGTCCCACTGTTTTCTGACCTCCCTCAACTGGTGGTTACACCCCCCAATCTGCTGGTGGGGGTGCCTTTTCAAATGCCACCTCATAGGGTGGTGCTGACCACCGATGCCTCTCTGTTGGGTTGGGGAGCACACTGCCTGGACAAGTGCATCCAGGGCCTGTGGTCTCCTTGGGAGGCGTCCCAGCAGATCAATCTCCTGGAACTCAGAGCTATACGCTTGGCCCTCAAGGCCTTTGCTGCTTCCCTGGCCCATCAGTTGGTCTTGATCCAGACAGACAACCAGGTGGCCATGTTCTATGTGAACAAGCAGGGAGGAACTGGTTCCCAGCCCCTTTGTCAGGAAGCACAGGTCCTCTGTGCCTTTGCCCTGAAACACAACATGCTACTCAAAGCAGTTTACCTTCCAGGCCAGGAGAATTACCTGGCCGACAAGTTGAGGAGGATTCTGCAACCACACGAGTGGCAGCTGCATCCTTTAGTGGTTCAGAAGATTTTCTTCAAATGGGGTCTTCCCTCCATAGACCTGTTTGCCAGTCCACTGAACAACCAGCTGCCACAGTTCTGCTCCAGACAACCTCATCCTCTGAGAGTAGCAGCAGATGCTTTTCTGATTCCCTGGACTCAGGGCCTAATCTATGCGTTTCCTCCCACCCCTCTGGTGGCCCGGACACTGTTCAAGATTCTCCAAGACAGAGCCTTAGTCCTCCTGGTAGCTCCCAGGTGGCCCTGGCAGCCTTGGTTCCCCCTCCTGCTGCAGCTGGCGGTGGATCTGCCTCTGCCTCTGGGACTGCAGCCCGACCTTCTCTCTCAAGATCAGGGTTCCCTGCTGCATCCCAACCTCAAATCTCTCCATCTGATGGCATGGAGGCTGCAAGGGTAGTGTTGGCTCCATGGGGCCTGTCTAAGGAGGTTGAGGAGGTTCTCCTAGCTTCTAGAAAGCAATTTACTAGGAAAACCTATGCTCTCAAGTGGAAGAGGTTTTCTCTGTGGTGTCACTTACGTGCAGAAGATCCCTTCTCCTGTGCAGTGTCTGTAGTCCTTCAGTACCTACTGCACTTATCCAATCAAGGTCTCAAGTCCAACTCTGTTCGGGTCCACCTCTCTGCTTTGGCAGCTCACCACTCCTTAGTAGAGGGCCATTCCTTGTCTGTGCACCCTTTGGTGTCCAGGTTTCTCAGAGGTTTGTTACTGCTCAAACCTCCCATACGTCCTCCTGCTCCTGAGTGGGAGCTGAATGTGGTCTTGCAGCAGCAGACTCGACCACCTTTTGAGCCTATGGCTACTTGCCCTCTATGCTTCCTCTCATGGAAGACTCTCTTTCTGATAGCCCTGACTTTGGCTAGGAGAGTGAGTGAGCTTCAGGCCTTGGTCTGTGATAGGCATTATACCAGGTTCTATAAAAACAGGGTAGTCCTCAGGACTCATCCTAAGTTCCTTCCTAAGGTTGTCTCCTCTTTCCACCTCAACCAGGAGGTGGTTCTTCCAACATTCTTCTCTAGGCCTCATGCAAGTCAGGCTGAAACAGTTCTCCATACCTTGGACTGTAGGAGGGCCTTATCCTTCTACCTTGAACGTATGCAAGGTCACAGGAAGGCTTCTCAGCTCTTCCTCTCCTTTGACCCCAATAACTTGGGGAGGCCTGTGTCCAAGCGTACCTTGTCCATCTGGGTGACTGACTGTATCTCCTGGGCTTACAAGGTGGCTGACCTTCCTTTGCAGGGTAGGGTCACGGCCCACTGTGTGAGGGCAGTGGCTGCATCAGTGGCTCATCTCTGCTCTGTTCCAGTGCAAGACATCTGCCGGGCTGCTACCTGGTCTTCAAGCCAGACTTTTGCAGCCCACTACTGTCTGGAGAGGGAGTCCCGTAGGGACAGTACTTTTGGCCAAGCAGTACTCTGGAATCTCTTTGAGGTCTAGGCAACTCCTTCCCTCTGGTTGGGCTGTGGAGGGTGTGTTCTTGAAAAGCCTTTTCTCTGTTGCTGAGACTAGAGGGAGTTCTCTTGTTCAGCCTGGGTTCCTGGTAGCCCAGAGCTGGGGAGTCACCCATAAGTGAGGACTGACTTCCTGCTTGGTCCTGGAGAAAGAGTAGTTACTCAGCTGTAACAGGTGTTCTCCAGGAGCAGCAGGAATCAGTCCTCACTACCCTCCCTTCTCCCCTTGGAGTTGCATTTGTACATAGTTCATTTTTGCGTGCTGTTCTTAGCTATGTCATTTGACTGAGGCAAGATAGCACCTTTAGGCGGGAAGGGAACCGCGCATGTGTGCCTGCATTCCCAGAAGTTTTCATGGAAAGCTGGGGCAATGCTCCGCTGGGGCTTCATCGGTGTCGATGACACCCATAAGTGAGGACTGATTCCTGCTGCTCCTGGAGAACACCTGTTACAGGTGAGTAACTACTCTTTCTTGCTATTGCAAACAGAACAACATTATACAAAAATGAGAAGAATCTAAACAACTTACTGTGGGATGCAATGCTGGAAACAAAAAGGGTTTTAAATCAGGGGAGTAAAGCCACCACAGAAAACTTTTCACGCTGGAAGACAACAGCATACCTTATCACATAATGTATGCATGTGAATTTAAACATCAAGGGTAAAAAAATCCATGAGTATTTACACATTTTTTTGCTTACAAAGGAAGGAAAGCATGGAAGAGGAGCAGTGCCAGGCAAACAACGAAAGGAAATGTATAAAAGTGATCATAAGCTGAGCTTACCTGATAGCTAGAAACATCTATTACAGCCATCTAGTAGAACTGTACCTACAGAATGCTACTGATTTTATAACTCTTGGTGAGAAAACTAATGGAAACCCTTGGGATGCAACAGAAAATTCACCGTGCTTCTAGGGGGGAACTTATTCTTAAAATGGCAAAAACTGCTAAATAGGAGTTTAAAAAATGCTTTGTAAAATATATGATGTTGTAAATACAGCGATGTTTAGCATCAATTTGAATTTGAAATCTAAAAATTGAAATGATACCTATAAACCGAATGCTAAGGAACCAGCGTCAAGGGTGGTAATCTATTGTCTCACTTAGGAGCATTTTATATCTATGAGCTCACTTATGAGCATTTTATGAAAACTATATGTGTAATACATGAAATAAATAGTGTAGCTGGAGGAGGAGAGGGGAGCCATCCCTGAACCTGTGCATGTAAAACCGGGGAAATGCAGTTTGTGGCCATGAAACACTTATGTGGCTGAAGAGTTTTAGCAGCAACTCGGAAGCAGAAAATATAGGAGCAAAAAAACATGAAATTTTAAAGTCTATGGGGTATGTTTACTAAAAGGCCGGTAAAGTGCGGGCCGCGGTAGAGTGAGTGTGCTGTATAAGGAGTGGGCGTTCCGTCCTGAAGAAGAAAAGCCGTGATTGACAGATGCGCTAAGGTGCGCGGTGCCCGTGTGCGCCCCGCACCTTACCGCAACTGAGAGCCGAACGGGAGGCATATGTGTTGCGCTGATCCTCAAGCAGAAGAACAGAGCCACAGCACAATGGTTAAAGCACTGACCAATGGTGTGGGGATCAGGGGTTCGAAACCCCACAATGTACAATGGCTTGTTGAGGTGTTAGTTTATGAGGCAGAGAAATACTGGGCCGAATAAGGCAGCGCGCTGAGTTGTTTTTTGGCACACATCAATACTGGACGGGATAAGGAGGCGCGCTGATGTTTTTATGCGACATATGAATACTGGGCGGCATAAAGCGTCGCGCTGATGTTTTCTGGCGCCATATTACTACTGGGCGGCATAAGGCGGTGCGCTGGTTACGGCGGCAATCGCATAATGGAAGGTATAAGTGGGGCGCTGATGTGCAAACAGAAACACAGAGCCACAGCACAATGGTTAAGGCACTTACCAATGGTGCAGGGATCAGGGTCCGATCCCCCACAGTGCACAATGTAGACAGCTGCCTGAGGTATGTTTATTTTAGGAGGCATATAAATAATGGACATCATAACGCGGCACGCAATTGTTTTTGACGCAGTGTAATACTGGCTTGCATAAGTGGCGCATGGATGTTAAATTAGAAGAGCAGAGCCAAAGCACAATGGTTATAACTCCCACCAATGCTGCAGGGATCATGGGTTTGATCCCCACAGTGACCAATGCAGACTGCTGTTTGCTGTGTAACTTTAGGAGGCTGATAAATAATGGGTGGCATAAGGCAGTGGTATGCTGGGCTGAAAGCATCGCGCTACTGTTTTCTGAGTTATGTTAATACTGAAAGGCATAAGCAGCGTGCTGATGTGCAAATCAGAGAGCAAAGCTGCAGCACAATGGTTACCACACCAACCAATGCTGCAGGGATCAGGGGTTCGATACCCAACAGTGCAAAATGAAGACAGCTGGCTGAGGCAGTAGCTGTTAGGGGTAATATTGTTTTAGGAGTACCTTATTGTATATTTGTAGAATCATAACTGATAGCAAATACACTCTCAAAGCAGTGTAACGGAACGTCGCCCATCGGTTAATGCAGAGGGCACATGTGAAAATGCAATGTCCGCCATGGCACCCTACAATGTTGGTGAAAGTGTAGCCAAGTGTGCTATATGAGGCAGGGTAAGGTGAGAGCACTGTCCCAGATGGCAGCAGTGTGCATTGTAACGTATGGGAATTGTAAGTCTGTGTGCTGACCAAGGTCTGCCATACCTGATTTGGCAGGGAGGGGCTGCAGATAGGGGCAGGCGACTGATATCAACAGGGGTTCAGAGTTATTCTCATATGGTAATCAGTTGCAGGGCCTGTCTGTAGCCTCACCCAGCTAAATCAGGTATGGCAGAACTGGGTCAGCCATTCTTGATGTAGCAAGGAGCGACTGCACACAGTCCCTGTCGACTGATATCAACGGGATTAGAGTGTATCTTATCTTGTAAACTGCCCTATTCCCGTTGGAGACTGAAATCATAAGAGTAGTACAGCTCCATTAAACTCAAGCTCTGGGAAAGAAGCCAATACTCTTCTGTTGTGAATGCTGACAACCTGTGGAGATACTGAATGATGGAGGGGTGTCCATGGTTTGAATGTTCCTGTGAATAAGGTTGGCAGAGGTATGTCAACTGTCTGTGTGCAACTGTACAGCAATCTGTGATGCTGTCTCAAAAGAACTACCCCCTTGTGCCAGATATCAATGCACCTGTTATGGTGTTTCAGAAGGCACAATATAAACACACGTTGCTAGGAAATGAAAACCTCATTCTCCACAAAGGCCATGTTGAAAGGCTGTCAACTCCCAAGGCACTATTGTACGTAACCCATAAGCTGTGTCAATCAAAGGCATGGCAAAAGATGCCCCAAGGATGTAGAGATGAACTCAGAAACGTTACCCACTAGCACTAACATCCCTCAGTTTGAATGGCAAAGGAGGTATGTGGCAAACCCACACGTAACACAAGCACTGCACAGAGCTAAAACACAAAAACAATACAAAAGTAAAAGAGGGATGAAGATCAGTTGCTGTACTGCAGAAAGCATCTCCATCCCATGTGGCACCCATTAAAATGGACAAACATATTCTAGCTAGCTACAGCCATGCACAGAGTGATGTTAATGTACCGTGCTATAATGACTGTGTGTGAAAGAGGATGGTAAGATGTGGCCAGCAGAGGAGGCTCAAATGGCAGAATAGGTGACATATCAGGATGACTGTGGAGTACAAGTGCTATGCAGAGCACACACAGGAGAGGCAATCAGGGACAGCTGCAATGCTGGAATGTGTAGGAGGCCAGGATGTGGGTTATCAGCATGCACATCAGGGTAGGATGGCACACAGTTGCCATTACAGAAAATTGTACGGAAGGATGGGTAACAACTCAGTTGAGGGTACAATATGCTCACAGCACACATCAGCACATATATGACGATCAAACAAATGTTAAACACCGTTTACGGACAAGCATACAAATATAAGACACCACAGAGGAAGCACACTAATGACCACTACCACAAATCACAATGGCTAAACCGGCATGCCACACCAACAATGTGAGCTCTATAGCAAAGACTGCATAAAGAAAGAGTGCAGTCCACTAAACAAACCACCTGCTGACTGTAAGGGCAAGCAAACACCAAAAAGTAAGCATGAGAATGCACATGCAGATCTGCTAATTACTCATACAATTGCAGTCTGTATTTGTGATGTGGTGCACATGTGCACACACAATGAAATGTTCTGCAGTGGATACTGCATGCAAAAGAGGGGAAAAATATACCACAAGGGCAACAGAGGACGGTATGTGGATCATGTTAAGAATTTGGATCAAGACACGTGAATGTTCAACATGTAATCAGGTGTAACACACAACACCTGAATCACAGAAAAACAAAACCCCCTGCTGTGTTGCCATGTAAACACCCTAAAGTGGGACATCTCTGAAAAAAAAGAATATGTGATGGCTAAGCAGCACACAGGATGCACCTTGATGTACATTGAGGAGAGAGAAGGGTGTTTGTAGAGGTGAGGAACCTGATGTTACCTCATGGTACAGTTAGCAGATTAGAAAACAAAGGATATAGCACATGTGCTGATAAAAACACAAAACTACAGAGTATAAACACATGACTGTAGCCACTCCCAGAAACAGTACACTGAGTACACTGTAACACACTGAGCACACTGAGCCAAGCATACTAAGCACAGTGTATGGCAACCTGTAATACCCAGCGAGGTTACATATGTCTGCCATATACACAACTGCCACTGTACAAGGATGTGAGCACAGGTGGCACATGTACATGTGTGGCAAATGGTCCCAGACAAGTGTCAATGTGATCAAAGAGAGAAGGACTAACCTACTGGTAACAAAATGGCCTTGGACCCAAGCAAACACTGATCAATTCCCACTAGCACCCCATGTGGCCTAGGTCAAGCCATGTAACCCCTCATTACCGTGGAACAAAGACCAGTTAATCCTCATCCAATGACATTGACAAAAAAACAATGCAGTCTCTGGGTCACAACGACGCAGGACTGATAAACAGGCAATGCAATGTGTGCCTTTGTCTCACCCCTGCTCAATCACCAAAAGAGTCACATGTTTGTGGAATAAATATCTTTATTTGGTTTACACATCACAGATAGTGTAGTCAGTGCCATCATAATATGGAAGGTGAGTGCATCTCTGATGGCATATTGAAAAAACCTCTAATAGGGCATAAATCCAACTCACACAGAAAGTCAATTCATTCACCACAAATGAAGAGCAGGAGATATAATGTGCATCTACTGCATACAATGCACTGGGCAGCAGACCCCCAGCCCCTACCTGAG
>JAWIIG010000057.1:600000-822503 GCA_033557465.1 Ichthyophis bannanicus
AGGCCTCAGATCTTGAACAGTGGGTTCAAGATAAGCTGGGCAACATACCTTGCAAGGAGAAAATCTCTTTGGCAAAGACTGGCAAATTAGAGTCTCAATTAGAGTCTGAAAATACTACTCTAAAGAGACTGTCCAGCTGACCCTGCTAGGAAAAAGACTCCTGCAAAGAAGTCTTACAATAATAAGAGAGAAATTCTTCCCTTCCTAGTCCCCTGCTTCTCAGTATCATGGCCAGGCCCCACAGAAGAGGCAACAGCCTCCTAAGCAGTACATAGCTAAACCTCAACCAGCCCTGCAACCAAAGTCTGCACCTGGTTTTTGACTCTTTTCTAGAGAACATTGCCACCCTGTCTCTGGAGAGATCTATAAATTAATGAATGGAATGAATGGAATGGGTAAACGTAGATTGATTGTTTATGTCATAGAAACATAGAAAAATGATGACAAAAAAAACACATGGCCTATCTAGTCTGTCCTTCCATATCAACAACTACAACAGTCCCCTTTTTTTCCTTCAGAGATCCTCTGTGTTTCTCCCATGCTTTTTTACTAGTCTCAGAAGTAACCTTACCATATAACTTAATGGCCTTGTGAAGTAGAAACCTCTAGTCCAGGGGTCTGCAACCTTTAAGACATAAAGAGCCACTTGGACCCGTTTCCGAAGGGAAAAAAAAAACTGGGAGCCGCAAAACCATTGCGACATTTAAAACAAATCTAACACTGCATATATTGTTTCTTACCTTAATGCTATATACGACCCCCTACTTTTCCTGTTAAAATATAGGTGTTTGGCCTATACTCGCCGTATAAGACTACCCCTCTTCCTTCGCACACCAAAAAAAATACGCCAGAAAATATCACAACAACAAGTAACAATATTTGATTTCAAAATTATGATGATTTTGTAGTCAAATCACTAATATGAAATAAAATTATTTTTTCTACCTTTGTTGTCTGACCAATTTATTCTTTGATCATGCTGGTCCCGATCTGAGGCTTCTGCTTTCCTGTCTTCTCTTAGCTCTCTTTCTGTGGTCTATGGTCCATCTGCCATTTCTTATCTCTTCTTTCGTTTTCTTCACTTCTTTCCATCAGCCTATTTCCAGTCCCAGTAACCCTCCCCAATATCAGCCCCTTTCCAGTCCTCACTCCCAGTACCTTCCAATGTCAACTTGCATTCCCATGATTGCCACTGGTGTCCATTTCCTTCCAATCCCCCTCCTTCCCCACTGACCAGTCCCTTCTAGTACAAATACCATGGCAGCCTTAGCCCCCAGTTATCTTCCAGGGCCAGCAGCTCTATCCTCCCCTCCCCACAATCAGCCCATGCCCATTCAAAGCCCCCCAATCAGCTCGCTTCCAGTGCTAATCCCCCCTCAACCCCATTACCAGTGCTAGCCTCCCCTAATCAGCCCAATACCAGTCCTACCCCCCATCAGCTCATTACCAGTCCTAGCCTCCCCTAATCAGCTCATTTCCAGTGCTAGTCCCCTCAACCCCATTACCAGTGCTCCATCCCTCCATGTCAGCCCCCTCCATGTCAGCCCCCCTCCCTCCATCCATGTCAGCCCCCTCCATCCCTCCATGTCAGCCCCCCTCCCTCCATCCATATCAGCTCCCTCCCTCCATGTCAGCCCCTCCATCCCTCCATGTCAGCCCCTCCTCCCTCCCTCCCTCCATGTCAGCCCCCCTCCCTCCCTCCATGTCAGCCCCCCTCCCTCCATCCATCCATATCAGCTCCCTCCCTCCATGTCAGCCCCCCTCCCTCCATCCATCCATATCAGCTCCCTCCCTCCATGTCAGCCCCCTCCATCCCTCCATGTCAGCCCCCTCCCTCCATCCATATCAGCTCCCTCCCTCCATGTCAGCCCCCCTCCCTCCATCCATATCAGCTCCCTCCCTCCATGTCAGGCCCTCCTCCCTCCCTCCATCCATGTCAGCCCCCTCCCTCCATGGCAGCCCCAACAGCTCCCTCCCTCCAAGTCAGCCCCCCTCCCTCCATCCATCCATACAGATCAGCTCCCTCCCTCCATGTCAGCCCCCTCCATCCCTCCATGTCAGCCCCCCTCCCTCCATCCATATCAGCTCCCTCCCTCCATGTCAGCCCCTCCTCCCTCCATCCATCCATGTCAGCCCCCCTCCCTCCCTCCCTCCATGTCAGCCCCCCTCCCTCCCTCCCTCCCTCCCTCCATGTCAGCCCCCCTCCCTCCATCCATCCATATCAGCTCCCTCCCTCCATGTCAGCCCCCTCCATCCCTCCATGTCAGCCGAGGGGCCTCCATGTCAGCTCCCCTCCCTTCTTCTGCAGCCGCGGCTCCCTGCCTCTTACGGAACCGCGGCTGTGCTTTTAAAATCATCTCGGAGCCCTTCCTGTCTTGACGGGCTCCGTGCAGCATTGTCCCGCCTCCAAACTTCCTTTAGAGGCGGGACAATGCTGCACGGAGCCCGTCAAGACAGGAAGGGCTCCGAGATGATTTTAAAAGCACAGCCGCGGTTCCCTAAGAGGCAGGGAGCCGCGGCTGCAGAAGAAGGGAGGGAGCTTACAAAACTATTGCCTGTCACCGGGCGGGCAGTGTGCTCCGGAGCCGCGGCAAAGGTGAGAAAGAGCCGCATGCGGCTCCGGAGCCGCGGGTTGCCGACCCCTGCTCTAGTCTAATTCTAAGTGTAGGAAATCTCATAGAAAGTGCAGATTCAGAAAAGCCAAAATTCAGACTTTGAGGTAGAACGTTGCAACTAGTCTCAAAAGTAACCTCACCATATAACATAATGGTTGTGTGAAGTAGAAACTTGTAGTCTTATTCTAAGTGTAGGAAATCTCATAGAAAGTTCACTCTCTGAAAGGCGAAAAATCTGACTTTGAGGTAGAACGTTGAAACTAGATTCAAAAGTAACCTTACCATATGACATAATGCGTGTGTGAAGTAGAAACCTCTAGTCTAATTCTAAGTGTAGGAAATCTCATATAAAGTGCAGATTCAGAAACGCCAAAAATCTGACTTAGAGGTAGAACGTTGAAACTAGTCTCAAAAGTAACCTTACAAAAGTAACCTTACCATAAAACACAATGGATGTGTGAAGTGAATTTAGATACCGTCCTCATGTCTACCACCTCCACTGGGAGACTCTTTCTGTAGACAAATATTCTCCAGGAACAAGCAGGAAGTCAGCACGAACGGAGCCCTCGTGTGGAGCAAATCCCCAGGTTTCATAGAAAGCCTTTGGGGGAGTTGCCACCACGCATGCGTGGTCCCCTTCCCACCCAAGGGTGCTATCTTGCTCAGTCTCCTTTTTTCCGCTTAGCCCTTTAGACGTAGTCCATAGTGTCCTGGAAAAAGTTGATTTTTTTCTGGTTTTCTCAACTGGTCGACACCGGTACTGGTCGACACTGGTACACCGGTATCGAGTAGGTCTCACTTTTTCAGTTTTTGTCAGGTTTTGACTTTGCTGCGTTCGCGCCCCTTTTTTTCTTCACTGTCAGCCCGGGTCTGCGACCTTGCAGGGGCCCTTTTTCCCCCGATGGCTACCAGGGGGTTTAAGAAATGCGATCCGTGTAGGAAACTTATGTCCCTCACCGATGCACACGACTGCTGCCTCCGGTGCCTTGGGCCTGACCACGACCCGACGGTCTGTGGCCCGTGTAAGAGAATGTCCTCTAAGGCCCTGAAGAGCCGCCAGCAGCAGCATGATAGGATTCTTCCGGTCCCCCATGCCTCTGAGAGCCGGACCTCATCCGAGGCCTCCACTTCTCGGGGGGGAACACTCCGAGTCCGAGCAGCATCCGGGTTCCTCGGAGAGGGGGGTCTCCCTCGAGGGAACACAAGAGGAAGAAAAAATCCTCGAAGGTGTCATCTCTGGATCGCTCCGAGCGACTCGACTCTTCTTGGGGCCTGTCGCAGAGCCCCGAGGGCCGGCCCGGATCATTGGAAAAGGAGCGCTCGGCAAAGGTTCCCCGTCGGGAGATGGATCAGCAAAGGCAAGTACCGACTGTCCTTGTCGAGAACTCCATTCTGGGGGAACCAGCATCGGCTCCGACCGTGTCGGTACCCGAGCCGGCAGCTGCGGAGCCTCCCGGACTCGAGTCCAGGATGGCAGCTTTGGAGCGCAGTTTTACTGCCTTCATTGAACAGAGCAGACGCTGATGTCCAGCCTGTCCGGTTCTTCCACCCTGACCACTGGGCTCTCAACGTCGAAGTCATCCCCGGAGGCCTAGCCGATCCTCAAGACCTTCCGGGCTCGAGTCGATCCTCGACCGAGGTCTCACTCGGCCTCCCTTCGGGACTGAGGTCATCGCTGCCGAGCCTGCTGGCGTCGGGGCAGTCAGTGCCGGGGTCCTCGATGCCTGACGAGCCCCTCGATTCCTCCTCGGAGGCGTCAGCATGGGAAACAGAGGACGAGGAGTCCCCGGATACCCGCCAACATAGGGATGTCCTCTCTGATTCCCCTGTTTCCGAGCCGTGGAGAAGTTCCCCTCTGGAGGACATGGGGTTTTTGGACTTCATGTAGGACATGTCCAAGGCTTTGGCGTTCCCCTCTGGAGGACATGGGGTTTTTGGACTTCATGCAGGACATGTCCAAGGCTTTGGCGTTCCCCACGGAGTCCGAACATAAGAACATAAGACATGCCATACTGGGTCAGACCGAGGTCCATCAAGCCCAGTATCCTGTTTCCAACAGTGGCCAATCTAGGTCATACGTACCTAGCAATATCCCCAAAAGACACAGGTTCCACAATGCTTGTACTGGGTCAAGCATTGATATCCTGGGTCCCTTTTAATAGTGGTTTATGGACCTTTCCTCCAGGAACTTGTCCAAACCTTTTTTAAACCCAGCTATACTAACAGCCCTTACTACATCCTCCGGTAACAGATTCCAGAGTTTGATTACACGTTGAGTGCAAAAATATTTTCTCTTATTTGTCTTAAATAGTTTACCCTGTAGCTTCATTACATGTCCCCTAGTCTTTCTATACTCTGATAGCGTAAACAATTGATCCACGTTTATCCGTTCCACTCCATTCATTAATTTATAGACCTCTATCATATCTCCCCTCAGCCGTCTCTTCTCCAGGCTAAAGAGCCCTAACCTTCTTAGCCTCTCTTCATAGGAGTAGCCTTCCATCCCCTTCACCAATTTGGTGGTTCTTCTCTGTACTTTTTCTAATAACGCTATGTCCTTTTTAAGATACGGTGACAGAATTGCACACAATATTCAAGGTGCGGTCGTACCATGGAGCGATACAGAGGCATTATAACATCCTTTGTTTTATTCTCCATCCCTTTCCTTATGATACCTAGCATTCTATTTGCTTTCTTGGCCGCCGCTGCACACTGGGCGGAGGGTTTTAACATGTTATCCACGATGACTCCTAAATCTTTTTCCTGGGTGGTGGTTTCTAACGTGGAGCCTTGCATCGTGTAACTATAGTGTGGGTTCTTTCCTAGGTGCATAACTTTGCACTTGTCCACATTAAATTTCATCTGCCATTTGGATGCCCAGTCTTCCAATTTATCCAGATCCTCCTGCAGTTTTCCACAATCCTCTTGGGTTTTAACAACTTTAAACAGTTTTGTGTCATCTGCAAATTTGATAACCTCGCTAGTTATTCCCTTTTCCAGGTCATTTATGAATATGTCAAAAAGCAACGGACCCAGTACAGATCCCTGGGGTACTCCACTATTCACCTTTTTCCATTGGGAATATTGGCCATTTAGCCCTACCCTTTTAACCAGTTCCCGATCCACAATAGTACACTGCCTCCTATCCCATGACTTTTTAGCTTCGCCAAAAGTCTCTGATGGGGGACTTTGTCAAAAGCTTTCTGAAAGTCCAGATACACTATATCAACTGACTCACCTTTGTCTACCTGTTTTTATGCACACCTTCAAAAAAAACATATCAGATTAGTAAGACAAGATCTTCCTTGTCTAAAGCCATGTTGGCTGTCTCCCATTAGGCCATGACTATCTACATGCTGTGTAATTTTGTTCTTTATGATGGTTTCTACCATTTTCCCTGGTACTGACGTCAGGCTCACCGGTCTGTAATTTCCTGGGTCACCCCTGGAACCCTTTTTAAAAATTGGTGTTAGGTTGGCGACCCTCCAATCTTCAGGTATTACAGATGATTTTAATGAAAGTTCACAGATTACTAATAGCAGGTCTGAAATCTCATATTTCAGTTCTTTCAACACTCTGGGATGTATACCATCCGGTCCAGGTGATTTGCTACTATTCAGTTTATCAAATAGTTGTAATATGTCTTCCCGGTGTAGCGATATTTCTCTCAATTCCTCTGCAGTATCACCTTTAAATACCACTTCAGTCTTGGGTAACATCCCTACATCTTCCTCAGTAAAGACCGAAGCAAAGAATTCATTCAGTCTCTCTGCTATAGCCTTGTTTCCTCTTACTGCCCCTTTTACCCCTCTATCATCTAATGGTCCAATTGACTCTCTCACAGGCCTTTTGCTACGAATGTACTTGAAAAAGTCTTTATTTCGTGTTTTTGCTTCCGTAGCAAGTTTCTTCTCAAATTCCCGCTTTGCCTGCCTTATCAATGCTTTGCATTTAACTTGCCAGTGCTTGTGCTGTTTCCAGTTTTCATCATTTGGCTCTTTTTTCCATTTCCTGAAGGTTGCTTTTTTGGCAGCAACAGCCTCTCTGACCTCACCTTTAAACCATGCTGGCAGTTTTTTGGACTTTCTTCCACTTTTCCTAATGCGTGGAATACAGCTGGTCTGGGCTTCGAGGATAGTATTTTTAAATAACACCCAAGCTTGCTGTAAGTTTTTAACCTTTGGAGCCGCTCCTTTTAGTTTTTTCCTAACTATATTCCTCATTCTATCATAGTCTCCCTTTTGAAAGTTAAAAGGTAGTACTGTGGATGCCTTTACTATCTGTCCTCCACTAATTAAATCAAACATGATCATACTATGATCACTATTGCCAAGTGGTCCCAACACCCTTATTTCTTGCACCAGATCTGGCGTTCCACTAAGGACTAGGTCCAGTATGGCTTCCCCTCTGGTCGGTTCATGAACCAGCTGCTCCAAGAAGCAGTCATTTATTCCATCTAGAAACTTTATCTCTTTAGCTTGTCCTGCTGTGACACTGACCCAGTCGATACCGGGGTAATTGAAATCACCCATTATTACTACTCTGTTGTGACTTTTGTTAGCTTCCTTGATTTCTTTGAGCATTTCATCATCCATTTGTTCATTCTGGCCAGGCGGTCGATAGTATACTCCAACTGCCATCACCTTCCCCTTCATAAATGGAATTTCAATCCATAGAGATTCTACAGCAAATTTTGTTCCCTGCAAAACTTTAATCCTTTCTGACTCAATGCCCTCTCTAACATAGAGCGCAACCCCTCCACCAATTTGATCAGCTCTATCATTACGATATAGTGTGTATCCAGGTATCACAGTGTCCCAATGGTTATCCTCCTTCCACCATGTCTCTGAGAGTGCAATCATATCTAACCTCTCATTTAGTGCTATATATTCTAACTCTCCCATCTTATTGTTTAGACTTCTAGCATTGGCATACAAGCATTTTAGAGACTGTATTTTATTCATATTAATCTTGCTATTGGTAGGCAGGGATAATTTGGAATCTTTATGCTCTGTCTGCTCCTTACTCAAGGGCATTTGGGCTACTATACTCCCTTTTGGAACCTCACTGCTTTTGGTAGTATCCTTCAAGGATACCTTTGTCCGAACCATGCACTCCTGGGTGACTGTTGGCTTTCCCCCAATTTCTAGTTTAAAAGCTTCTCTATCTCTTTTTTAAAGGTTAATGCCAGCAGTCTGGTCCCATCCTGATTAAGGTGAAGCCCATCCTTTCGGAAGAGCCCCCCCTTTCCCCAGAATGTTCCCCAGTTCCTAACAAATCCAAAACCCTCATCCCTTGCACCTTTGTCTCATCCACGCATTGAGACTCCGGAGCTCTGCCTGTCTTTTGGGTCCTGCACGTGGAACAGGAAGCATTTCGGAGAACGCTATCCTGGAAGTTCTGGATTTCAACTTCCTACCTAAAAGCTTAAATTTAGCCTCCAGAACTTCCCTACCACATTTTCCTATGTCTTTGGTACCAAAATGTACCAAGACAGCAGACTCCTCCCCAGCACTATCTATGATCCTATCTAGGCGGTGCGTGAGGTCCGCTACCTTCGCACCAGGCAGACATGTTACCAGGCGATCCTCACGTCCACCAGCCACCCAGCTATCTACATTTCTAATGATTGAATCACCAACTATAACAGCTGTCCTGACCCTCCCCTCATGGGGACATGGCCCTGGAAAAACGTCCTCGGGGCGAGAGGGTTTTACATCACCTGGAGGACAGGTCCTAGTTACAGGATCACTTCCTGCCACACCAGGGTGATGCTCTCCTGTCACGTGACCTCTCTCCTCCATGGCAACAGGGATGCTGCCAGACTGGAGGTGGGACTTCAGGACTATATCCCTGTAGGTCTCGTCCATGTACTTCTCTGTCTTTCTTATGTCTTCCAGGTCTGCTACTCTAGCCTCTAGAGAACGGACTCGTTCCCTGAGAGCAAAGAGTTCTTTGCAATTAGTGCATACGTAAGACCTCTCACCAACTGGGAGAAAATCATACATGTGACACTCAATGCAAAAGACCGGAGAACCCCCATCTTGTTGCTGGACTTCTGTCTGCATCTTAGTTTAAAGCTTGTGTTTAGGTCTTTTAAACTCTGTATATAATAAGGATTGGTGTGGATGCTTATACCAATAAAAGTGTATCTAATACCCTAATACACCTTGTGTACCTGAAGCTTAAGTAATTAATCTCAGGTCCTCTGTGTATGACTGATTTGGATAACGAGCTGCACCTGAGAGCAGCCCCTTTCCTCTAAGATGTGCAAGTACCTATAAAATTACAATTACCCCAGGGGTGGGTGGGTGCTGGGGAGGGAGGGAGGGAGATAAGTCCTATTAAAGAGGGCAGTTACAAGGTACACAGGGGGGAAGGGGGTACCACACAAAGCCCAGTTAGTTGAGAGAGGCAAGGTAAGTTATAGCTGAGAAGGCTGAACTAGCACACCACTAAGACAAACAATAAATAATTAGAGGATCCTTGAGCTGACGAGCTTGAGATCCTCCAGTATGAGGCTCCCCCGTGGGAGGCCCTCACTGTATCAATGCCTCCGATCCTGGAACGACTAATGCTCCGTATCTGGGCGACACCGGCGTCAACGCCATTGATAAGCAAATGGCTCGACTTGATGTACCAAGTCCGCCGGAGCCCTGGGTTTCAAAAATCACAACTGCCGCACAGCTCTACGGTTGTGGAATCAGCCATGCGCCAGTTGAAGAGCCAGAAGATGCACTCCTCGGTGCCTCCCAGCAGTGAGGCCCACAACTTGGATGTCCTCAGCAGGAAGTGTTTTCAGGGTGCAATGCTGAATTGTCGGATCCAGGCATACCAGCTGTATATGGGCATGTACCTGAGGGACCTGGCGAAGAAACTCACCGGGTTCTCTGCTGCTCTCTCCGAGGAGCCTTTGTAGCGCTTCAAGGGCCTGTCCAAAGCTGTCCGTGAGTGCTCCAAATTCATGTCTCAGGCAGCCTATGACAGGTTCGAGTCGGTAGCCCAAGTAGCCGCGGCTGGCATCGGTGCACACCGCCAGGCTTGGCTGCAATCGTCGGACCTCGAACAGTGGGTTCAGGACAAGTTGGTCGATGTCTCATGCCAAGGGGAGAATCTCTTCGGCAAACCCATGACCATCAAGGCCGCAGAGCTGGAGTCTGACTTCATGACGAGGACACGGCTAAGAAGACCTCTGCCCCTTCACATAAGACGGGCTTGGGTAAAAAGCCCTTTTACCCAAGGAAGGGTGCTGCTTGCCGAAATTACCCCCACTATCGGGCCTTCCCGGCTCCCCAGAAGGGGCAGCAGGCCAAGGGACAGGGTCATAGCCCAGGTAAGCAGGAAGGCCCCGGCCTCAGCTCAGCCTGGGAGTGGCTTTTGACTCCTGCAGCATGGCCCCTCTTCCAAAAGGAGCTAGTCAGTCCACAGGAGGCTGGCTTGCCTTGTATGCCCACAGGTGGATAGCCATTACCACCGATGCCTGGGCCTTACAGGTGGTCTGGGAGGGCTACCTTCTTCACCTAGACCAAGTGCCGCTGCAGCACTTCCCATGAGAGTAGTGGCCCAGTGGTTAGGACAAGGTACTTCAGGCCGGAGGGCCGGGGGTTCAAGTCCCACCTGGGGACAGCAATCTCAGGCCGGAGGGACTGGGATTTCTAGTCCTATAGGCACTCCTTGTGGTCTTGGGCAAGCCAATTAACCCTCCAATGCCCATGTTCCCTGTAAGTATTAGCGTATGTGTGTCATATCCCCTCGTGTTAAATGTATCTCCCAATTGACCGCTTTGACCCGGTGAAAAGCGGGATATAAATACAGCTAAATAAATAAATGAGAGCCACTCAGGTCTCCCCTTCACCAGGACCACCTTCTGAAGTAGTTAGCAGACCTTCTCGAGGATCAGGTGGTAGAACCGGTGCCCCACCACCTGCAGGGCAGGGGCTTCTACTCCAGGTATTTTCTGGTGCCAAAGAGGACAGGAGGCCTCAGACCCATCCTCAACCTGCGCAACCTCAACAAATTCCTGATGAGGGAGACGTTCAAGATGCTCTCCCTTGGAATATTGCTGCCTTACTTCCGCAGGGAGACTGGCTATGCTCCTTAGACCTAAAGGATGCCTATACACATATCCTAATCCACCCAAGCCACAGGCAATATCTGTGCTTTGTGGGGGGAGGCAATCATTACCAATACAGGGTGCTTCCTTTTGGCCTTGCTTCGGCCCCCAGGGTGTTCACAAAGTGCCTGGCGGTGGTTGCTGCCTTTCTCAGGCTTCAAGGGATCTTTGTCTTCCCCTATCTCGATGACTGGCTCATCAGAGGCACTTCAGCCATCGAAGTGCACCAGGCCACGGCTCGCATCATCCAGGTGCTGCAGGATCTAGGGTTTGTAATCAACTACCCCAAGTCCGGCCTATCTCCGACTCAACAGCTGGAGTTCATTGGGGCCAGAATCAACACCCTTCAGTCGAAGGCCTATCTACTTGCAGACAGGGCCGGCATGCTTATGGTCCTGGCAGGACATGTGAGTCGCAGATCTGCAGTATCAGCAAGACAATTCCTGCGCCTCCTCGGGCACATGGCTTCCATGGTCCATGTTACCCCAGATGCCCTTTTCCACATGCGGACCGCTCAATGGTGTCTCAGACCAGTGGTCCCAGGCCACGGGGCGCCTCCAGGACAGGGTCAAGGTGTCCAGGTGTCTGGTATGGTCCCTGGCCTGGAGGCTCCGACCACATCACTTGGAGTGGAAATGCCTTTCCAGGGCCCTCTACACACGAGGGTCCTCACCACAGATGCCTCCCTGCTGGGCTGGGGAGCCCATTGCCAGGGTTTCTGCACTCAGGGTCCCCGGGCGAGAGGGTCCAGCAAAATCAATTCGTTGGAACTCCGTGCCATCCGTCTTGCCCTCAAGGTTTTCAGGCAGCTCCTGGCCCACGAATCTGTCCTGGTTCAGGCAGACAACCAGGTAGCCGTGTTCTCCGTGAACAAGCAGGGAGGCACGGGGTCCTGTTCGCTTTATCAGGAAACCCTGGACCTGGGCTCATTTGCAGCCCAGCATGGCATTCGTCTCCGAGCAGTGTACCTGCCAGGCCAGGACAACTGGCTGGCCAACAGACTCAGCAGGATACTCCAGCCCTGTCCAAACCTTTTTTAAACCCAGCTACACTAACAGCCTTTACTACATCCTCTGGTAACAAATTCCAGAGTTTGATTACATGTTGAGTGAAAAAATATTTTCTTTTATTAGTCTTAAATAGTTTACCCTGTAGCTTCATTGCATGTCCCCTAGTCTTTCTATATTCTGATAACGTAAACAATCGATCTACGTTTACCCGTTCCACTCCGTTCATTAATTTATAGACTTCTATCATATCTCCCCTCAGCTGCCTCTTTTCCAGGTTGAAGAGCCCTAACCTCTTTAGCCTTTCTTCATAGGAGTATCCTTCCATCCCCTTTACCATTTTGGTGGCTCTTCTCTGAACCTTTTCTAATAACGCTATATCCCTTTTAAGATACGGCAACCAGAATTGCACACAATATTCAAGGTGCAGTCTCACCATGGAACGATATAGAGGGATTATATCATCCTTTGTTTTATTTTCCATTCCTTTCCTTATGATACTTAGCATTCTATTTGCTCTTGGCCACCGCTGCACACTGGGCCAACGGTTTTAACATGTTATCCACAATGACGCCTAAATCTTTTTCCTGGGTGGTGGTTCCTAATGTGGAACCTTGCATCGTGTAACCATAGTGTGGGTTGTTCTTCCCTAGGTGCATAACTTTGCACTTGTCCACATTAAATTTCATCTGCCATTTTGATGCCCAGTCTTCCAATTTATCAAGATCCTCTTGCAATTTTCCACAATCCTCTTGGGTTTTAACAACTTTAAATAGTTTTGTGTCATCTGCAAATTTGATAACCTCACTCATTATTCCCTTTTCCAGGTCATTTATGAATATGTCAAAAAGCAGCGGACCTAGCACAGATCCCTGGGGTACACCACTATTCACCTTTCTCCATTGGGAAAATTGGCCATTTAGCCCTACCCTCTGCTTTCTATCTTTTAACCAGTTCCTGATCCACAGTAGTACACTGCCTCCTATCCCATGACTCTTTAGTTTTGCCAAAAGTCTCTGATGAGAGACTTTGTCAAAGGCTTTCTGAAAGTCCAGATACACTATATCAACTGACTCACCTTTGTCCACCTGTTTATTCACACCGTCAAGAAAACATAACAGATTAGTAAGACAAGATCTTCCTTGTCTAAAGCCATGTTGGCTGTCTCCCATTAGGCCATGACTATTGTCACGCCCTCACCACTCGCCTCTAGCTTAGAGGGGCGTGGTTGTATAAGGAACTTTCCCCTTTCAGCCTTTACTGACTAATTCCCCACAATGTTTTCTGGGAAATGTAGTTTAATTGCGCTATATATGGGCTTCAGGTAGAAAGCTGTAGTCAGGCTCCTTGGGGTAAGGCAATGACAGAAATGTATTGAGCACAAAAAAGGTTCATAAATACCACATTCAGGCATACTTCTCCAGGCCTCTTCAAAGTACAACAGGTTATAAGCAAAACAAAACCCAAAACCAAAGTGGCAGCTTAAAGTATTCTTCAGCTCAGAAAAACATAGCCTTTTAACAGCAAGGCTACCAGCTTCCTTTAGCCTTGCTGGTTAAAGCACATAACAGGCTGTCTTCTGTGGCAGTTTGCCTTCTTTTCCAGACTCAAACCTTTCCAGGCTGTTTCCCAATTTACAAGCAAAACAAAAACTCCCAACAGGAACAGACTTTCAACATGCAAGCAAAGTTCTATTCTCCAGGACCAAGCAGGAAGTCAGTCCTCACTTATGGGGTGACGTCGGCGCCAACTGAGCCCTCGTGGAGCAATTTCCCCAGCTTTCGAAGAAAGCCTTTGGGATTGCAGCGCGCATGCGCGGTCCTCTTCCCGCCCAAGGATGCCATCTTGCTCAGTCTTCTTTTTTCCGCGTAGCCCTACAGATGTAGTTTGTTACCACCGCTGAAAAAGTTGATTAATTCTTTGTTGTTTTTTCTCGGTCGCGTGTCCTTTTCCTGCCCGGCCTCGATTTTTCCTTATCGAGTCCGTTCACGTTTCTTTTTTGTTTTATTTTTTCTAACTGGCGTTCCCGCCACTTACTTCTCCACCCCTGGCGGCACGGTCTTTCGACCTCGCGGGGGCCCTTTTTCCCCCTATGGCTGCCAGCGGGTTTAAAAAATGTGATCATTGTTCCAAATTAATGTCTCTTATAGACACGCATAACTTCTGCCTCCGTTGCCTCGGACCCAACCATGACTCTGTGAGTTGTGGTCCGTGCGGCAAGATGTCCTCCAAGTCACTGAGGAGTCGGCAATCACAAAAGAACCGAATCTTCTCTGACCCCGAGTCCGGTCTGGCCCGGACCTCGTCGGAGGCTTCGACGTCTCGTGACTCCGGCCACGAACACCGTCGGAGTTCCTCTGAACTGGGGTCCCCCAGCCGGGAGCACCGTCGGCAGAGGAAAATCGCACGGGCGGCGTCGGAGGACGCACCTGGTCCCTCGAGGGCCGGGTCGCATACCCCCACCAGCCGCCCCGAGTCCTCGGAGGCGGAGAGACCTTCTAAACTTCCTCAACTCGAGGTGGAGCCGCCGGGACACGTGAGTACTATCGTCCTCCTGGACTCCCCTACGGAACCGACGTCGAGCCCGACGCCGTCGGGGCCTGAGTCGGTGGCTGCCGGGTCTTCTGAGTTTGGCCTCAGATTGACGACCTTGGAGCGCAGTATCACTGCCTTCTTGGACCAGCAGCGGGCTTCGATGACCGGCATCGCCAGTGCATCTGCCCAGACCACCGGGACGTCGACGCCCAAGTCGACCCCGGCGGCCGAGTCGATCCTCGAGTCAATGCATGCTCGAGTCGATCCTCGGTCGAGGTCTCCCTCGGCCTCCCGTTTGGGACCGAGGTCGTTGGCGTCGGGACGAACCCCTGCCCGCATGGAGCCCCTCGATTCCTCCACGGAGGCGTCGGGCTGGGACACGGAAGCGGACGAGTCACCCGGCTCTTTTCAGACCCGGTGCGTCCCCTCCGACTCTCCCGAGTCGGAGCCCCGAAGGCGATCCCCTCCGGAGGATACGCGCTTCTCTGATTTTGTGCGAGATATGGCCAAGGCTTTGGCTTTCCCCGCGGACCCCGAGGAGGAGCCTCGCGTGGAAGAGCTCGAGGCACTCCAGTACGACTCTCCCCCGAAGGAGGCCTTTACTGTGCCAGTCCCTCAGATGCTGGAGCGGCTGCTCTTCCGCATGTGGGAAAGTCCGGCCTCGACGCCAGTGTTGAGCAAACGGATCGATTCGATGTATCGAGTCCGCAAGAGCCCCGGGTTCCAAAAGGCACAATTGCCGCACCACTCCATGGTTGTGGAATCGGCAATGCATCGGCTTAAGAGTCAAAAGATGAACTCCTCGGTGCCCCCGGATAGGGAGGCCCGAAACCTGGATGCCCTCGGTAGGAAGTGCTTCCAGGGTTCCATGCTTGTCTGCCGAGTCCAGACATACCAGCTGTATATGGGCATGTTCCTCCGAGACCTGGCGAAAGAGCTCGCCGGGTTCTCGGCTGGTCTCTCCGACGAACTTTGCAGAGGTTCCAGGCCTTGTCCGATAGTATTCGAGAGTGCTCGAAGTTCCTTTCTCGGGCGGCCTACGATGGCTTCGAGGCGTCGGCCCGAGTAGCCGGAGCCGGCATCGGGGCCCGCCGACAGGCCTGGCTCCAGTCATCCGACCTCGAGCCATGGGTACAGGACAAGTTAGTCAATGTCCCCTGCAGGGGTGAAAACCTTTTCGGCAAGCCCATGTCTGATAAGGCGGCGGAACTCGAGTCCGAGACTCTCACTCGGACTCGCCTGTCCCGAAAGACCTCCGCTCCCCCGCAGAAGAGGAAGGGTCCGGGGAAGAAGCCTTTTTACCCGAGGAAGGTGCTTGCCTATAAGCAACCCCAGGGATCTGTGCTGGGTCCGCTGCTTTTTGACATATTCATAAATGACCTGGAAAGTGGAATAACGAGTGAGGTTATCAAATTTGCTGATGACACAAAACTATTTAAAGTTGTTAAAACCCAGGAGGATTGTGGAAAATTGCAAGAGGATCTTGATAAATTGGAAGACTGGGCATCAAAATGGCAGATGAAATTTAATGTGGAGAAATGCAAGGTTATGCACCTAGGGAAGAACAACCCAAACTATGGTTACACGATGCAAGGTTCCACATTAGGAACCACCACCCAAGAAAAAGATTTAGGCGTCCTTGTGGATACCATGTTAAAACCCTCGGCCCAGTGTGCAGCGGCGGCCAAGAGAGCAAATAGAATGCTAGGTATGATAAGGAAAGGAATGGAAAATAAAACAAAAGATATTATAATGCCTCTATATCGTTCCATGGTGAGACCGCACCTTGAATATTGTGTGCAATTCTGGTCGCCATATCTTAAAAAGGATATAGCGATTTTAGAAAAGGTTCAGAGAAGAGCCACCAAATGGTAAAGGGGATGGAAGGCTACTCCTATGAAGAAAGGCTAAAAAGGTTGGGGCTCTTTAACCTGGAAAAGAGACGGCTGAGGGGAGATATGATAGAAGTCTATAAATTAATGAACGGAGTGGAACGGGTAAACGTAGATCGATTGTTTACCTTATCAGAATATAGAAAGACTAGGGGACATGCAATGAAGCTACAGGGTAAACTATTTAAGACTAATAAAAGAAAATATTTTTTCACTCAATGTGTAATCAAACTCTGGAATTTGTTACCGGAGGATGTAGTAAAGGCTGTTAGTGTAGCTGGGTTTAAAAAAGGTTTTGGACAAGTTCCTGGAGGAAAGGTCCATAAACCATTATTAAGAAGGGACCCAGGATATCAATGCTTGAACCAATACAAGCATTGTGGAACCTGTGTCCCTTGGGGAAACTGCTAGGTACGTATGACCTAGATTGGCCACTGTTGGAAACAGAATACTGGGCTTGATGGACCTTGGTCTGACCCAGTATGGCATATCTTATGTTCTTATGTTCTTATGTTATGTTCACCTTCAATACCAAGCATCGGCGGCTCCCACTCAGGGCCCGCAGGCTAAGGGTCAGGGGAATGGCCCCCATAGGCCGCGGGCCCCCAAGCCCGCTACACAGCCCCCTGCCCCGCAGGGTGGGGGCTTTTGACTATGCCAGCATAGCCTCTCCCCCTCCGCGCCCTGCGCTTAGCACGGGGGGCAGGCTGATCCACTTTGCCCACAGGTGGTCAGCCATAACATCCGATTCCTGGGTGCTGCAGGTGGTTCAAAGAGGCTACCTATTACATTTTCACCAGGTGCCTTCCCCCTACTTTCCAGGGGAGCCTCCAAGGCCCCCTCTGCACAGAGACTTGCTCATTCAGGAGCTGCAGGGTCTGCTGCGGGAGCAGGCTGTGGAGCCAGTGCCCCAACCTCAGTGGGGTCAGGGGTTCTACTCCAGGTACTTCCTGGTCCCAAAGAGGACAGGAGGCCTCAGACCCATTCTGGACTTACGCAACCTCAACAAGTTCCTGCAACGGGAAAAGTTCAGGATGCTTACCCTTGGAATCTTGCTGCCCTACCTGCAGCAGGGAGATTGGCTATGCTCCTTGGATCTAAAGGATGCCTATACTCACATCCTGATTCATCCGGACCACCGTCAATATCTCAGATTTGTAGTGGCCGGGAAACATTACCAGTACCACGTGCTGCATTTCGGCCTGTGCTCCGCCCCCAGGGTGTTCACAAAATGCCTGGCAGTGGTGGCGGCCTTTCTGAGACTTCAGGGCCTGTTCGTGTTTCCTTACCTGGACGACTGGCTCGTCCGGGCGCAGTCGGCCCCAGAGGTCACTCAGGCCACGCAGCGCACGGTGGCTCTGCTTCAGCACTTGGGCTTCGTCATAAACTTCGGGAAGTCCACGCTACGCCCCTCTCAGGATCTCAAGTTCATAGGAGCACGGCTCGACACTCTGCGAGCTCGTGCCTTCCTGCCTCGGGAGTGAGCCGACAGGCTCATGGCTCTGGCCGGCAGGTTCCACAGTGCGTCCCCGGTCCTGGCCAGACGGTTCCTGCAGCTGCTCGGTCATATGGCCTCCACGGTCCATGTCACGCCGAACGCCCGGCTGCATATGAGGCCTGCCCAGTGGTGTCTTCGCACTCAATGGCATCAGGCCACAGGAGGTCTGGCGGACCTTCTACAGGTCTCCGACCGCCTGGTCTCCTCGCTGCAATGGTGGCTCCACCTGCCCAACCTGGTACGGGGCATGCCTTTTCAGTCTCCCGCACCTTCTCAGGTGCTGACGACCGATGCCTCCCTCTTGGGATGGGGAGCACATTGCCAGGGAGCACGTACTCAAGGCCTTTGGACTCCTTGGGAGGCGGCTCAACAGATCAACTTCTTGGAGCTGCGGGCGATTCGCCTAGCTCTGCGGACCTTCTCTCACCTCACCTCTCGTCAGTCCGTATTGGTGCAGATGGACAATCAGGTGGCCATGTTCTACGTGAACAAACAGGGGGGCACGGGCTCCCTCCTGCTCTGCCAGGAGGCCCGGAGACTGTGCTCCTGGGCAGTCGACCACAACATCCTCCTCAAGGCTGTTTACCTGCCCGGGCAGAAGAATTGCCTGGCCGACAGGCTGAGTCGGGTCTTGCAGCCCCACGAGTGGAGGTTGAACCCCGGCGTTGTCCAGCTAATCTTCCGCCGGTGGGGCTCCCCCACTGTGGACCTCTTTGCCAGCCCCCTGAACCGGCAGCTTCCCCGGTTCTGCTCTCGGCATCCGCATCCCCTCAGAGTGGCCCCGGATGCTTTCCTCATTTCGTGGTCCACAGGCCTACTGTATGCCTTTCCCCCCACGCCGCTGGTGTCCCGGACGCTATTCAAGGTTGCCCGGGACGGGGCCTACGTGATCCTGATAGCGCCCCGATGGCCGAGGCAACCCTGGTTTCCTCTGCTCCTGCAGTTAGCGGTGGACACCCCTCTTCCTATGGGTTTTCAGCACGATCTTCTGACCCAAGATCAGGGTACTCTCCTGCACCCCAACCTCCGGGCCCTTCACCTGATGGCCTGGCTGCTGAGAGGGTAGTCCTAGCCCCGCTCTCGCTCCCTCCGGAGGTGGAAGCTGTCGTCCTGGCGTCTCGGCGACCTTCCACCCGGAAATCTTATGCACTCAAATGGCGTCGCTTCTCCGTATGGTGTTCTCAGCGTTCTGAGGACCCATTCGCCTGCCTAGTATCGGTGGTGCTGCAATACTTGCTTCACCTCTCCGATCTAGGCCTCAAGTCCAACTCTGTCAGAGTCCACCTCAGTGCTCTCTCTGCACATCATTCGCCGGTGGAGGGCCAGCCCCTTTCCTCGCACCCCTTGGTGGCGCGTTTCCTCAGGGGCCTGCTTCTGCTTAAGCCCCCATTGCGCCCTCCGGCCCCTGACTGGGACCTCAATGTGGTTTTACAAAGGCTTACTTGCCCGCCTTTTGAACCCATGGCTACCTGCCCCTTCCGTTTCCTCTCATGGAAAACTCTCTTCTTGGTAGCCCTTACCTCCGCTAGGCGCGTTAGTGAACTACAGGCCCTAGTGTCGGAGCCCCCCTACACTAGGTTCTACAAGAATAGGGTTGTCCTACGGACTCACCCTAAGTTTCTTCCCAAGGTGGTTTCCTCTTTCCACATCAATCAAGAGGTGGTTCTTCCGACCTTCTTTCCCAGGCCACATACCAGCAGAGCTGAGACTGTTCTGCATACCCTGGACTGTCGAAGAGCCTTGTCCTTCTACCTTGACCGTATGCGTGAGCATAGGAAAGCTGCCCAGCTTTTCGTCTACTTTGACCCCAATCGGTTGGGGTTATCTGTCTCGCAGCATACTCTGTCCATCTGGGTAGCTGACTGTATCGCCTGGGCGTATGGGGCAGCCGGCCTCTCTTTGGAGAGTCGAGTCACGGCGCACCGTGTCAGGGCGAAGGCGGCGTCTGTAGCACACCTCCACTCTGTTCCGTTGGCAGACATCTGCCGGGCCGCTACTTGGTCGTCCAGCCAGACTTTCGCGGCTCATTACTTCCTGGAGAGGGAGTCCCGCAGGGATAGTGCTTTCGGACAGGCAGTCCTCCACAATCTCTTTGAGGTTTAGGCAACTCCTACCCTCCAGCCCCGGTGTTGGCTACTGGCCGGATTCGTATTCAGAGAAGATTCCTTCCTTCTGTGCTGTTGGGCTGGAGGGAGCTCTTGTTCCAGCTTGAGGTCTCCGGTAGCCTTAAGCTAGGGAGTCCCATAAGTGAGGACTGACTTCCTGCTTGGTCCTGGAGAAAGAGTAGTTACTCACCTGTAACAGGTGTTCTCCAGGAGCAACAGGAATTAGTCCTCACTACCCTCCCTCCTCCCCTCGGAGTTGCAGTCATTCTTATGGTTGCTGTCTTCCGCTATGTCATTCGACTGAGCAAGATGGCATCCTTGGGCAGGAAGAGGACCGCGCATGCGCGCTGCAATCCCAAAGGCTTTCTTCGAAAGCTGGCGAAATTGCTCCGCGAGGGCTCCGTCGGCGCCAACGTCACCCCATAAGTGAGGACTGATTCCTGCTGCTCCTGGAGAACACCTGTTACAGGTGAGTAACTACTCTTTCAGGTTTCTCAGGAAAATTCAAGAGTAAAAAGAAAGCTTTTTCCTCACAGTTAATTTGGCTTCTTGCCGTCTCACTTCACAGGTAGCAGGTGGTTAACAAGCACAATTCACAACTCCAGCTTGTTCGTACATCTTAGTAAAACTTCCCCTCTTTACCACGTGGGAATTTACAATCCATCTACCTGCTTCTTTTGGTTACCTTTCTCTAGAGGGCTTTCTCTCAGGGCTGGCTTTCCTTCAACCCTTCTGTGGCTAAGGCTTGGCACAAAGAGCCTCATTCAGCTCAGCATCTGACTCTCCTTCTGGCTCACTGGGCTCAGCTGACAGCCTCTCGTTAGAGCTGAGAGTGTCTCCTGCACCTCTGCACTGCCCAGCGTTAGTCAGGCTTCTCCTGCTCTGCTCAGCATTAATCAGGCTTCTTAGGCTCGTACCTGTGCCTCTGCTTGTATCAGCTTCTCTCTCTCTTTCTCCTCTTCTTGCCTTTGCCTCAGCCCTTGCTTCTGGCGTTTCTTCCACCCTCTCTCTTTCTCCTTTACTATAATTTAGCATAGGCTTATATCTCCAGGGTTCTAGCCCCATCTCCTCTCTTCCCAGGTGACAGAGATCACTCTGCCTTCTGGCACCTGAGTAATCAGGGAGCTTACTGACGTAAGGGACTTGGACCTTAGGTCTGTATTCACTCTCCCTTATTTCACTAGAAGAAACATGAAACCTATTCCAGCTGGGGGTTTTCTGGTTCCTAGGTGAGGTTGTGGCTTTGTTCCCCTGACCTTGCAAAAGGGGCCCTTTTACTAGGGTGAACTCTTTGCCTTTTTCCCTTTCCCCTAAATCAGGATAAGCTTCCTTATCACACTATCTACATGCTGTGTAATTTTGTTCTTTATGATGGTTTCTACCATTTTTCCTGGTACTGACGTCAGGCTCACCGGTCTGTAGTTTCCCAGATCACTCCTGGGACCCTTTTTAAAAATTGGCGTTACATTGGCGATCTTCCAATCTTCAGGTATTACAGATGATTTTAATGAAAATTCATAGATTACTAATAGGTTTGCAATCTCATATTTCAATTCTTTCAACACCCTTGGATGTATACCATCCGGCCCAGGTGATTTGCTACTCTTCAGTTTTTCTAATAATTGTAATACATCTTCCCGATATATCGATATTTCCTTCAATTCTTCCCCACTTTTAAATACCACTTCAGTCATGGGAAACATCCCTACATCTTCCTCAGTAAAGACCGAAGCAAAGAATTCATTCAGTGTCTCCGCTATCGCCTTGTCGGCTTTTAGTGCCCCTTTAACCTGTCTATCATCTAATAGACCAACTGACTCTCTCACAGGTTTTTTGTTACGAATGTACTTGAAAAAGTCTTTATTTCGCGTTTTTGCTTCCGCAGCAAGCTTCTTCTCAAATTCTCTCTTTGCCTGCCTTATCAATGCCTTGCATTTGACTTGCCAGTGCTTGTGCTGTTTCCAGGTTTCGTCGTTTGGCTCTTTTTTCCATTTCCTGAAAGATGCTTTTTTGGCAACATCAGCCTCTCTGACCTCACCTTTAAACCATGCTGGCAGTTTTTTGGACTTCCTTCCACTTTTCTTAAAGCGTGGAATACAGCTGATCTGGGCTTCCAAGTAGTACTGTGGATTTCCTTACTATCCCTCCTCCACTAATTAAACCAAAGGCAATCATGCTATGATCACTATTGCCAAGTGGCCCCAACACCCTTATCTCTTGCACTAGATCTGGTGTTCCACTAAGGACTAGGTCTAATATGGCTTCCCCTCTGGTCGGTTCATGAACCAGCTGCTCCAAGAAGCAGTCATTAATTTCATCTAGGAACTTTATCTCCCTAGCATGTCCTGACGTGACACTGACCCAGTCGATACCGGGGTAATTGAAATCACCCATTATTATTACTGCGCTGTAACTTTTGTTAGCTTCCTTGATTTCTTTGAGCATTTCATCATCCATTTGGTCATTCTGGCCAGGCGCTTGATAGTACACCCCCAATGCCATTGACTTCCCCCTTTTACATGGAATTTTAATCCATATAGATTCTACAGCAGATTTTGTTTCCTGCAAAACTTTAATCCTTTCTGACTCAATGCCCTCTCTAACATAGAGAGCAACCCCTCCACCAATTTGATCAGCTCTATCGTTACGATATAGTTTGTACCCAGGTATCACAGTGTCCCACTGGTTGTCCTCCTTCCACCATGTCTCTGATATTTCAATCATATCTAACCTTTCATTTAGTGCTATATATTCTAACTCTCCCATCTTATTTTTTAGACTTCTAGCATTTGCATACAAGCATTATAGAGAATGTATTTTATTCATATTAATTTGGCTATTGTTAGAGCTTAAAGATCCCAAATTACCCATGTCTGTCTGCTCCATACTTGAGGGCATTTGGGCTACTTTACTCTTTTGTGGAACCTCTCTGCTTTGGTAGTATCCTTCAAAGATACATTCTTCCGAACCATCCGCTCTTGGGCGACTGTCGGCTTTCCCCTAATATCTAGTTTAAAAGCTGCTCTATCTCCTTTTTAAAGGTTAATGCCAGCAGCCTGGTTCCATCCCGATTAAGGTGTAGCCCATCCCTTCGGAAGAGCCCCTCCTTTCCCCAGAATGTTCCCCAGTTCCTAACATATCCAAAACCCTCATCTCTGCACCATTGTCTCATCCACGCATTGAGACTCCAGAGCTCTGACTGCCTTTTGGGTCCTGCGCGTGGAACAGGAAGCATTTCGGAGAATGCTACCCTGAAAATTCTGGATTTCAACTTCCTATCTAAAAGCCTAAATTTTACCTCCAAAACCTCCCTACCACATTTTCCTATGTCATTGGTACCGACATGTACCAAGACAGCAGACTCCTCCCCAGCACTATCTAAGACCTTATCTAGGTGGCGCGTGAGGTCCGCTACCTTCGCACCAGGCAGGCATGTTACCAGGCGATCCTCACGTCCACCAGCCACCCAGCTATCTACATGTCTAATGATCGAATCACCAACTATAATGACTGTCCTAACCCTTCCCTCATGGGCACATGGCCCTGGAGAAACTTCCTCGGTGCAAGAGGGTTTTACATCACCTGGGGGACAGGTCCTAGTTACAGGATCACTTCCTGCCACACCAGGGTGATGATCTCCTGTCACGTGACCTCTCTCCTCCATGGCAACAGGGATGCTGCCAGACTGGAGGTGGGACTTCAGGACTATATTCCTGTAGGTCTCGTCTATGTACCTCTCTGTCTGTCTTATGCTTTCCAAGTCTGCTGCTCTAGCCTCTAGAGAATGGACTCGTTCCCTGAGAGCAAAGAGCTCCTTGCACTTAGTGCACATGTAAGACCTCTCACCAACTGGGATAGAATCATACATTTGACACTCAATGCAAAAGACTGGAAGACCCCCATCCCGCTGCTGGACTACTGTCTGCATCTTAGTTTTAAGCGTGTGTTTAGATCTAAGTTCTTTACTTACTAAGGGTTGCTATGGATATTTATACTAATAAAACTGTAGCTAATACGTGTAATATACCTTGTTCACCTGAAGCTTAAGTAATCTCAGGTCCTTAGTGTATGACTGATTTGGATAATGAGCTTCACCTGAAAGCACCTCCTGTCTTTTAAGATGTGTAAGTACCTATAAAGCTACGATTATCCCAGGGAGGGGTGGGTGTGGCGAGGGAGGGAGGGAAATAACACTTAGTAAAAGAGGGCTGCTACACAGTACCCTGTCTTGTGCTGCTGAGGTAAGCTAAATTCTGATTTGGTTTAAATTATAGCTCTTAGCTGCTGCTAGGCTCTAACTTCTTATGAAATTTAAACTACAAGCTCTCTGCTGGGTTCCAGATGTAACCAGAAAGCTCTCTTCTGTGTTTTAAAACTAAAAGTACTTTTCTGATGCTAGGCCCTGAGTGACTATTAAATTTAAACTACAAGCTCTCTGCTGGGTATGAAATGTAACCAGAAAGTTCTCCTCTGTGTTTTAAATTTAAACTTAAACTGCTGCTACTAGTCCCTGACTGATTTAACAAAAAATAGTGGGTTCACAGATTAATTAGCTTTAATACAAAGCGCATGAAATGAGAGTCAGAAGCTGTAAAGATGTCTTACAGATTGGAACATGGAACGTACGAAGCATGAACCAAGGGAAGTTGGAGGTGGTCAAGAATGAAATGGAACGTGTACAACTTGATCTGTTGGGTGTCAGCGAACTGAAATGGACTGGCATGGGGCACTTTGCATCTTTGGTCTACTATGCTGGAAATGAAAGACAAAGAAGAAATGGTGTTGCATTTATAATAAAGAAGAAACTTGCAAGAACTGTAATGAAATACAATGCAGTCAGCGAACGCTTAATCTCTATTCGTCTACGAGGATTGCCTATCAACACAACTATAATTCAAGTATATGCCCCAACAACAGCTGCTGAAGAGAATGAAATTGAGGAGTTCTATGAACAAGTACAAGCTGAAATTGACAGAACATGCAAACAGGATATCCTGATAGTCCTGGGTGACTGGAACGCAAAAGTTGGCAACAAAGAAGAAGGCAAAGTAGTTGGAAAATATGGACTTGGCAACAGAAATGAAGCTGGAGAAAGACTGATAGAATTCTGCAAGACCAATGATGTATTCATCTCAAACAGCTTCTTCCAGCAACACAAGCGGCGACTGTACACATGGACTTCACCGAATGGATTATATAAAAATCAAATTGACTACATATGTGGAAGTCAACGATGGAAAAGCTCTGTAACATCAACAAAGGCAAAACCTGGAGCTGACTGTGGTACAGATCATCAACTACTAGTATGCAAACTCAAGCTAAAGTTGAAAAAGAGCAAACCACTCATGAATGCAGCAAAATATGACCTTGAGAATATACCACTGGAATTTAAAGACTGCCTGCAAAATCGATTTGCTGCTTTAGATACAAATGAGAGAGCTCCGGAAGAGTTATGGAATGACATCAAGAAGGTTGTGTTGGAAGAAAGCGAGAAGTCTCTACAAAAGGTGAAAAATCAAAAACGGCCAAAATGGATGATGGAAGAAACTCTGAAAATTGCCCAGAAACGCAGAGAAGCTAAAGCCAGACGAGAAAGAAAGACAATCGCAGAACTCAACAGAGATTTCCAATGTGCAGCAAGACAGGACAAGGAAAAGTACTACAATGACACTTGCAAGGAAATAGAAGCAGAAACTATTAGAGGAAGAACAAGATCGGCTTTCCTAAAGCTACGAGAGTTAAAGAAAAAGTTCCAGCCTCGAATTGGAATGTTACAAGATGCTCAAGGTTCTATGTTGAATGATGCTGAGAAGATCAAGAAAAGGTGGAAGGAATATACAGAGTGTTTATATGATAAAGATCAAGTGGACCAACAGCCTTTTCAACCTGTACCTTATGATTGGGAACCATTGGTGATGAAAGAAGAAGTTGAAGCAGCATTGAAAGCCTTATCAAAGAACAAAGCACCAGGCATTGATAGCATTCCCATAGAAGTATTGCAGCAATCTGATGCAGCTGTTACCGTACTTACAAGGCTCTGCCAAGAAATATGGAAGAAAACATCATGGCCAACTGACTGGAAAAGATCTGTGTTTATACCAATACTAAAGAAAGGTGATCCAACTGACTCTGGAAATTATCGCACAATCGCTCTGATCCCACATGCCAGCAAGATTCTACTGAAGATTATTCAAAAGAGACTACAACCATACCTGGAACAAGAACTACCTGAAGTGCAAGCAGGGTTCAGGAAAGGGCGAGGAGCGAGAGATATCATTGCAGATGTGAGATGGATCCTTGAAAAGACTAAAGAATACCAAAAGGATATCTATTTGTGCTTTATCGACTATAGCAAGGCTTTTGACTGTATAAACCATGAGAAACTCTGGGCCACATTAAGAAGCATGGGTATACCAGAACACCTGATCGTTCTCTTGCGCAATCTGTACATTGATCAAGAAGCAACAGTTCGAACGGAACAAGGAGAAACAGAATGGTTTAAAATAAGTAAAGGTGTAAGACAAGGCTGCATACTTTCCCCCTACCTGTTTAATTTATATGCAG
This sequence comes from Ichthyophis bannanicus, assembly GCA_033557465.1. NCBI lineage: Eukaryota > Metazoa > Chordata > Amphibia > Gymnophiona > Ichthyophiidae > Ichthyophis > Ichthyophis bannanicus. The sequence goes on from JAWIIG010000057.1 coordinate 626,330, forward strand.
AACAAATCATCAGAGAAGTAGGATTGTATGAAGACAACAGAGGTGTGAAGATTGGTGGAAGACTCATCAACAACCTTCGCTATGCTGATGATACCACATTACTGGCTAAAAGTGAAGATGATCTGAAACATTTGCTTCTCACAATCAAAGAACATAGTCTCAAAATGGGCCTGCACCTTAATGTAAAGAAGACAAAGATCATGACAACTGGCATAATCAACAGGTTCATCGTTGAAGGAGAAGAAATTGAAATCGTGAACAACTTTAACCTACTTGGATCAACGATCAATAAAGAAGCAACAAGCAGTCAAGAAATCAGACGACGCATTGCTCTTGGCAGAATGGCTATGAAAGACCTAGATAAGATTCTCAAGAGCAGAGATGTCTCTCTCCATACAAAGATTCGACTTGTTCAAGCCATGAAAGCTGGACAGTGAAAAAGATAGACAGGAAGAAAATTGATGCCTTTGAATTATGGTGCTGGCGGCGCATACTGTGTATACCATGGACTGCCCGAAGAACAAACCAGTTGGTACTAGAGGAGATCAAACCTAAGCTTTCTTTAGAAGCTCAGATGACAAGTCTTCGACTTTCATACTTTGGACACATCATGCAAAGAGAGAGATCATTAGAGAAAGACATTATGCTTGGCAAGATAGAAGATCAACACAAAAGAGGAAGGCCAGCAATGAGATGGATCGATAACAGCAGCTACGGGTACCAGTCTGTCAACAATGAGCCGCCTGACTGAAGACCGAACACAATTTAGGATAGCTATCCAGAGGGTCGCCATGAGTCGACTCCGACTCGACGGCACTTAACAACAACAACAAAGAATTCCTTTTAGAAAATTACCAGAAGTATATACTCACAGTTGCAGATCTCTCTCCAGAAGTAACAGTCCCTTTTTCTAGTCCTTAAAGACAGAGGTACTTTCTGGTACCCAAAAGGACAGGAGGCCTCAGGCCCATCCTAGACTTGCGGAATCTCAACAAGTTGAGTTACACTGGCTCCCCATAGCAGCCCGCACAAAATACAAAATACTGACGACCACCTTCAAACTCATCCACAGCATAGCACCATCCTTCCTCGACACCCTAATCAGATTGCAACCATCCAACAGAAACAGGAGAACCATTAATTCAAACACCCTCCACACTCCAACAGATATCAGATCAGTCAAAAAAATCACTAGTAACAGGGCTTTCTCATACACAGCACCGACACTATGGAACCAACTCCCACCCGACCTACGAGCCAGCACTGATCTAGCCAACTTTAGAAAGAAACTCAAAACCCACCTATTTCAAAGTCATTTCAACCTGTACTAAATTCACATGAGGGGCAACTCTCCACAGCTCCCCAGAAAACCTGTAATGTATAAATGTACATATGTAAGTAGATAATTTTCTGCGTGACGTGCTAACCTTTCGAATCTTTATGTACAAATCAAAATTATTCTGTCTTGATTCGACAGCTTTATCCATGTAATCTTTCCCGCTTCTGATCACTGGAAGGAGCGGTATACAAATGCTTGCTAAATAAATAAATAAAGTTCCTGGAGAGGGAAAAGTTCAAGATGCTTACCCTTGGAATACTGCTGCCCTACCTCCAGCAGGGAGATTGGCTGTGCTCCTTAGACCTAAAGGATGCTTATACTCACATCCTCATTCATCCAGATCACAGACAATATCTCAGATTTGTAGTGGGAGGAAATTATTTTCAGTACAGGGTACTAACATTTGGCCTAACCTCCGCACCCAGGGTTTTCACCAAATGCCTGGCGGTGGTGGCGGCCTATCTCAGAAACCAGGGCATCTTTGTCTTTCCATACCTGGACGACTGGCTCATCAGGGGTCAGTCTCCACAGGAGGCCAGACAAGCCACTCTTCGCACTGTCTCTCTCCTCTATCACCTGGACTTCGTCATAAACTTCGCAAAGTCCACTTTGCTCCCCTCACAGGACATAGAGTTCATAGGGGCAAGGTTGGATACCTTACAAGCAATGGCTTATTTGCCCGGGAACAGGGCTCACAGACTGATGTCTCTGGCCCAGCAGTTTCGCAGTGGATCTCTGGTCTCTGCCAGACATTTCCTGAGGCTTTTGGGCCACATGGCATCCACGGTCCATGTAAGTCCAAATGCTCGTCTGCATATGCGTCCTGCTCAATGGTGCCTCAGAGCTCAGTGGATACAGGCCACAGGAGACTTAAGAGAGTGAGTAAGAGTGTCCAAACTACTCGCTGCCTCCCTGCAGTGGTGGCTGCATCTCCCAAACCTGATCAAAGGGGTGCCTTTCCAGGCACCACCGCACACACAGGTGCTGACGACCGATGCTTCTCTTCAAGGTTGGGGTGCGCATTGCCAGGGTGCATGCACTCGGCCTCTGGTCCCCTTGGGAAGCCACACAGCAGATCAATCTGTTGGAGTTGCGAGCGATTCGATTAGTTCTGCAAACTTTCTCTCATGTCCTCTCTCACCGGTCTGTCTTGATTCAGGCAGACAACCAGGTAGCAATGTTCTGTGTGAACAAACAAGGGGGCACGGGATCCAGGCTTCTGTGTCAGGAAGCACAGGCCCTTTGCACCTTTGCAGTCAAGCAAGGCATGTTTCTCAAGGCAGTTTATCTACCTGGCCAAGAGAAGTTTCTGGCAGACAGGTTGAGCAGGATTCTACAGCCTCACGAATGGCATTTGAATCCCCTATTGGTCCAGCAGATCTTCTTAAAATGGGGTCTTCCAAACATCGATCTCTTTGCCAGTCCACTGAACCATCAGCTGCCCAGGTTCTGTTCCAGACAACCGCATCCTCTGCGAATAGCAGCAGATGCCTTCCTAATCTCTTGGTCTACGGGCCTGCTGTATGCGTTTCCTCCAACGCCTCTAGTGGCCCGAACCCTATTCAAGGTTCTTCGGGACAGGGCCTCGCTGATCCTGGTAGCCCCCAGGTGGCCGAGGCAACTGTGGTTTCCACTCCTTCTGCAGTTGGCGGTGGACGCTCCACTCCCTCTGGGGGTGCAACCCGATCTCCTGTCTCAAGATCAGAGATCTCTCCTGCACCCCAACCTCCAGTCCCTCCATTTGATGGCCTGGCTGCTGAAAGGGTAGTTCTAGCCCCCTTACTTCTGCCTAGGGAAGTGGAGGAGGTGGTGTTGGCCTCTAGGAGACAATCCACCCGGAAATTTTATGCCCTCAAGTGGCATAGGTTCTCCGCCTGGTGTGCTCAGCGCCAAGAGGATCCGTTTTCGTGCCTGGTACCAGTGGTGCTGCGGTATCTGCTTCACCTCTCAGACCTAGGCCTTAAATCCAACTCTGTTCGGGTCCACCTCAGTGCTCTTTCAGCGCACCACTTGCGGGTGGAGGGCCAGTCTCTATCGGTCCACCCCTTAGTGACCTGCTTCCTTAGAGGCCTGCTTTTGCTCAAGCCTCCAATTCGTCCACCAGCCCCTGAGTGGGATTTGAATGTGGTCTTGCAACAACGTACTCGCCCACCGTTTGAGCCAATGGCTACCTGTCATTTATGCTTCCTTTCCTCCTTAGTGGCTCTTACCTCGGCCAGGCGTGTGAGTGAACTACAGGCTCTGGTTTCTGATAGATCGTACACACGGTTCTATAGGAACAGGGTGGTCTTACGGACTCATCCTAAGTTCCTTCCAAAGGTTGTCTCAATCAGGAGGTGGTTCTTCCGACCTTCTTTCCCAGGCCAGGCTGAAATGGTCTTGCATACCCTGGACTGTAGGAGGGCATTGTCTTTCTACATTGACCGTACGCAGGAGCATCGAAGGGCTGTTCAGCTCTTCGTATCCTTTGACCCTAATAGGCTGGGGTTACCTGTCTCCAAGCGTACGTTGTCCACTTGGGTAGCAGACTGTATCGCCTGGGCGTACAGGGCAGCCGGCCTCTCCTAGCAGGGTCGAGTCACGGCCCACCGTGTCAGGGCGAAGGCTGCGTCAGTAGTTCATCTCCGCTCTGTTCCATTGGCAGACATCTGCCGGGCCGCTACTTGGTCTTCAAGCCAGACTTTTGCGGCCCATTACTGTCTCGAGAGGGAGTCCCGCAGGAACAGTGCTTTCAGACAGGCGGTACTCTGTAATCTCTTTGAGGTTTAGGCAACTCCTACCCTCCAGCCTTTGTGTTGGGCTACCATTCAGGGGCGTTCTCAGAGAAGATTCTTATCTCGCATGCTGAGGCTCTAGAGGGAGCTTATTTTTTCAGCTTTGAGTTCTCGGTAGCCTAGAGCTGGAGAGTCCCATATGTGAGGACTGACTTCCTGCATGGTCCTGGAGAAAGCGTAGTTACTCACCTGTAACAGGTGATCTCCAGGAGCAGCAGGAATCAGTCCTCACAATCCTCCCTCCTCCCCTTGGAGTTGCAGTCATATATATTTCATTTTTGTTTTTTGCTGTCTTTTAGCTATGTCATCAGACTGAGCAAGATGGCACCCTTGGGCGGGAAGGGGACCGCGCATGCGTGCTGCATTCCCAAAGGCTTTCTTTGAAATCTGGGGAAATGATCCACACGAGGGCTCCGCCGACGCCGACGTCACCCATATGTGAGGACTGATTCCTGCTGCTCCTGGAGAACACCTGTTACAGGCGAGTAACTACGCTATTTGGTTTGTATTCTTGCTAGATGAAGAGCCTGGGAGGCATTTGACTAACTTCCCTCCTTTGAACTGTGTTTCCAAGTTGGTGCATCTGATGATGGAATCATCAAGTAGTAGTAGTTTTCTGTTCCTTGAGTCTTTCTTCATATTTGGTGCTTTATTAGGAGATTGGGCATTGACTATCTTATCTAAGGGCCCTTGAGCTTCCCTAGCTTGGGCATCCTCATTAACCAAAGCAGAGAAGGCACTATTCAGTGATATCTCTTGATGTACAGTGTTTCTGTGTTACCGGACGTAGTCTACCAGAGCCCACTGTGATCCATTTGTTCCTGGGATGTTTGAGTCTCTGTGGGAGTGGCAGGGGACTTTGGTTTGTATCCTAAAAGAGGTGCATTTCATTGCAGCTGCTTCTTCCCTTAATAGAGTTAATTCATTATGTATGGCTGCCAACTTGAGGCATATAGGGCAAGCTCTTAGATTCCAGATGATTCTTGTCAGAACGAAGGCACCACAATTATTGCACTGAATACAAGACATGTGTGGTCGAATTAAGAGGATAGATGTCAACATATATGACCGCTATATAAGCAGTGCAGCCCAGGGGTGGGGGGGCGGGAACCTAAGTGTCCTTGGCCAGCAGGCCTTACCTGAACCGAGGGCACCTTTAGATTTCTGATTTATTCCCAGAAGTGAATGTAAACCCAACAGTTAACTTAGCTACACAACCAACAGGATAGGTAAGAAAATAGGTAAGAGATACCAAGGTGCAAGCTAAGATACAAAGCTATAAGCTTATCTGTTTGTATGAGCTGTGGAGCCCAGATTCAACCAGGTGTCTGCAGGATACAAAGCTATAAGCTTATCTGTTTGTATGAGATTCTGTGGAGCCCAAATTCAACCAGGTGTTTGCAGGAAGTCCACTATTCAAGAGCCCCTCCCTGGTAGCAAGTTTGCAGACAAATTCAAACAATGGAAGCTGAATTAGCCAACTGAATTCTTAATGTTTCTCTATCTGTCTTTTGTGACAAGGTCCCTGTTGTACTTGGCACCCTTAGATTTCTGATTGGAGGGCTACCCAAGGAATGCAAGCAGATTATTCCCAAAAGTGAATGTAAAACCAGCAGTTAACCTAGCTACACAACCAACAGGATAGGTAAACCGAAAAGCAGTATAACGCTATATCCTTTTTAAGATACGGAGACCAGAACTGCAAACAGTATTCAAGGTGTGGTTGCACCATGGAACGATACAGAGGCATTATAATATCCTTTGTTTTATTTTCCATTCCTTTCCTTATGATACCTAGCATTCTATTTGCTCTCTTGGCCGCCGCTGCACACTGGGCGGAAGGTTTTAACATGATGACGCCTAAATCTTTTTCCTGGGTGGTGGTTCCCAATGTGTAACCTTGCATCATGTAACCATAGTTTGGGTTGATCTTTCCTAGGTGCATAACTTTACACTTGTCCATATTAAATTTCATCTGCCATTTGGATGCCCAGTCTTCCAATATATCAAGATCCTCTTGCAATTTTCCACAATCATCTTTGGTTTTAACAACTTTAAATAGTTTTGTGTCATCTGCAGATTTGATAACCTCGCTCGTTATTCCCTTTTCCAGGTCATTTACGAATATGTCAGAAAGTAGCGGACCCAGCACAGATCCCTGGATACTCCACTATTCACCTTTTTCCATTGGGAAAGTCGGCCATTTAGCCCTACCCTCTCCTTTCTATCTTTTAACCAGTTCCTGATTCACAATAGTACATCACCTCCTATCCCATGACTTTTTAGTTTTGCCAAAAGTCTCTGATGAGGGACCTTGTGAAAGGCTTTCTGAAAGTCCAGATACACTATATTAACTGACTCACCTTTGTCTACCTGTTTGTTCACACCTTCAAAAAACATAACAGATTAGTAAGGCAAGATCTTCCTTGTCTAAAGCCATGTTAGCTGTCTCCCATTAAGCCATGACTATCTACATGCTTAGTAATTTTGTTCTTTGATGCTTTCTACCATTTTTCTTGTACTGACGTCAGGCTCACCAGTCTGTAGTTTCCCGGATCACCCCATGAGCCCTTTTTAAAAATTGGTGTTACATTGGCCATCCTCCAGTCTTCAGATATTACAGATGATTTTCACAGATCACTAATAGCAGGTCTGCAATCTCATATTTCAGTTCTTTCAACACCCTTGAATGTATACCATCCGGTCCAGATGATTTGCTACTCTTCAGTTTATCAAATAGTTCCAATACATCTTCCCGGTGTAGCGATATTTCTTTCAATTCTTCTGCAGTATCACCTTTAAATACCACTTCAGTCATGGGTAACATCCCTACATCTTCCTTAATAAAGACCGAAGCAAAGAATTCATTCAGTCTCTCTGCTATAGCCTTGTTTCCTCTTACTGCCCCTTTTACCCCTCTATAATCTAATGGTCCAGCTGACTCACAGGTTTTCTTGCTACGAATATACTTGAAAAAGTCTTTATTATGCGCTTTTGCTTCCACAGCGAGTTTCTTCTCAAATTCTCTCTTTGCCTGCCTTATCAATGCCTTGCATTTAACTTGCTAGTGCTTGTGCTGTTTCCAGTTTTCTTCATTTGGCTCTTTTTTCCATTTCCTGAAAGATGCTTTTTTTGGCAACAACAGCCACTCTGACTTCACCTTTAAACCATGCTGGCAGTTTGTGGACTTCCTTCCACTTTTCTTAAAGCGTGGAGTACAGCTGGTCTGGGCTCCCAAGATAGTATTTTTAAACAACACCCAAGCTTGATTTAAATCTTTAACCTTTGCAACTGCTCCTTTTAGTTTTTTCATAACTATTTTCCTCATTTTATCTTAGTCTCCCTTTCTAAATTAAAAGGTAGTACTGTGGATTTCCTTATCTTTCCTCCTCCATTAATTAAATCAAACGCGATCATGCTATGATCACTATTGCCAAGTGGCCCCAACACCCTTATCTCTTGCACCAGATCTGGTGTTCCACTAAGGACTAAGTCCAAAATGGCTTCCCCTTTGGTCGGTTCATGAATCAGCTGCTCCAAGAAGCAATTATTTATTTAATCTAGAAACTTTATCTCCCTAGCATGTCTTGCCGTGGCACTGACCCAGTCAATACCAGGTTAGGATTTCTATTGCAGCTGTTTGCGTCTCTCATAGAGGGAGCCTTTTTTGCTTATGGGTTCTTGGTAGCCTGTAGCTGGGGAGTCCGATATGTTTATTCCCGGAGAAAGCGTAGTTACTCACCTGTAACAGGTATTCTCCAGGGACAGCAGGAATCAGTCCTCACAACCCTACCTCCTCCCCTTGGAGTTGCAGTCATATTATTATTGTTTTCTTCTTTTGCCATCTTTTTAGCTATGTCATTTGACTGAGCAAGATGGCACTCTTGGGCGGGAAAGGGACCATGCATGTGTGGTGGCAACTCCAAAGACTTTCTTTGAAAGCTGTGGATTTGCTCCGCGCGAGGGTTCCGTCGGCGCCAACGTCGCCCATATGTGAGGACTGATTCCTGCTGTCCCCGGAGAACACCTGTTACAGTTGAGTAACTACACTTTTCTGCATATCACTCCTGAATCTATTCCCTTTCACCCTCATGCCATGTCCCCTCATAGCAGAACTTGCTTTCAATCGAAAGAGGCTTTCCCCCTGTGCTTTTATGCCACGGAGGAATTTCTGTTTCGCCTTTCCTCTAAGGTGTACATATTAAGATCTTTAAGTATGTCCTCATATGCTTTATAATGCAGACCTGAATATAGAAAGACTAGGGAGATGCAATGAAGCTACAGGGTAAAGCGTAGTTACTCACCTGTAACAGATGATCTCCGGGAACAGGAATTTAGTCTTCACATATGGGTATCGACGGTACCGACGGAGCCTGCATGGGAACGCTCCCCAGCATCCAATAGGAACACTTTTGGGAGCATCCCTCAGCACATGCGCGCTGCCTTCCCACCTTTCCAACTGTCCCTCTTCAGTTAAGTTTGTAGCTGAGTGAAAGGATAGAGAGAGAGGAAAGAGATAGAGAGATAGAGAGACAACTCCTAGGGGAGGTGGGTGGGTTGTGAAGACTAAATTCCTGCTGTTCCCAGAGATCACCTGTTACAGGTGAGTAACTGTTATCTCCGGGAGCAAGCAGGAATGTAGTCTTACATATGGGGACTCCCTAGCTGAGGATGCCAGGGAGATGACCCCAGGAAGCTGCCACCTATGGTGAGGTGGGCCATGCTTCTTCCCATGGATCTCTGGCATCCTACCAGGGATCGTGGTAGGAGTTGTATTAAGTTTGAAAGAGATTTTGAAGAACAGCCTGGCCAAAGAAGGCATCCTGACGGGAGGCTTTATCTAGGCAGTAGTGGGCTGTAAAGATATGTACTGAAGCCCAGGTGGCTGCTTGACAAATGTCATCCATAGACAGAGTGAAGGTTAGCCATAGAGGCTGACATGGCTCTAACATTATGATCTGTGACATGGTCTTGAAGAGGAAGACTCTTACTCTCATAAGCAAAGGATATGCACTGTGCAATCCATTTGGATAAAGTCCTCTTGGAGACTGGAAGTCCCAAGTGATTTGAATCAAAAGCAATAAAAAGTTGAGAAGACTTTCTATGTTGCTGTGTTCTTTGTAGGTAAAAGGCTAAGGCTCTTTTACAGTCCAAAGTGTGAAGGTTCTTCTCTGCATTAAAGGCATGAGGCCTTGGAAAGAATACAGGAAGATAAATCGCTTGATTTAAATGAAAAGGCAAAACCACCTTTGGCATAAAGTGTGGATGAGTTCTGAGGACATCCTTATGGTGAAACCTAGTGTAAGGAGGATCAGCCACTAAGGCTTGCAATTAACTAATGTGACGTGCAGAGGTGATTGCAATTAGGAAGATGACCTTCCAGGACAAAAACGTCCAAGTAGTAGTGGCTAAAGATTCAAAAGGTGGTTTCATGAGCTGCCCGAGAACTAGATTTAAATCCCATGCCACCGGTGGTGGGAGGTTTTGTTAATAGAAGAACTCTCATAAATCTGGATATGAGAGGAAATTGTGTGTCCATTTAGAGGCTTATAGGAAGCTGTAATTGCGCTAAGATGGACTCTTACTGAATTGGTCTTTAGTCCAGAATTTGATAAATGAAGTAGATACTCTAGTATTGACTCCAAAGGTATCACCAGGGGGTTTAACCCCTTCTGGGAACACCATATAGTGAAACGTTTACACTTGAAGGCGTAAGATCGTCTTGTGGAAGGTTTTCTTGAAGCCTGAAGGATATCCTTTACCTGTTGGGAAAGGTTGAGATCCTGAAGATTTAAGCTCTCAGCAACCAGGCCGTGAGATGCAGGGACTGGGGATTCGGGTGCCATAGCGTCCCGCTCTCTTGGGAAATGAGATCTGGAGCACACCTTAACTCCAGAGGTGCAGCTTGAGAGAGATGTAGAAGCAGGGGATACCACGTTTGGCGTGGCCACCGTGGTGCTATGAGGATCATATGACCTCTATCTCTCTGAAGCTTGAAGAGTGTTTTGAGGATGAGGGGAATGGGTGTGAAGGCATAGAGGAAGTCCTGACCCCAGTGCCTGGCAATTGTGAGCCGGAATCATGGAACAGAACCGGGGAAGTTTGGCATTCAGTGGACTTGCAAAGAGGTCTATGTCTGGAGTCCCCCAAATGTGAAATATCTTTGCCACCTGGTCTAGGTGGAGAGACCATTCGTGAGGCAGCAGTACTCGGCTGAGTTTGTCTGCCCAAAGGTTTTGAATGCCTGGAAGATATACCACGAGAAGGTGGATTTGATGCTCTCTAGTGAGGGCCCAAAGTCCTAAAGCTTCATTGCATAACGACAGAGAGCCTGTTCCGCCCTGCTTGTTCACATAGAACATGGCTACTTGATTGTCCGTTTGGACTAGGACTGTCTTGTAGCTGAGCTGGGCATGGAATACTCGAACAGCTAAATAGCTAAATAATTCAGCTAACAGCCTTGGGCCGGAAGGACTGGGGTTTCTAGTCCCACAGGTGCTCCTTGTGGTCTTGGGCAAGCCACTTAACCCTCCATAGCCCATATTCCCTGTAAAATAGTTATCTCCAAGTTATAATGCCCTGTTCAATGTAATTTCAGTTTGTTCAATGTAAACAGCACTGATGCAGAATAGCGCGGTATATAAGAGAATGTAATAAATAAAAATAAATAAAATAATAAATAGATTGCTCTTAATTCCAGTAGGTTTATGTGAAGACAAGCCTCCTGCGGAGTCCAGGTGCCCTGGGTAGAGAGATGATGTAGGTGTGCTCCCCAACCCACCTGTGATGCATCTGTTGTTAGGGTGGCCTGGAATAGGGGTTGTTGGAAAGGAGACCCCGCTAAAAGATTCTCCAGTGATTGCCACCATTGAAGGGACAAGATCAGCCGTGAGAGTTTGCTATCTTGTCTGACAAACGTCCTGTGGTCTGTGTCCACTGTGTGGATAGGGTCCACTGAGCTGCTCGCACGTGGAGGCGAGCATAGGGAACTACATGAACTGTGGATGCCATGTGTCCCAGTAACTGTAGCAGTTGTCGAGCAGTTAGGGAGGATTTTCCCGCTGCTTGAGAAGCTAGTTTCACTATGCGAAGACACCAGGCCTGTGGAAGGAAAGCCCTTGACTGTCTGGTATCTAGACAGGCCCCTGTGAACTCCAGAGACTGGGAAGGAACAAGTTGGGATTTTGGGAAGTTTATTACCATTCCCAAGTATTGGAGGATTCGCATTGTGCGAGATAGTGCAGAGCTGGCCTCTGCAACCGTGGGGGTCGAATGAGCCAGTCATCCCAAGTAAGGGAAGATGAAAATTCCCAGGGTTCGCAGGAATGCAGCTACTACTGCCATGCATTTCGTGAATACTCCTGGTGCGGAAGCCAGACCAAAGGGAAGAACCCTGTGTTGGAAGTGTTTTCCCTTGAAAAGGAATTGTAAGAATTCATTGTGATCTGGATGGATCAGAATGTGAGCATATGCATCCTTTAAGTCTAGAGAGCAAAGCCAATCCTGACTTTGAAGGTATGCAGAAGAGTTCCTAGAGAAATCATTTTGGACTTCTCTTGGAACAAGTATTTGTTCAATTCCCTGAGGTCTAGAATGGGTCCGTGTCCCCCTGTTTTCTTTGGAATAAGAAAATAGGGGTGTAGAACCCTGCACCCTGCTGGAGAATGGGTACTTCCTCTATTGCCCCTTGGGCAAGAAGTGTTGAGACCTCGTGATCCAGCAGATTGTCTGCAGAGGTCTGGGAATTGAACTGCCTTAGGATTGTAGGAGGGGGCATGCTGTGAAAATGAAGCTTGTACCCCTCTCCTACAATGGACAGAGTCCAATTTTCTGCTGTTATTTGGTACCATCTGTGGGCAAAATGACACAGCCTGCCTGGAATATTTAAGGGTTCTGGCCCTCTCAGAGGCAGGAAGGCTAAGCTCTCTAGGAAGGTCAAAGCCCTTGAGGTGGCTGAACCTGCGGAGCTGGTTGAGCTCTCGGGCCTTTTGGCTTCTTCTGTTGTTTGAATTGTTGTTGTCCCTTTTGGGCAACTTGACTGTGAGCTTGGCTTTGCTGGGTACAGGATGGATAAAACTTCCTTTTTGCTGAAAGAGGGTTTTTTTTTGGCTGGAGTGGCTGTAGATTTTGACAGTCTATCTAAGGTGATATTGTCAGCATCTATCTCTTTAGCTTTTTCCTGCCAATTCTTGCCAAAGAGGTTTTCTCCTGTGCAAGGTGTAGAGATGGACAGATAAAGGGATACCAGAATCCCCAATATGTAATTGAAGATGGATGAAGTTCTTGATACAAAATGTGTTTAGAAGTTTGACTTTTCACCTACTTCCTTTTAAATAGAATAGGATGTCATGATCATGAGTTCTCTGTAACCATCTTTAAAATAGATGGAACAGTATTAACGCAAGCAAAAAGAACATAGGCTATGAACTGTGCAAGCATAAAGTTCATTGTACAGTCAGCTGGAAGTCCCTGCTGACAAAACATAATTTTTGCAACTTTTGCAATTATAAATTTCATCTAATATACTGTAATCAGATCTTACTCTGTAAAAAGAACTTTGGCGACACCTTGTATTATTTCATGGTTATAATAAATGACTGTTACTTCCTCTTTTTCTCTAATAAAAGGGAGCTTTTAGGAGGAGAACTTTGAATTCAATAAGCCTGGAATTATGCCTGTTCATAGTCCGCTTATTGTCTTCCCTCTGAGCTCAAAGAAAATAGCACTTTGTGTGTGTGTGATTGTGTTCTGTATTACTCTCTGCCTGTCTACTGATGGACCAGAGACCTAAAGAGCCGTGGTATTGTGGTCAGATCACGGAGTTTTCTTCACAAGGGATGTTGTCTAATTTATCCTGTACCCAAATCTCCAAGTCTAATGCCTGAAGCTAGGCAATCCGTTGTGAACCAATGGCAATAGCAGAGGTTCTGCTGATGCATTCAAAGCAGTCAAAGGCTGCACGATTCACAAACTTGGAGACATCTTGAGCATGCCTGACAAGAGTAAGGAAGTCTTGACGTTTGTCATCTGGGAGAAGTGGGCTCATAAGCTCCAAATCTCCTGTGAACTCCTTGAGGAACATACCCATATATAAAATACATGAGCTGATCCTAGCTGACAGCATAGAAGCTTGAAAGTTTGCCGTCCAAAAGCATCAAGAGTCCTGCATTCACGACCTGGAGGATTGGATGCATGTCTCTCTTCACTTTTCATCCTACTCATGGCTGATTCCACTACCTTTGAATGGTGTGGCAGCTGAGTCTTTTGAAATCCAAGACATGGTGGAATTCGATACATGGTATCAAGTCTCCTAGAATGAGGAGATGTGATCAAAGGTGTCTCCCACATCCTAAGCATCAAATCATGAAGAATTTCATGAATGGGCAGAGTGGCTGCGTCCTTTGGAGCCTTAGGATATTGGAGAATTTCCAATTCCTTTGCTCTAGGTTCCTTTTCAGGAGCTACCGTGATTGAAAGCCCCTTGGCAACATCACGAATAAAATCCTATAAAGACATGTCCTCCGGAGGCGACATTCTGCGTTGGGGAGAAGAAGAGTCCTCTGGGAGAAACACTCTGGTACCAGCAGAATTATCAGAGTCATCGGAATCAGAGGATTTGAAGTATCTCTGATCACGATGTTCATGTAAGGCACGGTCCCAGTATCGATCGAAGTTGGTACCGAGTTGATCCGGTACCGATCTTTCGATGCCAGCCAAAGACGGCATGGGAAGAACTGTGTCAACAGTACCACAGCTGTAAGAAGAGCTGCAATACTACGCTCAATAGTGAGAAATCTCTTGTCTATCGATGCTGCCGATGCCTGGGTATCGGTACCGGTAAAGGCGGCCGGAACCCCTGAGCATGGAACTAGTAGTTCTGTTGAGGCTGAGGCCTCGAGAACATCCTGGAACCCTGTTAATGCTTTGGAGGCCGAAGCCTCCCGCCAGGGCTGTTTTGCCGGTGTGGTTCCCTCAAGGGCAATGCCAATGGCCTCTTGATGCTTTGCAGGAGAGCTACCCTTTGAGGACCGGCCTTTATGTTTAGTTACCTGAGATCCATGGGAGGAAGAAGAGGCTCTTGAAGACGTCGATGCAATGGACCCGGCATCCAAGGGACATGGCCATGGCCCTTGTAAGCAGAAGGCTCCCAAACCCCAGGCACGCCCTGGCCCAGCCAGGGGGGGGGAGCTTTTAACTCCTTGGGCATAGCCTTTCTACCCCAAGGAGGTCAGCAGCTCACAGGGCTGATTCACAATGCCCAAAATTGGCTAACCATCACCACGGATTCCTGGGCACTTCGAGTGGCCAAGGAGGACTACCTCCTCCATCTGACTCAGACACTTCCCCCTTATTTTCCGGGAGAGCCCCTCAGGTCTCCCCTCCGTCAGGACCACCTTCTGAAGGAGCTTGCAGGTCTTCTTGAGGACAAAGCGGTGGAACCAGTGCCCCACCATCTCAAGGGCAGGGGGGGTTCTACTCCAGGTACTTCCTCGTGCCAAAAAAAAACAGGAGACGTAAGTCCCATCCTCGACCTGCACAACCTCAACAAGTTCCTGGTAAGGGAAAAGTTCAAGATGCGCTCTTGTAACATTGCTGCCTTCCCTCCAGCTGTGCTTCTTAGATCTGAAGGATGCCTATAGCCACATCCTCATTCACCCCAACCACAGGTAGTACCTGAGGTTCATGGTGGAGGGGCGGGCCCTACCAGTACAGGGTGCTGCCTTTCGGCTTGGCCTCCTCCCTAAGGGTCTTCACAAACTGCCTGACAGTCGTGGCCACCTTCCTCTGCCTCCAGGGGGTTTCTGTCTTCCCCTACCTGGACGACTCGCTCATAAAGGGAGGCACGGCCTCAGAGGTGAGGATCTCCCAGGTCCTGCAGCACTTTGAGTTTGTGATAAACTACCCTGTCTCACTTCCTTACAACACAGTGTCTGGAGTTAATCGGGGCCAGGCTGGACACCCTCCAGGCAAAGGCCTTCCTACCTGGGGACTGAGCCGACTGCCTCAGGGCCCTGGCAGTGGAAGTACAGTACCATTCCTCAGTGCCCGCTTGGCTCCTCTTGCACCTCCTCGGGCACATGGCCTCCACGGTCCACGTCACTCCAGATGCCCACCTCCACATGAGGGCCGTGCAGTAGTGCCTTCAGGACCAGTGGATGCATGGCACCTCCGGGACAAAGTCTCAGTGACCCGCCAGTTGGTGGACTCTCTGACCTGGTGGCAGACTCCCCAATGTCTCAAGGTGGGGATGCCTTTTCAAGCCCCGAGCCCCGTAAGGGTCCTCACCACGTAACATCCCCCCCCACCCCCCCGCTTGGCTGGGGAGCCCACTGTGAGGAACTCCGCACCCAGGGCAGCTGGTCGCAGGACAAAAGCATCCAGCAGATCAACTTCCTGGAACTATGGGCGATATACTTAGCCCTCTGAGCTTTTTGCCTCCATCTACGTCACCAGCCGGTGTTGGTCCAGACGGTTAACCAGGTGGTGATGTTCTATATGAACAAATGGAGGCACGGGGTCTCGTGCCCTCTCCCGAGAGGAGGTAGTACTCTGCTTCTACGCAGTCCGACAAGGTATACTCCTGCAGGCAGTATATCTGCCAGGCCAGAACAACCTACTGGCCGACAGAGCAGGGTCCTCCAACCACACGAGTGGCAGCTGGACCCCAGTGTGGCTGACCGGTTCTTCCAGCTCTGGGGGGGAACCAGTGATGGACCTGTTCGACAGCCCAGACAACAACCAGTTGCCCCGCTTCAGCTCCCAGCAGGCCCATCCCTTCAGTGTGGCAGCGGACGCATTCGTCTCATGGTCGGAGGGTCTCATGTATGCCTTCCCTCCCACACCACTGATTGCCAAAACTTTGTTCAGGACCCTCCTATTACTACTGAGCATTTGTATAGCGCTACAAGTTGTATGCACAGACATGTAAGAGACAGTCCCTGCTCATCAGAGCTTACAAGAAGGTATAGGCAGGGATAAAGCAAGGGGAAAGAAAAAGGAGATCAGGTGAGTCAAGATCCAAAAGCAGCAGCGAAGAGGTGAGTTTTCAGCCTGGATTTGAAGAGGGTTAGAGAAGGTGCCTGGGGTACAGACACAGGTAGTTTTTTCCAGGCGTAAGGTGCAGCAAGGTGAAAGGAGCGAAGTCTAGAGTTAGCAGTAGAAGAGAAGGGCACAGATAGAAGCAGTATGCTAGAAGAGCAGAGTTCCCAAGGGGGGTTGTAAGGAGAGATAAGAGAAGAAAGGTAGCGAGGAGCCGCAGAGTGAATGCATTTATAGGTCAGCAGGAGAAGTTTGAACTGGATGCGGAAACGGATAGGGAGCCAATGAAGTGACTTGAGAAGAGGAGTAATATGGGCATGACGAGGCTGGCGTAAGATTAGCCGCGCAGCAGAGTGTTGAACAGATTGAAGGGGAGAGAGATGATTCAAAGGGAGACCAGCAAGGAGTAGGTTAGATAAGAACATAAGATATGCCATACTGGGTCAGACCAAGGTCCATCAAACCCAGTATCCTGTTTCCAACAAATGACCAATCTAGGTTATACATAACTAGATGTTTCCCCAAAAGAGACAGGTTCCACAATGCTTGTATTGGGTCAAGCATTGATATCCTGGGTCCCTTTTTAATAATGGTTTATGGACCTTTCCTCCAGGAACTTGTCCAAGCTTTTTTTTAAATTCCAGAGTTTGATTACACGTTGAGTGAAAAAATATTTTCTCTTATTTGTCTTAAATAGTTTACGCTGTAGCTTGTGATAAGGAAGCTTATCATAGCTCAGGTAGGAGCTATAGAAAATATGATGTGACTCTGAACAAGCAACCTGTCAGTTCTGGTAGAAGTAAGAAAACAGAGTTTTCACATAAAAGACTACCAGTCCCAGAATGCACCAGGTTTCCAGCAGCCATGAGGGGGGGCTGAAGTGAGAAAACGTGTGTGCAATCAAGAGAGCTATGAGGTAATCCCTAAGCACTCATCTCAAAGGGCAGGGCCTGATTCAACACAGCTGTGTTAGGGAGGAGCACACATTAGAACAGAATAAGAATAGAGCTTATTCTACAGATAATGGCTACAGAAAGAGCTTCAGACACAGATACAGCAACAGCTTCAAGCTCAAGCACCAACATCATCTCGAGAAGCAGAAGCCAGGCCAAGCGGATAGAGAGAGAAGGAAACTCTCTGGAAGGAAGAGAAGAAAGGCCATTGGAAGGTCTGGGAGATTCCAAGGCAGTACCTATACTGGGAGGTATTTCAAGTGCCAGCAGAGTCCATTGGACTGGAGTCAGCCAGAGGAATGGAATGGCAGAGATAGGAATCACCAGTGGCTACCTGGAAGAGAGAAGACTGCACGTGGAAAGGACTTTCAGACCTATGCCAGAAGGTATGTGAGAGAGGATCCTGTGTCCAGGGATCAAGATTGGAAGGCTGGACATCAGAACTGGATTACATACTGGCCAGGCTATACAGAGAGGAATTATGATAGCAGGAGAGGCTCAGGTATGAACACTGATCCAGACCCTATCTATAATAGTGAATGGCAGCAAGGGAATAAGCATTCTCATGATAGTGCCTTATGGAAAGACTCGTCTGTGCCAATGTATGATAGTGACGCTATGCTGATTGATGAAGGGGGAGATATAGCAGATGAAACTATTAATTACATGGACTGTTCTCTATCTAAATGCTATTGCTAGCTTTCTGTGAGCAAACACATCAGCCATCACAAAGAAACCTAACTTTGTTCCTTATTCCACTGCAAAACAGCTCCTAAAGCAGGATTTTGGGTTCACACAGTAGCAGCCAGCCAGCTAAAGGGTTTCAGCTGGACAATTGATAGTAATTAAAGCTGCACCTGATTGTGTGTGTGAGCCAGGGAGAATCACTGCTGGATCTGAGTGGAAAATAAGCAGAAGTTAACCTAACCAGCAAAGTTTTTATTCATTTCTTTGTGCCTTTGTATTTGGTAATTATTTGCTAAGAAAACATTAGCTAATTGCCTGACAAGCTGAAGATTGTTTTTCTGATTTTGCTTTGTGACTTTGTTATCCATTTAAACACTGCAAGCAAGTAACCTCATTTATATTGCTAACAAGCATACTTGTGCTGGGTGAATTAAACCCCATCAATAAAAGAAGTATTTTATTGGCTTTAACCACTGGTTTCACAACTCAATTATTGTCTTCAGTTGTGTTTGGAGTGAAAGAACTACATTACCCACAATACCTTGCAAGAATCATATGAATATATGCATCGTCAAGATTGTGTAAGTTCTCACCCTAGGCAGCCGTCTGACAAGCTTCATTGCATGTCCCAAAGTCTTTCTATATTCTGATAACGTAAACAATCGATCTATGTTTACCCGTTCCACTCCATTCATTAATTTATAGACCTCTGTCATATCTCCCCTCAGCCGCCTCTTTTCCAGGTTGAAGAGCCCTAACCTTTGTAGCCTCTCCTCATAGGAGTAGCCTTCCATCCCCTTTATCATTTTGGTGGCTCTTCTCAGTACCTTTTCTAATAACGCTATATCCTTTTTAAGATACGGTGACCAGAATAGCGCACAATATTCAAGGTGTGGTCGCACCATGGAATGATACAGAGGTATTATAATATCCTTTGTTTTATTTTCCATTCCTTTCCTTATGATACCTAGCATTCTATTTGCTCTCTTGGGCGCCGCTGCACACTGGGCAGAGGGTTTTAACATGTTATCCACGATGACGCCTAAATCTTTTTCCTTTGTGGTGGTTCCCAATGTGTAACCATAGTTTGGGTTGTTCTTTCCTAGGTGCATAACTTTGCACTTGTCCACATTAAATGTCATCTACCGTTTGGATGCCCAGTTTTCCAAGGTTCTTCCGGTTGGAGGCATGCTATGCCTTTTCTTTCAGGAATGGGCCCGGGATCACTGGTTGTAGTTTCCATTCAGCTCAGCTATGTCCTGGAATGTACTACAGTAGTCAAGACAGGAGGTGATTAAGGAGTGGATAAGCGTTTTAGTAGTGTGTTAAGAAAGGAAAGGGTGGATTTTGCTGATATAGAGAAAGAAACGGCAGGTCTTAGCTATCAGATGGATATGTGTGAAGAAAGAGAGAGAGGAGTCAAAGACAACCCCCAGATTGCAGGCTGAGGAAACAAGAAGCAATTCCTGTCACCGTAGAAAATGTGTTTATTTTTCTTATTTTTTGTGGTCATGTCTGCCTTCCTGTTGACACTGGTACCGACCCTGTCGGTGCTTGCTTGCTTGCTTCTAAAAAAAAAAAAAAAAAAAAAATCAGTGGGGGAAGGAAAGCACAGTTACTTACCTGTAACAGGTGATCTCAGGGAACAGCAGGAATTAGTCTTCACATGTGGGTACGTCGGCGCCGACGGAGCCCGCACAGGAATGCTCCCCAGCATCCAATCAGAAAGCCTTTGGGAGCATCCCTCGCGCCTGCGCCGTGACGTCCCGCCTTTCCCACTGCCTCTCCCCAGTTGAGTTTCATAGCTGAGACAGAAGGAGAGGAAGAGGAAAGGAAATAGATAGATACAACTCCTAGGGGAGGTGGGAGGGTTGTGAAGACTAATTCCTGCTGTTCCCTGAGATCACCTGTTACAGGTAAGTAACTGTGCTATCTCCAGGAACAAGCAGGAATGAGTCTTCACATGTGGGGACTCCCTAGCTGAGGGTGCCAGGGGAGATCCCATAAAATGCGTATCCCTGGACAGGACGGCATTTTCCCAACCTGGATCCACGGCATCCCCTGAGGGATGGGGGGGTAGGAGTTGAGAAGAGAAGAGTTGCAGAGGAACAGCAAAAACTAAAGACTACAGGGGAGATGAGTCTTTAGAATGCATGTCAGGTATCATTAAAGTATTTAATGAACTAGTACCATATAGAGCTTACCTACTGGATTGTAGGAAGTAGAACCGTGATGGAAGGTACTGTAGACGCAGTAGCGGAATCTTCAAGGGAACTTCACAGCAGTGAGGACGAAGTTCCAAATCTGGAATGGGCAGGTGACCCAGGTGTCAACTGGTGCAGGAGAAGAACGGCAGGTCTTCAATGGAAAGCTTTATGTGAAAAAGCTGAGAACTTTTTTAGGTACAGAGTTATTAACATTGAGAACTAAAAGAAGAAGACTGACCGATCTGGAAATTAGCCCAGTCCGGAAGGGAAGAGAGGGTATGGAAAAACCCCTTTTCCCAGGGAGAACAGAAGGGTACTCCGGAACACTGAAGATGTACACTGTCCTTCCTAGCTGGTAAGAGATAGGAAGACGTTGAAGTTTGATACCTCATAGATAAGGAGGTGTATAACAAAAATAGAAGCTGTTGACGTCACAGCAATAATTGTGAGTATAACCGGTCCCAGTCACCGAGCCGTATGATAATAGGCAAGAGGACTGTCTGGACCCCTTAAGAAAGTAAAAACCTTTAGTACCGACAGTTAGGGAGATAGTAGGTAATACACAGGGTGCTATGAACATCTCCCAATATGCACATACCTATCTATATATATATATATATATATATATATATATATATGGAACTACATACATATCTATACGGATGTGAATATATATGTCTAGACAAGTGTGACATATATATCTATATATAGAATGTAGATATATAGATATAGATGGGCATGGCTTATGCCCACCCAGGGTACAAAAACATGTATGCATAGGACACATACATACATGAAAATAATACTCCATGCCTGCAACTGGGCCACAGAAGAAACATCCACATGGGGCATGTGATGTGAAAAGATTCATCTAATAGTAGGGGGTGAAACCACCTGAAGAAGTATAGAGAATCTATTTCTGTGGTGCAGGAATGCAGATCAGTGGAATTAGCAGTATGGTTGCGTGAAGAACAGAGGACAATATCAGTCTGGTAAGAGCACGTCAGGAGCACTTTAGGTTGCTGATGTGTCCCAAGGACAAGAATACGCATAGACCAAGATACCAGGATGACCCAGCCAAGGGACTCAGGGGTATCATGTACAGTAAAAGAGTATGCGTTGTCAAAGTGGAGCAGAAAACATAATGCCAAGCTGTAAGGAAAAAGGGGTAGATTCCTGCCAGATTGGGAGCTCCTTGGACATTCACGCAGAAAAAACTTGTCTTCTGTATCACAATGGGAGACAAGAGGGTATAATTATCTAGATAGCCATGGAATGACTATATAAACTGCTTCTATTATATGGAAGACCCTCAGAGACAAAGTCCAATGCTCTATGGCAAGGGCCCATAGTGGGAAGCTTCTCTGACGATTGCAGAGAGCATTGTGCAGGAGATAAAACTGACAGAAGTCAGACATGTTGCCCCATCCTAGATAAGGATATGGCTAGGAGAAGATAACCTGCAGTGAGAGTCAGTACGCAAGATAGTTGAAAGCAGCTTGCAGAAGCATTAACGTACTCACTGGAACTCCTGCACGCACATGAGCAAAATAGCAGAGGGGATTCTCCTGCATGAAAACAGGGAGAAGACAGACCAAGGGAGCGGAGATATTCCGGCCCTGTCTGAGGAGTTGTCCAGAACATGCATTGAAGGATAACAGGAAGTCTACACTGGAAAGAGAGAGAGATGTTTCAGTATGGTGCCAACTCAAGCAGGGGAAACCCTGGAAGAGAGGGGGTTGGAGGGACGTACCATATGGTAAGTCAGCTGAAGGAAAGAATGTCCATGTGGGGACAGAAACTATCATGGGATAGTGGTGATCTCCCTTTATAGTAATAAGAAAGGGAGAATACTGTAACCCCTGGACAAAAACATCCTAACTACTTGGCATACTGAAAAGAAAACCCAGTGTAGAGTTGGAAGAATAATCTTCTGGTAAGAAGAAGTTAATTGTAGACTGCAGCATACAGGAGCCTATGGCTGCTGGTTATGAGTATCCTGGTGAGAGTCTGGAAACTTCAGACCAGGATGAGATGTCCCTTGCTTGGGTACATCTGGAGGATGGGCAGAAGGAGGATGAAACTTTCTTTTCTTAGGGAAAGAAGGTTTGGTAGGACATTTCCTACATCCTGGGGAAAAAGAAGGCTTAGGATGGTTTCCAGAACTAGGAAAGTCAGTGGAGCACTGAGCAACCTGACGTAAAGCCTCGCTATTGAAAAGATTTTCTCCAGTACACGGAGAATTACCCAGTGTATGTTGTGCCCATCTGCTCAAGTCTGAAGCCTGCAGCCAGGCTGTACGACGTGCTCCAATGGCAATAGCAGAGGACCTGCTAACAGACTCAAAAGAGTCTAGAGAAGCACGAGAAAGAAACAAAGAGATATTCCTGCTATGATTAAGAAGCAAGGAATAGTCAGAGGCCTTAGGTTCTGACAAAAAAGGAGACAAAAGAGATAATTTCTCTGTGACCTCCCGAAGTAATTTTAGAAGCCAACATGGAAGTTTGGAAGGTTTGACGCCCAAAGGCATCAAGTGCTTTAGATGCATGACCTGGAGGATAAGAAGAATGCTTCTTCTTGCTTCTGACCTTCCTCATTGCTGATTCCACTACAATGGAATGATGCGGAAGTTGGTTCTTCTGAAACCCCGGAGAGGGGGGCATCTGATACAGAACATGCATGGCTGTAGAAGGCGCAGGAACCTTTAAAGGTGACTGCCAACCCCCCCAGAAGAAGGTCCTGCAAAGAAGGATGTACAGGAAGCATTATGGTTGCTTTTTCTGCAGGACCTTGGTTAAGAGTAGGACCAGGAATAGGAATGGCAAGAAAGGCTGCCATGTCAAGGAGAAATTCCTGAAAAGAAGGATCTCCCAGAGGAACTATTCCTGGGTAGGCTGAGGTTGAATGAGCAGCTTGGACACCAGAAGACCTACAGGACTGGTGCGCAAAAGGAATCCTGCTAGATGGAGAAGGATACCGACAGTTCCTATTCGAGGCCGTTAGTACTGCATCGTCGGTTCCCGGTATCGATTCCAAGCTAGGCATAGAAAGGATCGATGGCACCGATGGAACTGCAGGAATCGACACCGACCCCGGCATCAGGGACGGCAGTGCCCTCGGAGCAGGCAGCGGAGGTTGCCGAAGCGGTACTGAGGCAACCAGAGAGCTTTGGTGATTATCCTTGGTACTGCGTAGCCGGAAGGGACATGGATCGGTTCCGAAACGTGTCGGAACCAAGTCATCTAGACTGGATATCGATTCTAGACTGGGCATCGAACCGAGCGAGGTTATCGATGCCCGTCTAGAGGGCCCCGACGTCGGTGGTGGTGTCGGCGATGCCGATCCCTGAAAGTCAATCGGAATTGCATCGATCGGTGCCAAAGGCACCGAGGACGTCCAAAGACAACGCTCGGTGAAGAGAGGAACACTTGACACCGGCGCCGATGTCGGGGTATAGGTACCGCTCGAAGCCGGTACCCCCTCCGAGCATGGCGTATCGATCGGCCCCGATGGTACCCAGGATACCCGACGACGAGCCCCGGTGGAGAGTGGAACACTCGACACCGATGCTGATACCAGGGCATCGGCGCCGCTCGAAGCCGGAACCAACCCCGCGGCTGGCTGGGACAGAGGACAGCCAGTCTGGGTCGAATCGATCGAAGGCACCGAGGACCCCAGATGACGATCCCTGGTGACGAGCGGAGCACTCGACACCGGTGCTGACGCCGGGGAACCGGTACCGCTCGAAGCCGGTACCAACCCCGCGCATGGCTGGGATGCAGGAAAGCCAGTCTGGGTCGAATCGATCGGCCCCGAAGGCCCTGAGGACACCAGTCGACGATCCTTGGCGAAGAGTGAAGCACTCGACGCCAGTGCCGATGCCGGGGGATCGGTACCGCTCGAAGCGGATACCACCCCCGAGCATGGCTCAGGTATGTTCTGTGAGGAGTGAACCCCAGGAACAACCTGAAACCCCGTGGATGCTTTGGAGCCCGAAGACTCCCGCCGGGGTTTTATTGCCAAAGGGGTCTTGAGGGGAAGGCCGGAGCCGTCGTCATGCTGGGCATGAGACTTACCCCTCAAGAATTGGCTAGTCTTAACAGACTGTTTGTGGGTTACCTGATCCTGGAGAGAAGAATAAATCGATGTCCTCACCTCAGGAGGAAAAACGGCATCGAGGGAAACCCGAAAAAGAGAAGGTCTTCTCCCAATACTAAAGCCCGATGGACCGGGGGAAAAAGGGTCAGGACCCAAACAGGTTAGACACCAGGCATCGGAGTCTAAAAAGAAAACTAAGTTTCCACAGTGAAGGCACTTCTTAGGGGAAGAAGGCTCCATGCTGGAAAGGCCTGGTAGGCCTCAGAAGGGACTTGAGGAGAAAAAATACCTCAAAGTGCTTAAAAGAAAAGAATAAGGCACCGGTGGTGCCGGTATCGGCGGGAAAAGCGGCCGCGACCACAAGAAAACAAGAAAATAAGGATTTTAGATAAAAAAGTTTCTGCGGTGACAGGAGGTACGTCCTGCCGGCTCCGCGGAAAAACGAAAACTGGGGAGAGGCAGTGGGAAAGGCGGGAAGTCACCGCGCAGGCGCGAGGGATGCTCCCAAAGGCTTTCTGATTGGATGCTGGGGAGCATTCCCGTGCAGGCTCCGTCGGTGCCGACGTACCCACATGTGAAGACTCATTCCTGCTTGTTCCTGGAGATTCTTTTCTTCCTTCAGGCGCATCGACGCCTTCTTAGGCTTAGGCCTTCCCTTTTATCACAGACAAAATGGAAAAACCATCCAGTGGTTTTAAGAAGTGTTCCAAATGTGGCAATACAATTTCGGCCATGGACGCCCATGACTGGTGTCTAAAATGTTTGGGACTAGATCATCAACTGTCAGAATGTCCTCTCTGTAGGAAGATGACAAAGAGAGGCCTACAGAATCGAGCTGCAAAACTAGGCACCCTATAGTGTTTTTAGCATCGACGTCATTGAGAGCTTCATCTTCCTCCCAAGGATCTCAGGTATCGAAACCTAGGTCTTCATCGAAGACTGGCCGGCCATCCAAGGGTAGATCTCCTTCTAAGCATCGAGATGCCTCTGGCATTGCCCTGGAGGGGGACACACCGGCCAAACAACCCCAGCTGGAGAACCTTGCCTCCAAAGCCTTAATGGGGTCCCAGGATACTCCCAAAGCCTTCACCTCCGGAGAGCTCCTGGTGCCATGCTCAAGGATCGTGGCCCGCAATTCCGGTACCAATACCAGGCATCAGCAAGCTCTGTGGATCAACATATCCTGGCCATCGAGCGGAGCTTAGCAGCCTTACTGGCAGCCTCCGTACCGCCTTTACAGTCGATCCCTCAGACATTGGTACCGGCTACAGTATCAAAAGAGCCTGCATCAACGTTTTTGCCGCTTACCATGCTACCACCGTGCTGGCCCTTGGATCCGTTTCCGGTATCGATGTGCCGGCACCGCAAGCTTCAGCTACTGGCTTTGAATGGTATTGAGTATGTGCAGAGCGGGAACACCCTACCCTGCCTGTAGATACTTTGAGTCTTTGGACTCGATTTGTCAGACAATGAATCGGCCGATACTAGGAAATGAGAACTCTCCTGGAAGACCCATCTCTGTCTCCACAATGTCACATGTCCACTCCGGAGGACATGTCTTTCCAAGACTTTATTCACAATGTTGCTTGGGGTCTGTCCATAACAGTGACTTCAGACAACTTGAAATCCTTCAATATCCTACAGTCCCAAAGGAAGTTGCTACTCCCACCTATTTATTTATTTATTTAACTATGCTTATATACCGCTTTTCAGCTGGTCAAAGCGGTTTACAATTTAACAAAGTTATTTGCAACAAACAGTAGGGTGCGTCATCATTTTTTAGGGGGTGGGGTCCTGCACCGCAGTGGGGGGGGGGGGTGTTTAGACACTCAATTCACAGTGGGTTTACATATCTAACATATTTACAATCCTTCATGTCCTGTTTTGTTCAGTTTTTTATACCCGGTCTTCATTTACAGTGGGTTATGTTGCGCTCAGGTCCTAGATGTTCCTTAAACAGTTGGGTTTTCAGTTGCTTTCTGAACATTGAGAGCTCCGTGGTGCATCGGAACTTTATAGGCAGAGAGTTCCATAAGGAAGGTGTATATAGGTTGAAGTGTTTGCGAGTTGTTGGGCATACTTCACGACCTTATGCTTCGGATGTGGGAGACACCTCTAACCATCTCTCCACATACTCAACGACTCGATACAATGTACCGGGTACTGGAGTGTCCCAGCTTTCAAAAGACAAAATTACCGCACCATTCCATGGTGGTGGAATCGGCAATGTGTCTAATAAAAAGTGCTAAGCCACATTCCTTGAACCCTCCAGGCAGGGAATCGAGAACCCTCGATGCCTTTGATCGACGTTGTTTTCAGGCCTCCATGTTATCGTGCAGAATCAGCTCGTACATACTCTATATGGGTATGTTCCTTAGGGAGGTGGCTAGGGATTTGGAGTTGATGGTTCCTCTTCTCCCTGATGACAAGAGAACTGATTATCTCACCCTTGTAAAGCATGCCCAAAATGTTTCAAAGTTTAACAGGGTAACTTTTGACTGTTTTGAGTGCATCAGCAGAACTTCAGGTATATGCATTGGTGCATGCAGGATTGCTTGGCTCCAAGCATCTGATCTTGAACAATGGGTTCAAGATAAGCTGGGTAAATATCCTTGCACTGGTGAAAATCTTTTTGGCAAGGATTGGCAGGACAAGGGATCTCAGCTAGAATCTGAGAACACCACTCTTAATAGACTATCTAGATCTACTGCCAGTCCAGCTAGGAAAAAGACAGCGAAGGCGGCTTTTTTCAATAAGAAGTGCTACACTTCTTTACAGTGCAGTGTCCAATCCATGCTCCCCAGAAGGGGCAGCAGCCACCAAAATAACAAAGGAAGGCTCAGACTTCTAAGTCCCAGCCACCTCAGCAGACCCAGCCTCCTCAGGGTCTTTGACTGCTTTCCGGAGAACATAGCCATTCTGCCTCTGGAGATTCCAGATCCCATCCACATTTTTGGCAGACTTTGTCACTTTGCCCATAGTAACATCAGAGAAGTGGACTCTGTCTATAATATGGGAAGCGTACAAGTTTCATCTACGAAGTCTACCTCCCCCCCCCCCCCCCCCCGGACTCCTCCAAGAGAGTTCTATTCTCAACCCCCTCTCACCACTCTGTTGCAAGAGGTCATCTCCCTTCTCTCAAAAGGCGCGATAGAGGAGGTACCACTCTCCCAGCAGGGACCGGGCTTTTATTCTCCATACTTCCTCATTCCAAAGAAAACAGCAGGATACAGTCCCATTCTGGAGCTCAGAGAACTGAACAAGTATCTACTACAGGAGAAATTCAAAATGATCTCCCTAGGTACTCTTCTCCCCTATCTCCAGAGTCAGGATTGGCTCTGTTCTCTAGATCTAAAGGAGGCATGTACTGTCATGGGTTAGACCAGGAGACACCTATGGAAATAGGGAAAATAGAGCCGAGCAGGTCCAAAAGTGACAGCTCAAAGCACATGGATCAGGGTTGCTATGAGCAACCAGTAAAATCAAAAGCACCAGGTGTAAGAGCACGCCCTAGCAAGGGGTTACATCATAGCCTATTAGGTGATGAGATGCAGCTGAGGGCAGGGCAGGCTCACCAGAACGTTAGGAGTGACGCAGATAAAAATCACTCAGAGTTTCTCAGTAGGGGAGCTAACCAGGATTCCAGGAGGGTTGAGCTTGAGTACGGCAGAGCTGCTTTGGAAACTAAGGGAAAAACTTCACACAGAGGTTTAAACAGAGTTCCAGAGGAGAGAGCTAAGAGAATACCAGAAGCTGGTTATAGGGTGCTAGAAAGCCCAGAGGAGGAACCAGGTGGTCGGGGCCACAAAGGTATTCAGGCTGACAGCTGGAAGGAACCTGTAAGAAGAAGGCTTCCTGAGAACAGGTACCGGGAAAGCAATAAATGTGATAAAAGGGATACTTACTTACCCAAAGAGCAGCGTGCAGCAAGAGGGAGTGAGAGGCTTGTTTGTAGAAAAGGCCACACTAAGTTTCCTTACTCAGAAAGCTCCGGGGGAACCGAGCCAAAGGACAGGCTTATTTCCTGTAATAGAGGGAACTTTGAAAAAGAGAGTTTCCCATACACACAGCCAGGAGGGTATGGCCCTCTAGAGGAAAACTCCACTATCTACGGTAACCTCCCAGTTCACTTTGATAGAGAGGGGGAGAGAAGCCTTTTTGGAGAGGAGAGTTTTTACAACAATGATATGAAGTGCAACCACTCTGAAGATAGCTACGGGGAAAGCTGTGAAGAAATGGAGTGTGACTTTTGTGGGGAAAGCCCTGAGGAATGCCAAATGGAATGTGCACTAATGTTTTCTAACATTTCCTCTTTATGCTAAGCTGTGTAAAGAAAGAAAGCCGTTTAGGGAAACGGTTTCTGTGATATTGCTTGTGTAAATAACAAGGACTGTCTTACCTTTTTGGATTGGCTGAAGATAAGCACTTTTTGTTCACAGTAGTTCATTTTCTTTTGTACCAGAAAATATGGTCTCTTTCTTTTGATTCTTATGTGCAAAAGTTCACCTGGAAGGGATAATAAAATACCTCTTTTGAAAAGCCTGGCTTCTCGATCACAACTACCTTTTTGATTGGCTAGTGGGACTACAGATTCCAGGGGGCATTATACCGCCCCAGCTACGTTAAGTAGAGGCCCCACCGAAGCTCCCTAGGCTTCCGCCTATGAGAGTGAGTAGGTGGGTGACAAAATGGCGTAGTTCTTCGGATTTTTGCATAAGGATTAAAAACAACTCTACAAGAACTACTGGGCTGCTGGAAAAGGACTGTATCCAGACTGTGGAGAACCGTCGGAGAAGATTCTCGTTGCCAGACGCTGCTGATTCCGCTGACTTTCTCACAGGCTGAATCCTGCATGAAGCCTCAGGTAAAGGGTACCTGGGCATAACTGGGGCAGGACAAGTGTGAGAAAGGGGGCGCTGGTGGGCAAGCGGAGAATTAGACGGAGGGAAGGAAAAATGTCTCGGGACCGCACTTGGTGTTTTTTTTTTCTCCTTTCTCTCTACAGGGACGTCGACGCCGGAGATGGAGCCACACGACGTTATGGCCTGGATGCAGAGCCAGTGGGACAAGCAAATGGAGCTGATTCGGTACCTGCAGGAGCAGACCGCCCGGACTATGAGGGAGCAGCAAAAGCCGCTGTTGGACAGTATGGAGGCGCTTTTGAAAAGGCCAATGGATACAAGAGCGGACATCCCCTCCATATTCCTGGGAGCAGGACAAAACCCTCAAGGTGCTTTGTCACTAGGACAATTAAAGCCACACGATAATCTGGACGATTATATCGACGCTTTTGAGCGGATAGCCGCAGTGTTAAAATGGCCAGAGGAGCAATGGGCAACCAGGTTTGCCATATCTCTATCAGGCGAAGCTCTTTCCGCATATAAAGCCATGCCGGCTAGCCTGGCATCTGAATATGCGGAAATTAAAAAGGCAGTCAAAGACAGGCTAGGGCTGACTCCTATGCACTACCATAAAGAGTTTAGGGAGGCAAAGATAAAGCCTCAGGAGACCCCTAAGGCCCTGTCTCTACGGCTGAAAAGTTTGGCCGGTAAATGGTTAATGCCGGAGGGAAGCACTCTGGAAACA
Organism: Ichthyophis bannanicus; assembly: GCA_033557465.1. Classification (NCBI taxonomy): domain Eukaryota; kingdom Metazoa; phylum Chordata; class Amphibia; order Gymnophiona; family Ichthyophiidae; genus Ichthyophis; species Ichthyophis bannanicus. Next base: position 656,013 of record JAWIIG010000057.1, read on the forward strand.
ATTATGGATAGGATTGTGTTAGAACAGTTCTTGCAGGCTGTTCCTCGTGAGGTTAAAACATTTATTACGCTCCAGCATTGCCAGACCACCGATGAGGCAGCCACTCTTGCTGAGAGGTTTTATGCAGCAGAGATGACTGACACCTCGGGGGTAGGGCTGTGGCGAGCAGCTGGGATGGAAAGTTTTAACAGAAAAGGTAATAGGATGAATGCTAAAATGTCTTCTGTTAATAATGCTGAAAATGTTGATGTTTTGCATGTACCCAAGGGGAAATGTTTCACCTGTGGGAAGGCCGGACATTTTCAAAGAAGCTGTCCTGAAAGAACAGTCCTAGTGTCAGGAGCGGAAGAGCCAACCCAGGATGGGTTGTTCCTACCAGTCAAGGTAGAAGGTATGGACGCTCTGGCACTACTTGACTCGGGGGCTGACCAGAGCCTGGTTTCAAGAGAGCTCTGGGAAGCCATTGAGAAGCACCGTTCGTCGCCCCCGAGTCAAGCAGAAGGCCGAGTATGTATCAGGTGCGTGCACGGCGCCTTTGTTCAATATCCCCAACATACAGTATCTGTGCGAGGGCTAGGCATCACTCGGGAAGTAAAAGTAGCGGTGATTCCCAAACTGCCAGAGGATGTAGTCCTGGGTAAGGACTGGCCTCCTTTTTTTGAAGGGCTGGGATGGGACTTGGGCACCCGAACGGGCTTAGTGTCCACCCGATCTCAAGCCGGAACCTCTGGGACCGGAGAGGTGTCCAAAGGAAGCACAGATGCGCTTGAGGGGGAGGAAAGATCCCAAGGGGAAGAAGAATCCCAAGGGGAGGAAAGATACCAAGGGGAGGAAAGATCCCGAGGGGAGGTGCTAGAGGAGGAAGAAACAGGCACACTTCTGAGGATTTAATGCATGCCCCGCTTAAAGAAGCGAAGAAGGACAAGTCCAAGAAACGTAGGGAGAGGTATTGTAGGACCCGAGGGAGGGCCGACTTAGAGGCCGGTATAGGACTGCCCTGGGTACCCGCAGAAGTGGTCAGGAAGTTTCCCTCGTTCCCCATGGAGCAGAGAGCTGACCCAGCTCTCAAAAAGGCGTTTGAGTGGGCTCAGGAAATCCGACCCACCTTACCGAGGTTTTTCTTGGAGAATGACTTATTGTATAGGGAGAGTGTAAATCCGCATAATGAGGCCATAAGGAAGCAACTAGTTGTGCCAACGACTTTTAAAGCTACCGTATTGAGATTGGCACATGACCACCCAGTAGGTAGTCACAAGGGGATCCAGGGTACCCTTGATCAAATTTTAGCGAGGTTTTATTGGCCAGGGGTTTTTAAAGAAACCCGGCAATACTGTGAGTCATGTCCCGATTGCCAGAGGGTGGCGGCTATAAAGCCCAAGGCAGTGCCCATGGTGCCTACACCCACTATAGCGGCCCCCATAAGCAGAATAGGGGTAGATATTATAGGACCTTTAGTGAAAACACCAAGGGGTTTTAAATATATCCTGGTGATAGTTGACCACGCCACAAGGTTCCCTTGGGCTATCCCATTGAGGAACACCTCTGCCCGAATAATAGCCTTAGAGCTTATAAAACTTTTCTGTGAAATAGGTACCCCTAGGGAAGTTTTAACAGACCAAGGTAGCAATTTCTTGTCTAAACACTTAGCCATGGTCTGGGAAGCCTTTGGCATCAGACACATCAGGACATCGGCATACCATCCGCAGTCTAATGGACTCGTGGAACGCATGAACCAGTCCATTAAACAGTTGCTACGGAGGGGTTTGAAAAAGGGAGAAATGTCTGAATGGGACACGTTGCTCCCATTCACTCTATATGCGTGTAGGGAACGCATACAGGCGTCCTTAGGGGTATCCCCGTACGAACTACTGTTCGGCCGCGCTCCACGTGGAGTGTTGGACATCCTACAGGAGCAGTGGGTCGAGCCGGACATGCAAGAGGTTGGGGTACCTCAGTTTTTAAGAGAGTTAAGGCAACGCCTGAAGAGAACATCTAGAGCCTCTAGAGAAAATTTGCAGGCCAGTAAACAAAGACAAAAATATTATTATGACAGGGGCACGAGACCTAGGCAGCTGAATATAGGTGATAGGGTACTCATTCAAGTATCAGACCCGGGACCCAAGTTTGAGTCCAGGTGGAAGGGCCCTGGTACAGTGGTGGGGAAGGTTGGCCCTGTGTCCTATCGGGTGGAAAAAGATAGAGGCTGCCAACAGGTTTATCACCTGAATGTATTGAAGCTGTGGAAAGATAGGTCAGCCAATGCCAGTCTGGTCACCATAGAGCGGCGAGATAGGTCCCACAAGGGAATTACGTGCTGTCTGAGAGGCTCAGCAGCCCGTAATATTTTAAGGCGGGGGATCTGTCATGGGTTAGACCAGGAGACACCTATGGAAATAGGGAAAATAGAGCCGAGCAGGTCCAAAAGTGACAGCTCAAAGCACATGGATCAGGGTTGCTATGAGCAACCAGTAAAAACAAAAGCACCAGGTGTAAGAGCACGCCCTAGCAAGGGGTTACATCATAGCCTATTAGGTGATGAGATGCAGCTGAGGGCAGGGCAGGCTCACCAGAACATTAGGAGTGACGCAGATAAAAATCACTCAGAGTTTCTCAGTAGAGGAGCTAACCAGGATTCCAGGAGGGTTGAGCTTGAGTATGGCAGAGCTGCTTTGGAAACTAAGGGAAAAACTTCACACAGAGGTTTAAACAGAGTTCCAGAGGAGAGAGCTAAGAGAATACCAGAAGCTGGTTATAGGGTGCTAGAAAGCCCAGAGGAGGAACCAGGTGGTCGGGGCCACAAAGGTATTCAGGCTGACAGCTGGAAGGAACCTGTAAGAAGAAGGCTTCCTGAGAACAGGTACCGGGAAAGCAATAAATGTGATAAAAGGGATACTTTCTTACCCAAAGAGCAGCGTGCAGCAAGAGGGAGTGAGAGGCTTGTTTGTAGAAAAGGCCACACTAAGTTTCCTTACTCAGAAAGCTCCGGGGGGAACCGAGCCAAAGGACAGGCTTATTTCCTGTAATAGAGGGAACTTTGAAAGAGAGAGTTTCCCATACACACAGCCAGGAGGGTATGGCCCTCTAGAGGAAAACTCCACTATCTACGGTAACCTTTTTACAACAATGATATGAAGTGCAACCACTCTGAAGATAGCTACGGGGAAAGCTGTGAAGAAATGGAGTGTGACTTTTTTGGGGAAAGCCCTGAGGAATGCCAAATGGAATGTGCACTAATGTTTTCTGATAACATTTCCTCTTTATGCTAAGCTGTGTAAAGAAAGAAAGCCGTTTAGGGAAACGGTTTCTGTGATATTGCTTGTGTAAATAACAAGGGCTGTCTTACCTTTTTGGATTGGCTGAAGATAAGCACTTTTTGTTCACAGTAGTTCATTTTCTTTTGTACCAGAAAATATGGTCTCTTTCTTTTGATTCTTATGTGCAAAAGTTCACCCGGAAGGGATAATAAAATACCTCTTTTGAAAAGCCTGGCTTCTCGATCACAACTACCTTTTTGATTGGCTAGTGGGACTACAGATTCCAGGGGGCATTATACCGCCCCAGCTACATTAAGAAGAGGCCCCACCGAAGCTCCCTAGGCTTCCGCCTATGAGAGTGAGTAGGTGGGTGACAGTACTCACATACTTACTCATGCACAGCGCAGAAGGTTCCTGCACTTCCTGTTCCAAGGGAGACATTATCAATACAGAGTCCTGCCTTTCGGCCGTGCCTCTGCCCCAAGAGTCTTTACAAAGTGCATGGCAGTAGTAGCCACATTCCTAAGGACTCTAGGGATATTTGTCTTCCCTTACTTAGATGAGTGACTCATTCGAGAATGCACCTCTCTAAGAGACAAATATTTCTCCCTCGCACACCATGCAAGTGCTGCAACACTTGGGATTTGTAATAAATCTTCCAAAGTCCCAACTCATTCCCTCTCAAACTCTAGAGTTCATAGGGGCTCTCCTAGACACTCAACAATCAAAGGCTTTTCTGCCCCAAGCCTGCTGCGCTCGACTCAATCAGCTTGCATCTCAGGCATGCCTCAAGAACTTTCTCACTGCTTGAGAAATGCTGCAATTTCTGGGTCATATGGCATCATCAGTGCATGTTGTTCCATATACTCATCTACATGTGCATGTTGTTCCATATACTCATCTACATATGCGCGTAGCTCAATGGACCCTGGCTTCCCTGGCATCTGTTCGCCTGGGAGACAGAATAATGGTCTCTACCCACCTAATCTCATCTCTCCAGTGGTGGCAATCCCCAGAAAACCTTTTAGTAGGGTCACCACTGTTCCCTCTAAGCTGTGCGCGTGTGCGCGCGCACACACCTCGCCGAGCGAGCGCACATACTTTACAACAGAGCGCACAAAAATTACAGCTCTGATTCTGATAGAAAACAACACAGACGTCTTAAAATTTAAAATTATGATTGTAATTACTAGAAATTTCCCGCTTCATTTAGTAATCGTCTATTTTCATTTAATTTGATTAAAATCAATGTGGTGTACATACTGTATTCTGACGTGTAGTCAAATTTTAAAGTATATAACTCCGAGTGTCGATATGTGGCGCACAAAAATTTAACCTTTCTTCAAAAGCTGCACACATCTGATATTTTATGCGCACACAGCCTACAGAAAATTAGAGGGAACATTGAGGGTCACCTTTTCAGATGCCTCCATATCAATATACCCTGACAATGGATGCGTCCAAATTGGGCTGGGGAGCTCATCTGGACAATCTCTCCACTCAGGGACTTTGGTCTCAATAGGAGTCACAACTCTACATAAATCTGCTGGAACTTAGAGCCATCCACAATGCTCTCAAGGTGTTCCAGGACCATCTTCGATTCCATACAGTTCTAGTCCAGACAGACAATCAAGTAGCCATGTTCTACTTGAACAAGCAGGGCGGAACAGGCTCTTAGACCCTTTGCAGTGAAGCCCTGCACCTGTGGTCTTTTGCCATACAGCATCACTCACTTACTTGTGGTGTATTTTCCAGGCAAACAGAATGTCTTGGCGGACAAACTGAGTCGAGCTTCTACCCCACGAGTGGTCTCTCCATGCAGACAAGGTCGCTCACATATATCAGATCTGGGAAACTCCAGATATATAGACCTGTTTGCAAGCCCTCAGAATGCCAAGCTTCCCCACTTCTGCTCCAGGACGCCTGCACAGAACAACCAGCAGGTTAAATGCCTTTCACCTTCACTGGAGTCAAGGCTTCCTATATGCCTTCCCTCCCATTCCCCTCATTCCCCAAACTCTTTTTTCAAACTCCAGAGAGACAGGGGCTACATGATACTCATAGCCCCATGTTGGCCATGACAACCGTAGTATCCTGTCCTTCTACGTCTGTCTCAAGTTCAGCCAGTAGATTTGGGGTCTGCTCCAGATCTCCTCTCGCAGGAGGACAGGACGCTACTGCATCCCAATCTGCAGTTCCTACATCTTACAGCATGGCTGCTGGCCTTCAGCCTTCCAGATCCACCAAGATGCACGACACCACGTGAATAGAAGAAACCCAGTACTAGAACGTGGTAATTGGGAAGGAGTACTTTATTGCAGATTAGATGAACACGCCACAACGCCCAACACAGGCCTTGTTTCGAAATTCCTTCATCAGGGGAATTCTGCCATTCTCTATTGTTAGGTAAGGACAATTGTCCTTCCTGCTGAAATCAATTCTTGTCCTTCCTGCTGCACAATTGTCCTTTACACTTTCCAGCTCGGCATGTAGCACAAGGTCAATATATTTGGGCTTACCTAACAATAGAGAACACCAGAATTCCCCTGATGGAGTTTCGAAACACGGCCTGTGTCGGGCATTGTGGCGTGTTCATCTAATCTGCAATAAAGTACTCCTTCCCAATTACCACATTCTAATACTAGGCATAGCCTTCCAGGACATCAATCTCTCTCAACAGGTAAAAATATCCTTTTAGCTTCTAGGAAGCCTTCCACCAGGCGCTCCTACGCCTTCAAGTGGCATAGATTCTCTCTGGTGTTCTGAGAGGGATCTTAACCCCTTCTCAGCTTCGGTGGATGCATTACTTGAATATCTTCTCTACCTCTCTTCCTCTGGACTCAAAACCAATTTGGTAAGAGTACACCTAAGTGCAATTGCGGCCTCCCATATACCCTTAGAAGGTCAGCCCATCTCTTCTCAGCCACTTGTAGCACGCTTCATGAGGGGTCTTCTACTAACTAAACCTCCCATTAAGCCCCCTCCAGTGGCATGGGATCTTAATGTTGTTCTAGGACAGCTTCTCAAACCGCCCTTTGAACCTCTAGCCAATACTTCTGACGTTTCTCACCTGGAAGGTCACCTTGCTTATTGCCCTCACTTCAGCAAGACTCATTAGTGAACTCCAGGCTTTGGTGGCTGATCCTCCTTATACACAATTTCACCATGATAAGGTAGTCCTTAGGACTCATTCTCGCTCTATGCTGTAGGTCGTCTCACCCTTCTATTTAAACCAATCAGTTTACCTCCCTGTCTTTTTTCCTAGACCTCATTCCTCTAGGGCAGAAGCAACCCTTCACACGCTGGATTGCAAACGTGCTTTTGCTTCTTATCTCCAGAGGACTCGAGAGCACAGAAAAGCTTCCCAGCTTTTCATTGCCTTTGACTCAAGTCACCTAGGGTTGTCAGTATCCAATCAAACTCTCTCCAGAGGGATAGCAGATTGCATCTCCTTTGCTTACAAACGTGCAGGACTCTCTCTCAAGGGTCATGTCACTGCACATAATGTTTGGGCCATGGCTACCTCCATGGCAAATCTACGCTCTGTAGCGATTGATGAGATATGCAAAGCAGCAACTTGGTCTTCTGTCTACTTGTGCTGCTCACAATGCCTTGTTTGGTCAAGTTGTTTTCCAGCATCTCTTTCAGACTTAGATCAACTCCTACCCTCCATCCCGGGTTTCGATACCAGACATCCTTCGAGGATATATGACCTACTTACCTGTACTTATGCCTGTGATCCACTGCTCACTCTGAGGTTCTCTCTCTGGCATCTCCGAGCTAGGGAGTCCTATATGTGAAGACTACATTCCTGCTTGTTCCTGGAGATAGCGTAATTACTCACCTGTAACAACTGATCTCTGGGAACAGCAGGAATTTAGTCTTCACAACCCACCTTTCTCCCCTAGGAGTTGTACTTTTTCCTCTTCTTCTCCTTCTCTCCTTTTATCTCAGCTGCAAACTCAACTGAGGAGGGAGAGCAGGAAAGGCAGGAAGGCAGCTACGCAGGCATGGTGGGATGCTCCCAAAAGCTGTCCTATTGGACGCTGAGGAGCGTTCCCACATGGGCTCCGTCGGTACCCGACGTTACCCATATGTGAAGACTAAATTTCTACTGTTCCCGGAGATCATCTGTTAAAGGTGAGTGACTACGTTTTACAGGTAAGGAACCATGCTTTTTCCACAGTGCTGCTTATGTATGATTTATTTATTTATTACAATCTTGATGAGAGAGTTTAGTGTCTATCAAGAATGACACCAAAGTGTAACGCAGTTCAGATTTGACTAGAAATTTAATGCCATCAAAGGAAATATTGGGTGGTGGAGGAAACTTGGTATCTTTGGTGATATTAGAGAACCTCAGTTGAGCAAGAGACAGTTGGGTGATCTTGAATACAGAGTTCTCTAGAATGGTTTAGTGAGTTTAAGAATTGTTTCATATGGTATTTTTTTTTGTTTTTTTTTTTGCTTTGTGGATGTCTGGTAAACATGATGGCAGAAAACTACCACATGGCCTATCTAGTCTTCCCTTCCATATCAACTACAATAATCCCCTTTTTACCTTTAGGATACTCTGTCTTTGTCCCATGCTTTTTTGAATTCAGATACTGTCCTCATCTCTACCACCTCCACTGGGGACTATTCCACGCATCTACCACTCTATCCATAAATAAATATTTCCTCATATTACTCCTGAGTCTATCCCCTTTCACCCTCATCCTGTGTCCCCTCATAGCAGAGCTTGCTTTCAATCAAAAGAGACTCTGACTGTGCATACATGCCACAGAGGTATTTAAACATCTCTATCATATCTCCTCTATCCTGCCTTTCCTCTATACATATTAAGTCTGTCCTCATATGCCTTATAATGAAGATCACTAACCATTTTAGAAGCCACCCTCTGTACCGTCTCCATCCTCCTTACATTCCTTTGAAGGTGAGGTCGACAGAATTGCATACAGTACTCCAAATGAGGTCAAACTAGACACTTATACAGAGGCACTGTCACTGGCCATTCCTCTCTCTTTGTAACCAAGCATCCTCTTGGCTTTCACCATCACCTTTTCTACCTGTTTAGCTACTTTAAAATCATCAGACACAATCATACCCAGGTCCCACTCTTCTTTTGTGGACAGAAGTACTTTACCCCTACACTATATCCACTCCCTTGGATTTTTGCGGCCCAAATGCATGATCCTGCATTTTTGGATATGTATTTATGAAGGTCAGCTGTGGTTCTAGATCATCTCCATTTTCTTTCCATTTGTTTCAGCCTGCCTTTAGTGTCTTTTAGTTCTGCAATGTACTAGATTGCTGTGGTATGTGCACTGCAGGTTTTGGTGGTTTGTAGTTTTATCATATTGCCTATTTTGCCTATTGTTTGATTCCAGTTTTGGACTAGTCTGTCAGTGTTCTCTGAACTATGTTCAAGACGTAGTAAAACCTTATCTATGAAGTATTTTTTTGTCCCAGTTTCTTTTGTAGGCTCTGCGGGAGGTAGAAGGTGATTGTTTTGTGATCAGACCAAGGTACAGTAGATGATGTGGGAGGAGAGAAGTAGTTTATTCTTGAGCATTTGCTGTGGAGCAAAGATGAGATCAAGAGCGCATCCTATGTTGTGTTGCTTCATTGTATTCAAGCACCGCCATAGCTTCTAAGAAGGATTTTGAAATCCTAGGGGTGGCTGAAGTGAGGTTTAGATCACTTAGGGCAAGAATTGATTTGCATGCAAGTTGAGGTTACATATTGTTTTCAATAGAGGTGTGAGTTCCTCCGCACTCGCATTAGGGGATCTGTAGACTAAGCAGAGTGTTAGGTACTTATTTGCAATAATTATTGTGTCTATGCTTCCCCGCTGTGTTAGTGTCATTTGTGTGGAAGTCCAAGTGGCTCCTGGCTACAATGAAGATCCCTCCGTCTCTGTTTAGCTCTTAGACAGCTGACTAGGTTATAGCTGGGTGTTAAAAGAGGATTTATCAGAGCATTGTCAGTCAGTGAATCACGATTCAGTTATGCACATGTCTGTTTGGTTGTCATAGAGTTAATCGGATAGGAACTGGATTTTGTTCCAGGCTAATCATGCATTGAGGAGTTTACATTTGAGATATTGCAGGTTGTGGTTTATCTTGATTTACTGCTGATAGTGGTTGTAGCTTAATCTTGATGAGGGCACAAGGTCCATTGACTCTTGGCCTTGTAATAATTTTGTCACATTAACAGATACCTCAGTGAAATCAAAGGTTTTCTTTTATTTATTATTTATTACAATCTTGCAAGAAGGGGTGGCTAAATATCATATTCCAGATACGTAGGCACACTTGACATTCAAACAGTTCCATATTTATTACATCTATTTCTCCTACAAATTCCTCCCCTCTTATTCTATTGGTGCAGGTACTACTAATCTCCTACCTATTAGTGATCTTTATTCAGGTCATGTGAATCTCCGCCTCTTTACTTCTCCAAATCCTTGCCTCTTATACCCCTCTTCCCTTATTTACCTTATTCATTATCTCCAGGAACAAGCAGGAATGAGTCTTCACATATGGGTACGTCAGTACCGATGGAGCCTGCGCGGGAACGCTCCCCAGCATCCCAGAAAGGAAAGCTTTTGGGAGCATCCCACAGCGCCTGCGCGCTGCCTTCCCACCTTTCTTAACCGCCTCTCTCTAGTTCTTCTTTTCCGCAGAGCCAGCAGGTCGTGTTCCTGTCACCGCTGAAGAAGTTCTTTATTTTATTTCTTTGGTCGCGTGTCTGCCTTCTTCGATGTCGGACCGGTACCGCCGGTCTTTTCTTTCTTTTCTTAAAAAAAAAAAAAAATACTTCCGTTCCACTTTAGTGTATGTTTTTGTCTCTTTGGGCCTTAGGCCTAAGAGAAATTTCCTCATGGAAAAGCCCACCTCCGGGTTTAAAAAATGCACTAAGTGCAGCGGTACCATTTCTGTCACCGACACCCATGACTGGTGTCTTAAATGTTTGGGTCCTGACCATTCCATCACGGATTGTGCGTCCTGCTCCATGATGTCTAAGAGAGGTTTACAGAACCGAGCAGCTAAGCTCAATACCCTGTTTCCCTCTGATGCAGCTTCGGTGGCATCGACGTCGTCCAGGGCTGCTTCTTCCTCCTATGGATCTCAGGTAACCAAACATAAATCCAGCCGGTCCTCGAAGGGTAGATCTCTCTCTAAGCATCGAGATGCCTCCGGGCTTGCCCGCGAGGATCCTGCACCGGCAAAAGTACCCCAGCGGGAAGCTCCGGCTTCCAAAGCTCCTCCTATGGGGTCACAGGTTGACATCGATGGCACGGCCTCGACCGATCACCTGTTACAATGTTCTGGGGTACCGGTGGAATCTGCCGGTACCGACTTCCAGACATTGATGACGTCGATGGATCAGAATATTCTGACCATGCAGCAGGCCATCACGGCATTCATACGAGCTGTGACGCCGCTGGTACCACAACAAGCTCCGTTGCCGGTACCGGCACCGATTTCAGTTCCGGTGCCGGTACCGATTGCATTGACATCGGCTTCGGTGTCGACTGCAGCGGTACCCTGTCCGATGATGCCCATCGGTACCGAACCGGTACCGATCACTCCCGATGTCGATACCACTCGGTACGTGTATCGGGCTCTACAGGAGCATCCAGACAGGCGATACTTCGATTCCTCCGAAGACTCTGATGCATCGGAGGCTTCTGTCGAAGCATCGGTACGCCTTCCTCAAGAGCCGCCTTCTCCAAAAAGAAGAATGTCTCCTCCAGAGGACTTGTCTTTTCAAGACTTTATAAGAGAAGTGGCCAAGGGGCTCTCTATCTCAGTGGCCCCTGAGTCAGAGCCCAGAGCCAAAAAGTTGGATATTTTGCAATATCCCAAGGCTCCTAAAGAGGCAGCCACTTTACCAATTCATGAGATCCTTTATGATCACATGTTGGGCATATGGGAGACCCCTCTCACTATCTCTTCCCATTCTCGTAGGCTGGACACCATGTACCATGTCCCTCCTTGTCCTGGGTTTCATAAGACTCGGCTTCCTCACCACTCTATTGTGGTGGAGTCTGCTATGAAAAAGTTAGAGTGCAAAAAGGCACTCCTCTACTCCTCCAGGAAGAGAATGTAGAACCTTAGATGCTTTTGGCAGGAAAATCTTCCAAGCCACTATGCTTGTTGCCAGAATCAACTCCTATAGTCTCTATATGGGGATGTTTCTGAAAGAAGTTACAGATCATCTGCAAACTTTCCTCCCTTTTCTTCCAGAAGATAAGAGGGAAGAGTTTCTCACTTGGCTTAAGCATGCCCAAGATGTTTCCAAATTTTCCAACCGTGCAGCCTTTGACTCTTTTGAGGGTGCCAGCAGAGCTTCGGCTATTGTCATAGGTGCACGCAGAATTGCTTGGTTACAAGCTTCTGATCTGGAACCTTGGGTCCAAGATGGATTAGGAAATCTTCCTTGTACAGGTGAAAACCTTTTTGGCAAGGATTGGCAGGCAAAGGCCACTCGGATGCAGAAAATTCTGCTTTGGATAGGCTTTCAAAGTCTACCTCTAATCCTGTCAAGAAGAGGTTGTTTAAAAAGGCATATTTTCCCAAGAAGGGAAGATATTATCCTGTTTATGGTCAACAGACATCTTCTGCAGGTCGTTTTGCTGCAAAGCGTCAACAACCTAAACAGGCCAAGCCTAAGGCTGTAAGGACTCCTGTAGCCCAACAGCCTCAGCCTCCTCAGGGCCTTTGACTTGCATCTAGAGAACTTAGCCTTTTTGGCTCTAGCAGAATCAGAGCCTCTCACCATTCCAGGAAGGTTAGCTTACTTTTCTCCCAGATGGGAACAAATCACAGCAGAGCAATGGACCCTCTCCATCATAAGGGAGGGATACAAACTTCATTTCTCAAACCTTCCTCCTCACACCATGGTGAGACAGTTCAATTCTCAGACATCTCTCCTCGACCTTCTGAGTCAAGAGATTACTACCCTTCTTGCCCAAGGGGCAATAGAAGAAGTACCCCTTCTTCAACAGGGCTCAGGGTTCTACTCCCCCTACTTTCTTATCCCAAAGAAAACAGGGGGCTACAGACCCATATTAGATCTCAGAGAATTGAACAAGTTTCTATGCAAGGAGAAATTCAAGATGATTTCTCTAGGGACTCTCCTTCCATACCTTCAGAGTCAGGATTGGCTTTGTTCTCTAGATCTCAAGGATGCGTACACCCATATACTCATCCATCCAACACACAGAAGGTTCCTTCGGTTCCTTTATCAAGGAAAGCACTACCAATACAGGGTACTTCCTTTTGGTCTGGCCTCTGCTCCAAGAGTGTTCACAAAAAGCATGGCAGTAGTAGCTGCATTTCTACGCACTCTAGGAATATTCGTATTCCCATATCTGGACGACTGGCTCATCGGAGCTCCATCCCAGTCAGAGGCCCAGACTTCCCTAACCTGCACAATGCGTGTTCTGCAGTATCTGGGACTGGTGATAAACATTCCAAAGTCCCAACTCACCCCTACTCAGTCTGTAAAGTTCATAGGGGCCTTGCTGGATACCACCACTGCAAGGGCCTTTCTTCCCCATGCCCGTTGCCTACGCTTAGTGCAGTTAGCCTCCCAGATTCAGTTAAAAACCTATTTAACTGCTCGAGAGATGTTACAACTGCTAGGTCACATGGCATCCACTGTGCATGTGGTCCCTTATGCTCGCCTTCACATGAGGGCAGCTCAATGGACTTTGTCCACCCAATGGACCCAGGCATCAGGGGGTCTGTCAGACAAAATAGCAACCTCCAGGCGCCTCTTTTAGTCTCTCCAGTGGTGGAAGTCCACTCAGAATCTGTTGCATGGGTTCCCCTTCCAACAGTTGTTACCCCAAGCAACCCTTACAACAGATGCCTCTCCAAAGGGTTGGGGAGCTCATCTTCACGACCTCTCCACCCAGGGCATTTGGTCCCCACAGGAGACCTCTCTACATATCAACATCTTAGAACTCAGAGCAATCTTCCTGGCTCTCAGAGTCTTCCATACCCTGCTCAGCTACAAGACAGTCCTCATTCACACGGACAACCAAGTAGCCATGTTCTATGTGAACAAGCAGGGAGGGACTGGCTCTCTGTCGCTTTGCAACGAAGCTCTGAGATTGTGGGCCTTCGCCAGAGAGCATCAAATTCATCTTCTGGCAGTATACCTTCCAGGAGTTCAAAACTCGTGGGCAGACAGACTCAGTCGAGTTCTGCTTCCACACGAATGGTCCCTTCATATGGACCAGATAGTCAGAATCTTTCAAATTTGGGGAACCCCGGACATAGACCTCTTTGCAAGTCCGTGGAATGCCAAACTTAGAAACATAGAAACATGATGACAGAAAAAGACCACATGGCCTATCTAGTCTGTCCTTCCATAACAACAACTACAACAGTCCACTTTTTACCTTTAAAGATCCTCTGTGTTGGTCCCATGCTTTTTTGAATTCAGTTACTGTCCTCATCTCTACCACCTCCACTGGGAGACTATTCCATGGATCCACTACTCTTTCTGTAAAGAAATATTTCCGCATATCACTCCTGAATCTATCCCCCTTCACCCTCATCCCATGTCCCCTCGTAGCAGAACTTGCTTTCAATTGAAAGAGGCTCTCTCCCTGAACATTTTTGCCACGGAGGTATTTAAACATCTCAATCATATCACTTCTATCCCGCCTTTCCTCTAAGGTGTACATATTAAGATCCTTAAGTCTGTCCTCATATGCTTTATAATGAAGCCCATTAATCATTTTAGTAGCAACCCTCTGCACCGACTCCATCCTGTTCGCATCCTTTTGAAGGTGCGGTCTCCAGAATTGCACACCATACTCCAAATGAGGTCGCACCAAAGACTTATACAGAGGCATTATCACCTCCTTTTTTCTGCTAGCCATTCCTCTCCGTATGCACCCAAGCATCCTTATAGCTTTTGCCATCGCCTTTTCTACCTGTTTAGCTACTTTAAGATCATCAGACACAACCACGCCTAGGTCCTGCTCTTCTTTAGTGGACAAAAGTACTTCACCTCCTATACTGTATTGCTCCCTTGGATTGCTGTAGCCCAAATGCATGACCTTACATTTTTTAACATTAAATCCCAGCTGCCAAATTCTAGACCATTCTTCAAGCTTAGCTAGATCCCTCCTCATGTTATCTACACCTTCCTGGATGTCTATTGCAGATTTTGGTATCATCCGCAAAGAGGCAAACCTTACCCGACAGCCCTTCCGCTATATCACTAACAAAGATGTTAAAAAGAATCTGACCAAGGACAGATCCCTGGGGCACACCACTGGTAACATCCTTCTCCTCAGAGTGAGCTCCATTTACTTGTACTCTTTGTCGCCTCCCACCCAACCAATTTCTAACCCAAGCAGTAACTTTAGGGTCCATCCCTAGGGTGCTCAGTTTGTTTATAAGTCGCCTATGAGGAACAGTGTCAAAGGCTTTACTGAAATCTAAATACACCACATCTAGAGCTCTCCCTCGGTCCAACTCCCTGGTCACCCAGTCAAAGAAATCAATCAGATTTGTCTGTTCCAGAATTCCGTGTCAGGGAGTTCAGGCCAAGGATGCCTTCCTCCTTCATTGGGGTCAAGACTTCCTATACGCCTTTCCACCCATTCCCCTAATTCCCAAGACCCTGTTCAAGCTTCAGAGAGATCGAGGGACTATGATCCTCATAGCTCCACGATGGCCCGCCAAGTGTGGTACCCTCTACGCCTGCATCTCTCTCAAGCTCCCTCCCTGGACTTGGGATCTGCTCCAGATCTCCTGTTTCAGGAGGGGGGAACGTTGTGGCACCCAAACCCCCAATCTCTCCATCTCAGGGCTTGGTTGCTGAAGGCTTAGACCTTCAAGATTGGCATCTTTCTCAGCAAGTGAGGGATATCCTTCATGCTTCCAGAAAGCCTTCTACTAGGCGTTCCTATGCTTTTAAATGGAAAAGGTTTACCATTTGGTGTGCTGAGAAGGGTTTTAACCCTCTAGCAATACCTTTGAATTCTTTACTAGAGTATCTCCTGCATCTTTCCCATGCAGGCCTCAAAACAAATTCATTAAGGGTCCATTTGAGTGCTATTGCAGCATCTCTCAAGCCTCTCAATGGACAACCTATGTGGATGACTTGTATGTGAGAAAAGGGGAGCACTAGATTTCCATACCAAGGAGAGGTAGTGCATGCAAATCTACCTCATGCATCTTAATTGTGGATATCCTGAAAACTTGACTGGCTGGGTATGCCCTGAGGACTAGGTTGCGAATCACTACTCCAGATCACAAAAATGTGGCCCCGGTCTCCTGATTGCTCGCCCATAAGTGCATAGTAACATAGTAAATGGTAGCAGAAAAATGAATGTTTGTGTGAAATTTTGTGGGAGTTTTTGTACACTGTTTAGACAGTATTGATAGGTGGTTTAGAAATTAATAAATGAAAAGAAAAGAGCCTCTGGCCCAGTCACTCTGCTATTAGGTCATGCCCTTTCCCTCTGAACCCATTGGTTCTTTTGGATCCTGAGTTCTAGATCTTTTAAAAATTTAAACTTGAGTTAGAGAAGCTCTCGTTGCTGACTGCTTTTCCTGTTTGCATACTTAGGTTTAACCTGCTTGCAAAGACTCGGCGTACATGGAAACAAGATGGCATGAATGCTGTGGATTATTGGCTGCTCTCAAAGGAGTATCTGCCACTTTTCACCAACATCACTGTGGATATTGGCTTCGAGAAGGGGTTAAAAAGACCATCGCGGTAACCAAAAGCCCTGCCATGCTTAATGCTGCCCTTCTCTAAGGAAAGAATATTTAGATCTGCAAACCAAAGAACTGAAGGCTCTAGAGGTTTCTTGAAAGGAGTGATCCCAGTGTATACAGAATTACATCTGGAGCTCTTAGGAAAAAAAGTAGTATACTGATGACTGAAGATGCCTGAATTGATGGCATGCTGGGAATTGAAAGCATTTTAGAACCTTGTCTTCATCTCAGTTGAGCTTAATTCATCACTCTCTGAAGTCTACCCTTGTCCCTTTTTTATCATGGGACCTGGCGCAGTACACAGTATTTTCTTCTGTAAAATAACTGTTGGGGAATCTAATGTGCCTTTTCTGGGATCCTGTACCTTTGGCCGTTCTTACAAGATAAACTATTCCTAAGTGCAATTTTTTAAGTATTGTGGCCTGAAAGAGCACCGCCTTGCTTTATTTCCTTTGGGTTTTTCTTTTTTTGTGAAATATGCATTGCGGGACTTAATTTTGGAGTTGGGATAAATGACAATATAGTATAATTATCCACTTCCTTTGTTTCTGAAGGCAAGATCATTTTAAAGAAACCTTTCCAACTGATATGTGCTATTTTTCATATTTTAATTCTGCAGGTCTCTGAGTTTTTTTTTGGGGGGGGGGGTTACTGGAGGAGCATATGGAAAGCTTTGTGTTTCTCCTTTTGATTCCTTTCTTTCTCTGCCTTTGTATCCAATTTGTTTCATATTTTCTTTCTAGTTAATTTTATCCTTCTTTCACTTAGTTTTTTACTCAGTGAAAGTTGGAAAGAATTATATAAAAGGGGTTGAGAATCTCCTATCTTTCTGGGGCAAAATAACTTGGCAAAAATGTATCAGACTGGGATGAAATTTGGCACATAAGGAAAAACTACCCCACCACAAAGATAACTGCAACAGCCCCGATAAACAGCCTCCTACAAATGCATTACCACCTTACAAACTACCCTGCCCTGCCCCACTCCCAAAAACTACACCCTGCAACTGCTGTACCGCTCTGCAAACTGCTCCACCCTAATAAACAATCTCCCCCAAGTACCCCACTACCTTTCAGAATACTCCATCCTTCAATTGCCTCACCACCCTCCTAACTACCCCTAAAAACTAGCCCCCATAACTTCCCTATCCCATGCAGACTGCCCTATCTCCAAAAGCTGCCATATTGTGATGGCCCCACTAACCCACACATTGTCCCCCCCCTAAAAAAGACTCCTTCACAACTGCCCCACACTTAAAAAACAAAAAAAACAAAAAAAAACCAACTGCCCCACCATCTCAAAAATGTTTCACCCTCAAAACCTATCCTTCTGCAACTGTCTCACCAACTGCCCCCTGCATCCACCCCCAAAACTGCTCCCATTCCCAAAACGTACTCCCCTATAATTGCCCCAGCCTCAAGAACTACCCCTTCACAACTGCTCGTCCAACCAACCCACAAACCGCCCCTGCCTTGTTTAAAAAAAAACAACTCCCTCACAACTGGTTGTCTACCCTACAAACTGCCTCACCCTTAAAAAAAAAAAAAAACAACCCTCTGCAACTGCCCCAGCAACCTGCCTATAGACACACACACACGAACAAAATAGAAATACATGCACAAAAATCCCCCCTCCCAGATGAGCATACAAAAGAGAGGGATGCACGTATGTGAGCATACACACATACAAGAGACAGACATATTTACAAGACATACGCATAGGCAATGTAGATGCAAACAGGTGGATGTATACATATACACATACACACAGAGGTAGGAAGAATTCTATGAACCATACTGTGCTTACTTTCCCCACTTGTTTTTCTCTTGCAATTTTTATTTTCCATTTTATTTCCCTTGATTTTGATCTCTTTCTTTCTCATTGCTTTAACTCCATAACACTAGTTTTCTTTTACATTTTGCACTATGTCTTTTAAATGTCCTGTTTCTTTACATTTTTTTTCTGTTTGGCTCTCAATCCCTTTCTTTCCCTCGTCTTTGAATAAGATGCAGGACTAAATATAATCAATTTCCAGTCTACAGAGGTAGAAGACTGAAGGCTTCAAGTGGGCTGGTTTTGAAATATCACATTCATTTCAAACAAACCCTAAAAGAGAGCATTAAAAATGAATCATTAAGTTTTAAATAAACAGATGCATAGCGCTTGATATTATAGCATTGATTTTGTGTTCAAGAATGAAGTCCTAAGCCTAAGCCAGTTTTGAAAGAACTGCAATTTTGGGTGCAAGTTAAAATGCAATATTAAAAATGTTTAGGGTCGGAAATCAGTACTCTTAAAAGAAGTGGGTTCACTTTGACACATAAGTAACTCAAGCTTGTGTTTAATTTCACTGAATGTAATGCAATTCCTTAGCTTTTGGGAAAAAACAGAAGCCTTTTAGGCCACTCAGCTTCTGTCAGTAGTCCTTTTCTCCAGGAGCAAGCAGGAAGTCAGCCCTCACTTATGGGTGACAACGTCACCAACAGAGCCTGCACGGAGCAAATCCCCAGCTTTCAAAGAAAGCCTTTGGAATTGCTGCCACGCATGCGTGGTCCTCTTCCCGCCCAAGGGTGCCATCTTGCTCAGTCTCCCTTTTTCCGCGGAGCCCTTCGGACGCACGTCCCTCGGAAAATGTTTTTCATTTTCAGCCTACTGGCCTTCCATTTTCCGGTTGCACCGGTCCTCTACCCGTCCTTCCCCTGCTCTATCTTTTTAGAGCCCTTAGGAGACGGGTTTTTTTCTTTGCCTTTTTTGCCTAATGGGCTTCATGCCCTTTTTTCCGTCTCTAGCCGCTGGCCGCATGGGTCTTAGACCTCACGGGGGCCATTTTTGCTCCCATGGCCACTGGATGCAAAAATGTGATAGATGCTCAAAGAACATGTCGCGGACACCCATGACTGTTGCTGCGGTGTCTCGGGGTGGACCATGATCCTGAGCTCTGCTTGCTTTGTAAAAAAATGTCCTCCAAGGCACTGCTCAGTCGTTAGCAGAAGTCCGAAGGCATTTTCAGAAAGGCCACCTCTGAGTCTCCGGTGGCGCCCTCGGTCGTCTCTCCTCCGGTGGGATCCCCCACCTCAGCCCTGTACTCTCGACGGCACTTCAACCAGGGGTCCCCTAAAGTGGAGCGGCGCAAGTAAAAGAAGGCCTCAAAGTCGCTGTCGGGGGTTCCCGACAAGCACGTGTGCTTCCAAGCTCAGTCGCTTAGTCCTCTTCGGCGTTCCCGAGAGTCGGATAAGGGGTGGCCCCGTAAGGTACCCCATACAGATACGGAGGCTTCCGGCAAAGGCACCCGGTCTCCTGAGGGCCATCCTGGTGAGGACCCCCTCTCTTCCTCTACACCCGACCCGGACAATCCGGAGTCGGCATCACAGGGTCCCACGCCCACCTGGGAATCCCGTATGCTGGCGCTGGAACGCAGCATGTCTGCGTTTATCACTTTCCAGCAGGCGCTCACAGCCAGCTTTGCTGATTTGCACCCAGAGACCGTGGCTCCCTCGCCTGGGATGCCGAAATCTGTCCAGGAAACCCCCGAGAGCCATCGGCCTCGCGCAGGTCCTCGACATCGGTCTCGTTTGCTTTCCCGTTCCTCAGTGGCGAGATCATGAAGGGCCTCCGGCTCCAAGCAGGGCTCGGCCATTGGTCAGGGCAACTTGCCTGGTCCGGATTCCTCATCCGAGTTCTTGGACTGGGAATCCGATGGGGACACCTCCCTGGAAACCCGCGCCCACCGGGATCTTCCGTCGGACCCCTCCCCGCCCGCTTTCAGCAGCGCTCGCCACCCGAGGACACGTCTTTCCTCATGTTTGTTCGGGATATGGCACAGGCTCTTAAACTGGTCACCCAGACTGAGGAGGACCCTCGAGCTGAAGAGCTCGACATCCTGCAGAGCGAGTTCCCACCTAGGGAGGCTTACTGTTCAGTTCCTCCCATCCTGTCCAGGCTGCTACTCCACATGTGGGAGGCACCCACCTCGGTTCCCATCGTGAGCAAACGCCTCTACACCATGTAAAAGGTACAGCGTGGCACTGGGTTCAGGAAAAGCCAACTTCCCCATACCTCCATGGTGGTGGAATTGGCCATGAGGAAACAAAAGAGCCTGAAAATCTCACTCCTCGGTCCCTCCAGGTCGGGAGTCAAGAGCTCTCGACGCCTTAGGCTGCAAGGCCTACCAGGGGTCCATGCACTCTTGTCGCATTCAGGCATACCAATTATACATGGGCATCTTCTTGCGCGACTTTGGCAAGGAGCTCAGAGGTCTCTCTGCGGGCCTCGAGGGTGAACCCCTCAGTAGGTTCAATACTTTGCTGCAGTCTGTTGCGGACTGCTCCAAGTACCTCTCCCGTGCCGCCTAAGATGGTTTCAAGCCCTCGGCTCAGGTGGTGGCTGTGGACATTGGGGCTCATCGCCAGGCATGGCTCCAATCCTCAGACTTGGAGCAGTGCATGCAGGACAAGCTCCTGAACGTACCCTGCCTTGGCGAGCAACTCTTTGGCAAGCCGATGGATGACAAGGCTACAGAGATAGAGACAGAGTTCAACACCAGAACTCGTCTCTCGCGCAAGACCTCCACCTTCCCTTGGAAGAAACAACCACCCAAAAAGCCTTTCTAACTGAGGAAGGGCCTCCGTGGTTACCTGCCATACCCGACTACCCCAACACTGACCACTCCGGCGCAGGGGGGAAGTCTGACCAGAATCACCGCAAACTGAAAGGGCCCAAGACCCAAACCCCAGCTCCGCCGCAAGCCACACAGAGGTTTTGGACGCCAGCCGCATAACCTCTCACCCTCCGGCGGTCCAGCAGCCAGTAGAAGGACGTCTGTCCTCTTTCGCCTCTCAGTGGGCTTCCATCACCTCGAACGCTTGGGTCCTTCAGGTTATTCGGGAGGACTATCACCTCTGCTTGGACAGACTTCCCCCTCCCTTCTGCCCCGGCGAAGCCTCCTCGACTCCCCACGCACCAGGTCTTCCTGCAGTGGAAATTAGTCAACCTCCTCGCCCAGCGGGCGGTCGAGAGGGTGCCGTCGCACCTCCGAGGTTGGGGCTTCTATTTCTGGTACTTCCTCATCCGAAGAAGACGCGGTGTCTGTGACCCATCCTTGACCTCCGAAAGTTAAACAAGTTCTTGGTGCGGGAGAAGTTCAAGATGCTATCCCTTGGGGTTCTGCTGCCCTTCCTCCAGCAGGGCGACTGGCTATGCTCCTTGGACCTAAAAGGCACCTATGCCCACATTTTAATCCACCCCCAGCACAGGCAGTACCTGCGCTTCAGGGTGCAGGGAGAGCACTTCCAGTACAGGGATCTTCACAAAATACCTCTCTGCAGTCGCCACCTGTCTCAGGCGTCAGGGTGTACTGGTCTTCCCCTACCTCGACGACTGGCTCGTCACGGGGCCCTTGGTCGAGGAAACCCTCCTGGCGGCAGCGCGCACAGTTCTGCTCGAGGGCCTGGGTTTCTTGGTCAACTATCCCACCTTGAACCGGCGCAGGCCTTAGAATTCATCAGCGCAAGTCTCGATACTCAACGGGCAACCGCGTTTTTACCAGCGGATTGTGCCGACAGCCTCCGCAACCTGGCAGCTCAGGTCCAGGGTACTCCCCAGGTCACAGACCGAACTATGCTGCATCTCCTGGGCCACATGGCCTCTACCATCCATGTGGTTCCCCATGCCTGTCTGCACATGCAGACAGCTTAGTGCTGCCTCAGCTCCCAGTGGAGCCCCGCCATCGGCCACCTCAGGGACCCCATCAGGGTTTCCCACAGCCTGCCCCGCCCCTGTCCCTGGGCTAGTGCAGAACCCCCGCAACCTCCTCCGGGTATTGCCCTTCCAGGCCCTGCAGCACGATATGGTGCTGACAACGGATGCCCCTGAGGAAGGCGAAGGAGCATAGGAGGACCGCCTCCCAACAAAGGAAGCGTGATCGGTACCCCCTTCCTTGTTGATGTAGAACATCGCCATGCGGTTGTCAGTCTGTACAAGTACCGACCTTCCCTTGAGAAGATCCTCGAAGGTCCTCAGGGCACACCAGACTGCCCAGAGTTCAAGCAAGTTTATCTGTTGTTGGGACATCACTCCCTGGGGTGGGGAGCCCACTGCGATGTGTCATCGAGGGCTTCATCTTCCTTTCATGAATCTCAGGTAACGAAACCTAGATCTTCTAAGAAGACTGACTGGTCTTCAAAAGGTAGATCTCCTTCTAAGCATCAAGATGCCTCAGGCATTGCCCTAGAAGAGAATATGCCAGCCAAACAACCCCGGTGGGAGGTCCTTGCCTCCAAAGCATTAACAGGGTCCCAGGATGCTCCCGAGGCTTCTACCTCTGGAGAGCTCTTGGTGCCATGTTCTGGGGTCATGGCCTGCTCTTCCGGTACTGATACTCAGGCATAGGCTGGTTTCATGGATCAGTGTATCCTGGCCATTGAGCAGAGTTTAGTGGCCTTGCTAGCAGCTTTGGTACCGCTAAAGCCCCTGCAATCAGTTCTGCAGTCATCGGTACCGGCGCTGGTACCGAATGTATATGCATTGACCATTGCTCCGCTCTCCACTCTACCACCCATGCCAGCCCTGGAGTTAGTGTCTGGCGTCGAAGGGCCAGTATGGAGGCATTCCGATGCTGATTTTGATCGGTACTGTCGGTGGGCTGGGCGGGAGCACCCACCCCGTCAATACTTCAAGTCTTCCGATTCTGATTCTTCTGATGAATCGATCGGTACCAGAGAGGCTCTTCTGGGAGATCCTTCTCCTTCCCCACAACGCCGTAAGTTTCTTCCGGAGGACGTCTTTTCAAGACTTTATACGGGATGTGGCTCGGGGCCTGTCCATTAAGGTGACCTCCAAGAAGGAACCGAGGGCTGAAGAACTTGAAATTCTTCAGTATACAGCAGCCCCTAAGGAGGCTGCTACCTTACCCATTCACCGGATATTGCATGACCTCATGCTTAGGATGTGGGAAACATCCTTAACGGTCTCTCCACATTCTTGGAGACTCGATACCATGTACTGGGTACTGCAGTATCCCAGTTTCCAGAAGACACAGTTACCACATCCACTCCACGGTAGTGGAATCAGCAATGCGTCAAATCAGAAGTGCCAAGACATATTCATCTAATCCTCTGGGCCGTGAGGTGGGTATGTTTCTTTGGGAGCTGGCTAAAGATTTTGAACTAATGATTCCTCTTCCCCCTGATGACAAGAGGATGGATTATCTAACACTTGCAAATATGCCGAGAATGTTTCCAAATTCATGAACAAGGCAACCTTTTGAGTGTATTAGCAGGACTTCTGCTATTTGCATCGGTGCACGTCGAATTGCTTGGTTACAAGCATCTGATCTCGAGCCGTGGGTGCAAGATAAGCTGGGGAATATTCCTTTCCCAGGGGTAAACCTCTTTGGCAAGGATTGGCAGGACGAGGCTTCTCAACTAGAGTCCGAGAATACCACTCTCAATAGGCTATCTAGAAACACTGCCAACCCAGCTAAGAAAAAGGCTGTAAAGAAGCCCTTTTTCAACAAGAAGTAGTTTTATCTTTCTTATACCTATGCTGTGCACTGTCTGGTCCATGCTTCCCAGAAGTGACAGCAACAACCGAAGCAACAAAGGAAGGCTCAGGCCCCCATAGCTCAGCCAGCTCAACAGACCCAGCCTCCACAAGTTCTTTGACTCTTTTCTAGAGAACTTAGCCATCCTACCTCTGGAAATTCCAGAGCCAGTCAACATCCCAGGCAGACTGTTTCTTTGCCCAAAGGTGGCCCAAGATAACATCAGAGCATTGGACTCTCTCCATAGTGGCAGGGGGCTACAAACGTCACGTTCAAAGTATGTCCCCTCCATCTACTCCAAGAGTTCAGCTCTCGGCCCCCTCTCGCTCTCTTGTGCCAGGAGATTACCACCCTCCTCGCTCAGTGCGATAGAGGAAGTGCCATTGTCTCAGCAAGGCCTGGGCTTCTACTCCCCCTACTTCCTTATCCCAAAGAAGACAGGTGGATACAGGCCCATTCTGGACCTCAGAGAGTTAAACAAGTATCTCCTCTGAGAAAAATTCAAGATGATCTCTCGGAACACTTCTCCCTTACCTCCAGAGTCAGGACTGGCTTTGTTCTCTAGATCTAAAGGATGCATAAACACATATCATACAGAACACAGGAGGTTTCTTCGATTCCTCTTTCAAGGAAGACATTACCAGTACAGGGTTCTACCCTTTTGCCTGGCTTCTGCCCCAAGAGTCTTCACAAAATACATGGCAATAGTAGCAGCATTCCTAAGAACTCTAGGGATATTTGTCTTCCGTTACTTAGACGGCTGGCTCATCCGAGCAACCACAGCCCCAGAGGTCAGCTCTGCTCTCTCCTGCACAATGCAGTTTCTTCAACACTTGGGATTTGAAATAAATCTTCCAAAATCCTAACTTACCCCTTCTCAAACCTTAGAGTTCATATGGGCTCTCCTAGACACGCAGCAGTCAAGGGCTTTTCTACCACAGGTCCACTGCGCTTGAATAGTTCAGCTAGCTTCTCAGGCAGGAATGAAAACGTTCCTAACTGCTCTAGAAATTCTTCAGTTGCTGGACCATATGGCCTCCACTGTACATGTGGCTTCCTATGCTCGTCTGCATATGCATGCGGCTCAATGGACCCTGGCTTCTCAGTGGACTCAAGCCTCAGATCGTCTGGGGGACAGAATCATGATCTCTGCACGTCTCATTTCGTCTCTCCAGTGGTGGCAATCACCAAAAAGCCTTTTTGTAGGGTCACCTTTTCAGATACCACCACACCAATCTACCCTGACGACAGATGCGTCCAAATTGGGTTGGGGAGCTCATCTGGACAATTTCTACACTCAAGGTCTTTGGACTCAGCAGAAGGCTCGACTTCACATAAATCTGTTGGAACTCAGAGCCATCCACAATGCTCTCAGGGTGTTCCAAGATCACCTTCACTCCTATACAGTTCTGGTCCAAATGGACAATCAGGTGGCCATGTTCTCTTTGAACAAGCAGGGTGGAACAGGTTTTCAGGCGTTGTGCTATCAGATTCACCTACTAGTGGTGTATCTCCCTGGCAAACAAAATCTCCTGGCAGACAAACTTAGTCGAGTACTACTGCCACACGAGTGATCTCTCCACTCGGATCAGATTGCTCGAATCTTTCACATCTGGGGAACCCCAGATATAGATCTGTATGCAAGTCCTCAGAATGCCAATCTTCCCCACTTTTGTTCCAGAATACCTGCTCAGAACTGTCAGGTGATGGATGCTTTCCATCTCCACTGGGGTCAGGACTTCCTATATGCCTGCCCTCCCATTCCCATAATCCCCAAGACTCTTTTCAAACTCCAGAGAGACAGGGGCTACATGATTCTCACAGCCCCTTGTTGGCTACGTCAAATGTGGTATACACTGCTTCTGTGTCTCTCTCAAGCCAAAACCTCTGGAGTTGGGATGTGCTCCACATCTCCTATCCCAGGAGAACGGGACGCTTCTGCACCCAAACCTCCAGTCCTTACACCTGATGGCATGGCTGCTGAGAGCTTAGAACTCCAGGATATCAGCCTCTCTCAACAGGTTAAGGATATCCTATTAGCCTCAAGGAAACCTTTCACAAGGCATGCTTACGCCTTTTAAGTGGCGAAGGTATTCAATCTGGTGTTCAAAAAGGGAACTTAATCCTTTTTCTGTTCCTGTGGAGGCGTTACTTGAGTATCTCCTCCATCTTTCATCCTCTAGACTCAAAACCAGTTCAGTTAGGGTCCACCTAAGTGCCATTGTGGCTTTCCACGTGCCCTTTGAACAACCTGTCTTTCCTCAGCTGCTTGTAGCTTCATGAGTGGTCTACTCTTAACTAAGCCGCCCATTAGGCCACCACCTGTGGCATGGGATCTCAATCTTGTCTTCGGGCAGCTCATGAAGCAACCCCTCGAACCCCTAGCCACTACATCTCTGAAGTTCCTTTCTTGGAAAGTTATCATCTCCAGGAACAAGCAGGAATGAGTCTTCACATATGGGTAACGTCGGCGCCGACGGAGCCCGCACGGGAATGCTCCCCAGCATCCAAACAGAAGGCTTTTGGGAGCATCCCTCGCGCCTGTGCGGTAGCTTCCCGCCCTTCCTACTGCCTCTCCCCAGTTTTCGTTTTTCCGCGGAGCCGGCAGGACGTACCTCCTGCCACCGCAGAAACTTTTTTTCTTCTTTCTTCTTTTTTCTGTTTCTTGTGGTCGCGGTTCTTCTTTTTTCCCGCCGACACTGGCACCGCTGGTGCCTTATTTTCCTTACTTCCATATTTTTCCTTCGAGGAGTTTTTCCTCGAGCCCTCTGAGGCCTACCGGGCTTTCCAGCATGGAGCCGCCTTCCCCTAAGAAGTGCCCCCACTGTGGAGACTTCGTTTTCTTCTTAGACTCCAACACCTGGTGTCTCTCCTGTTTGGGCCCTGATCCTTTTTCCCCCGGTTCTCCGGGCTTCAGCGTCGGGAGGAGACCCTCCCTTTTTCGAGTGTCCCTCGATGGCGTCTTTCCCCCTGAGGTGCGGTCATTGGTTTTCTCTTCTCTCCAGGATCAGGTAACCCAACAACAGTCTGTTAAGACTAACCAAACCTTGAGGGGTGAATCTCATGCACGGCATGACGACGGCTCCGGCCTTCCCCTCAAGCCCCATAAACCCCGGTGGGAGTCTTCGGGCTCCAGAGCCTCTACGGGGTTTCGGGTTGTTCCTGGGGTTCGCTCCTCACAGAACATTCCCGAGCCATGCTCGAGGCTGGTACCCGCTTCGGGCGGTGCCGACTCCTCGGCATCGGCGCCGGCGTCGAGTGTTCCACTCTTCGCCAGGGACTGTCAGCTGGTGTCCTCGGTACCTTCGGGGCCGATCAACTCGACCCAGCCTGGCTTTCCTGTCTCCCAGCCGTGCGCGGCTGGGAATCGTCGGCTGGTGTCATTGGTGCCTTCGGGGCTTACCGACTCGACCCGGTCTGGAGTGCCTACATCCCTGCCATGCGCGGAGGTGGTGCCCGCTTCGAGCGGTACCGATTCCTCGGCATCGGCATCAGCGTCGAGTGTTCCACTCTTCACCTGGGATCGGCATCGGGTGTCCTCGGTTCCTTCAGGGTCGACCGACTCGGTCCAGGCTTCCGCGGGGGCGGTACTGGCCTTGAGTGGCCCCGCCCCCCTGGCGGCGGCTTCGGGGTCGAGTGCCCCAATCTTCATCGGGGGTCGTCATCTGGCTCCACCTTCAGAGCCGATCGATCTGTCCTGGACAGGCGGTTCGGCACCCCAACATTGCGCGGGGCCGGGGCCGACCCTGGACAGCGCCGACCTCCCGGCATCGCCGTGGGCGCCGAGTGCCCCACTCGTCACTAGAGTCTGCCCGCGGGAGGCCTCGGGACCTTCGGTCGCTCCGGCCCAGAGAAGCGCCGCTGCCACGGCGCCGGGGCGGTGCGTCTCTCTCCCCGCCGGGGCTCGTCGGCGGGTTACCTGGGTACCCTCGAGACTGGCAGGTACGTCCCGCAAGGTTTTCCCACTTGGTAAAGTGGGCATGGGGAGAACTGTAGGGTATATAGTAGCACAAAAATAAGTTAGACTCTCTGTTGTCTAGGGGAATATGGCTACTATCCCAGCCCAAAGTTCTATGAGTTATTCTGGCAATGAGCCACGAAAGAATTCTGGTCTGCAGATATATTAGACTTTATTATAGGCAACCAAATAGAAAAATATACACACACATATATGGCTAATTAGAAACATAAAGTAACAATTTGTTATTGTACAGATATACAATTGGACAACGCAATAAATCACAGACGTCACTGATTCGCTCTGCACTGAGGAAAAGCAAGAAATATATTGCTAACCCTTTTGCCCATCCAGGAGAGGAGAGATAAGCCAGTACCTTAGCTCCGTTGGCACTCAGAAGCAGCTTCTAGCTGGTGCGGGCTCTAGCCTCGTCAGGCGAGCCACAGTAAGTCCGAACTGGAGGTATCTGTGAAAGTCTTATCTCAGACCTGTGGAGGACGGCCTAGCCCACACATAGGGGCCGTCTGGCGGAAGGCTCAGGGCTCAGGAATCAGGTATGCAGTGCACAGCAGCAGGACCGGTGCAGAAGTCTATATGTCCAGGTGGGGAAAATCCCCAACTCTCTCTTACTCTCCTACTTACAACTAACTAACTAAAGTTTCCAGCGCAGAATGCATAATTCTGTGTGAGAATCCTCCGTCATAGGTCCGATGATTGGTGGGCACCAGGCAGTCTGAGGTATTCTCAGCGAATCAGAAGGTCGATGATGAGCAGCTTCTTGCAAACAAAGGAGCCATGGTAAAAGTCAGGCAGAAGCAACAGTATGTAACTTCTGGGCATGTACAAGTGTCCAAGGCCAGCCACGGACAATAGCCTCTGTATGCATGCACACTTAGAAATGCTGTGCAAGCAGTTGCATGAAGGACAGGCTTATAGCTGAACACAGCAAAAGTGAAGTGTAGAATCCATCTTATTTTGTGCAGTTTGGTTCAGGCCTGAGTTGCTGAGCAGGCCAGAGATTTGCATGTAGAATTGCAGGGGTACCAGCCCTACAGAACCCCAGCGTCTAGAAGGGCCTCTCTCCCGACGGCGGAGGCGGCTTCGGGTATTTCCCTCTTCGCCGAGTTTCGGCCTGGGAGGCCCTCGATGCCCGCGGCGCCGATCGACGCGATCCCGATCAGCTTTCCAGGATCGGCAGCACCGGCGCCGCCACCGCCGCTGGGGCCCTCTAGGGAGGTGTCGCTGGCTTCGCTCGGTTCGATGCCCAGTCTCGAATCGATCTCCAGTCTTGAAGGCGCGGCTCCGACGTGTTTCGGAGCCGACCCCGGTCTCTCCCGACGGCACAGTGCAGAGCTTGCCAGCTCTCCGGCTGCCTCGGCGCCACTCCAGCCGCCTTCACTGGCTGTTTCGGGGGCAGTCCCGCCCCCGAAGTCGGGGTCGGGGCCGAGGCTGCTCCCTTCGTTGCCCAGCTTGGAATCAATCCCGGGCTCTGACGATGCAGTACCAACCGCCTCGAGTCAGGACTGCCAGTATCCTCCTCTGTTTAGAGCGAGTCCTCCTGAGCACCAGCACGGAGGGTCCCCTGGTGGCCAAGCGGGCCCTTCAACCTCGACCTCCCCCGGAATAGCTCCGCTGGGAGAACCGTCTTTTCAGGATTTTCTCCTTGACATGGCGGACTTGCTTGCCATTCCTCTCCCGGGCCCCTCGCTAAGTCCGGGTCCTGCGGAACAGGCAGCCGTAATGCTTCCTCTGCATCCTTCCCTGCGGGATCTTCTGTTCGGGATTTGGCGCTCGCCTTTGCAGGTTCCTGCGCCGTCTACAGCCATGCATGCCCGGTATCGGGTGCCCCCCTCTCCGGGATTTCAGACGCACCAGCTTCCCCATCATTCTATTGTGGTGGAATCGGCGCTGAGGAAGGTCGGCAGCAAGAAGAAGCACTCTTCTTGCCCCCCGAATCGTGCGTCTAAGGCGCTGGACAACTTTGGGTGACGGACCTTCCAGACGTCCATGTTGGCTTCCAGAATCCTTTCATATATTTTCTATATGAGCCTGGCGCTTCGGGAGGTTACCGAGAGGTTATCTCTTTTGTCTCCCTTTGTGTCGGCCACTAAGGCCCCCGACTATTCCTTGCTCCTTTACCATTGCAGGAATATCTCTTGGTTCCTTTCTCGTGCTGCCCTGGACTCTCTTGAGTCTGTTGGCAGGTCCTCTGCTGTTGCCATCGGGGCGCGTCGTACAGCCTGGTTGCAGGCTTCCGACTTGTGCAGCTGGGCACAGCATAATCTGGGTACTTCCCCGTGCACTGGGGAAAATCTCTTCAATGGCGAGGCTTTGCGTCAGGTTGCTCAGTGCTCCGCTGACCCCTCTAGCGCTGGCCCTCCGGGCCATGGGGGTAGGAGATGTCCTTCCCGGCCTTCCTTTCCGAGAAAGAGGAAGTGTCATCCCTCCGCCCACCTGCCAGGGACGTCTCATCAGTCAGAAGTGCCAGGGCCCGCACCAGGGTACTCATGCCAAGCAGCCTTAGGCTCCTGTATGCGGCAATTGCGCTTAACTTCTCTTTCCAGAGGTTTATTTCCAGCTCTACACTGGGGTCCTTTTTAGTAGGTCAAGTGATTCGGATGCTCGTTCAGGAGTTTAAGGAGCTCCCTCCCTCGTTGGGGAGGGGGACCTCCACTACACTAGGATAGCCTGGCTCCACATGGCTATTCTATCCTTCATTTGACTTACCCTTCGGGGCGTCCTTCGAAATCTCCTCTCCCGAGGTTCTCCTGCTTGAGGGGATCACACACCGACTCTTCCTTCTTCCAGTGTAGACCCTCGCCGCTACCCCCCCGAGCATGGTCCGGACAAATCCTCGACAGGGCCGGACCATTCCCGCCCTATTGTCTGTCTTCTCTGTTCTCACAGGGAGACCACCTGGTTCTGTCCAGTTGCTGCGCGAGCGCGAGTCCCAGTGTGCTATTAATGCTCCCGCGTGCCACTTTGGCTATCTGGCGCACTAACGCTCCCCAAAAGCCCGCGTCCTAGCTCCTGGGACGTGGCGGCATGTCTGACTCCTGTCAGTCTTCTACACCGCTCCCTGCCTTCTTCAGAGTGGCGAAGGGCATTGGCCCCTGTAGGTCCTTTTCCTATATGACGGGCATGACGTACACAGTCACACCGTGGCTATATGGCTATTCTGTCCCCTTGTCTTCCTTGGGGGACGGAGGACAAGTTTTTTTATGCGTGACTGCCAGGGAGTCGCATCGGAGGCCTACTGCTCCTGGTGCGTTTTTTCCTCAACTGCTTGGCCTTTCATGCAACCATACTGCTCCTCTCTCCAATCTGCCCCTGTACCACGCAAATAGGCTCATCACTTGGATGGCCCTTCTCCCGCCACCCTCCAGGTGGGCGCTCTCCTGTGGATCAGGGGCAGGTCCGAGCTCGCAGTATTGTTCTCACGTGTGCATGTTCTCCTGCGTACACGTTAGTATCTGGGTGGGCGTTCCCGGGCCCGCCTGTAGCCCGATATACATCTATACAGGTTGTTGGATATATATCGGTACAGGTGGGCGCTTTTGGGAGATGTTATAGCGCCCTGTGTCTTGCCGACTATCTCCCCAATTGTTGGTACTGCCGTTTGTTGTTTCTACGGGGTCCGGCCAGCCCGCTTGCCTGCGTCCTGCGGCTCGGGTTCTGGGACCGGTTCTGTTTAAACTTGCTGCTGTGAAGTCAACAGCCCCCCTTTTTTTGTTTACGCCTCCTTGTCTGGAGGTTTTCAAACCCAATGTCTTCCTATCCCGTGTCAGCTAGGGAAGACGGTGTATCCCTCGGTATCCCGGGGTACACTCCTTTCTTCTCCGGGCTGGGTTCTCCCAGATCGGCCAGTCTTCTGCTTAGTCCTCAAGGTTGGGGACTCTGCTCCTCCGGAGTTCTCAGCTTCTCATAGAGCTCCTTGTGAAGACCTGCCGTTCTCTCCAGTGCCAGTTGACGCCTGCGTCTCCAGCCCGCCCGGACTGGGAACTTCGTCCTCACTGCGGTACAGTTCCCTTGAAGACTTCACATCTACAGTACCCGTCGCAGCTCTGCCTCCTACAATCCAGTAGGTAAGCTCTAGATTGTCTGGATCATTAACTGCTTAATGATACTTGACGTGGGTTTGAAGACTCCCTCTGTCGTCTTTAGGTTGCTGTGCCTTGGCATCTATTCTCAACTCCTACCCCCCATCCCTCAGGGGATGCCGGTGATCCAGGTTGGGCGATGCTGCCCTGTCTAGGGACGCGCATTCTGTGATCTCCCCTGGCACCCTCAGCTAGGGAGTCCCCATATGTGAAGACTCATTCCTGCTTGTTCCTGGAGATAGCACAGTTACTTACCTGTAACAGGTGATCTCCGGAACAGCAGGAATTAATCTTCACAACCCACCCACCTCCCCTAGGAGTTGTATCTCTTTCTCTCTTCCTTCCTCTTCCTCTCCTTCTGTCTCACCTATGAAACTCAACTGGGGAGAGGCAGTAGGAAGGGCGGGAAGCTACCGCGCAGGCACGAGGGATGCTCCCAAAAGCCTTCTGTTTGGATGCTGGGGAGCATCACCGTGCGGGCTCCGTCGGCGCCGACGTTACCTATATGTGAAGACTAATTCCTGCTGTTACGGAGATCACCTGTTACAGGTAAGTAACTGTGCTTTCCTAATTGTCCTCACTTCTGCAAGACGCATCAGTGAGCTCCAGGCTTTAGTGGCTTACCCTCCTTATACAGGTTCTACCATGATAAGATAGTCCTTAGGACTCATCTTTACTTTATGCCAAGGTGGTTTCACCTTGTCATTTAAACCAGTCGGTTTACCTTCCTGTTTTCTTCCCTAGACCTCATGCCTCTAGTGCAGAAAGGAGTCTACATACTTTGGATTGCAAGCGTGCCTTGGCCTTTTATCTTCAGAGAACTAGGCAACACAGAAGGGCTTCACAGCTTTTTGTTGCTTTTGACTCCAGTCACCTAGGTCTACCAGTTTCCAAGAGAACACTCTCCAAATGGATTGCCGACTGTATATCTTTTACCTGTGAGAGTAAGGGACTATCTCCAGGAACAAGCAGGAATGAGTCTTCACATATGGGTACGTCGGTACCGACGGAGCCCGCGCGGGAACGCTTCCCAGCGTCCAATCAGAAAGCTTTTGGAAGCATCCCAACACGCCTGCATGCTGCCTTCCCAACTGCCTCTCCTCAGTTTTTGTTTTTCTGCGGAGCCGGCAGGATGTCCTCCTGTCACCGCAGAAAATTCTTCTTTTATTTTTTATTTTTCTTGTGGTCGCGGCTGCCTTTCTCCGACGCCAACGGTACCGCCGGTGTTTCTTTTTTTCTTTTCTTGTAAAATTTTCCTTTTTAAGGAATATTTTTTCTTCCTTAGTGTCTCACGGTTTCTCAGGCCTTCTAGGCCTCTCCATTTCCTTCATGGAACCGCCAGCCACTTTCCCCAAGAAATGTACAAACTGTGGCGGTACAACTTTATTTTTAGACACTCACAATTGGTGTCTAACCTGCTTGTGTCCTGACCATTTTCCTTCGGAGCCCTCGGGCAATAGTATTGTGAGAAGACGTTTTCAACATCGAGTTCCCCTCGACATGCGGTTCCCCTCCAACTTCAGGGCACCGACCATATCTTCTTTTCCACAGGATCAGGTAACCCCAAAACATTCTGTTAAGACTAGCCAGTCCTTGAGTGGCAGTTCTCATGCACAGCATAGAGATGCCTCCGGCCTTGTCCTCGAGAATCCACTGACTTCAAAACCCCGGTGGGAGTCTTCGGCCTCCAAAGCCTGTGAGGGGTTTCAGGTTGTTCCTGAGGTTCACCCCTCACAGAACATACCTGAGCCGTGCCCGGTGGTGGCATCCGCTTCGAGCGGTACCGATACCCCAGCATCGGCACTGGTGTTGGATGAAACATTCCTCACCAAGGATCGTCGTCTGGCGTCCTCGGTACCTACGGGCCCGATGGATACGCTTCAGACCGACTTTCCAGTATCGGTACCGACACCGATACTAGTACCGACGTCGGTACCCTCCAGACGTGCATCGATAGACTTGTTTCCTTCGATGCCGAGTCTGGAATCGATTTCCAGTCTGGAGGACTGGGTACCGACTCGCCTTGATACCGACTCCCATCGGTACCGAAGGCTCAGTTCCGATACTTCGGATCCGCAACTCTCGGTTCCTCCGATACCGTTAGAGTTGCCACCGGCTGGCCTTCATCCACCGGTATCAGATACGGTACCGAAGTCGGTACCGATATCCACATTACCTTTGTTGTCGGTACCTTCCATGCTTCTCTCGTCAGGCTCGCTTCCCTCGATGCTGAGTTTGGAATCTATCCTTAGCATGGACGATCTGTTACCGACTGTCGCTGGTCCTGACCTGCAGTACCAGTGACCACCATCTAAGGATCCCATACTGCACCATTCAGGATCTTCCATTCCTATATACTTAGATAGATCCCTCGGTGCCAACGCTAATTCTTCATCAGATCTAGCCTATCCAAGGGAAGTTCCCTCTGGGGATCCTTCTTTCCAGACTTTCCTCCTGGATATGGCAAAATCACTTGCCATTCCTATTCCTGGACAAGATCCTACACATGGGAATACAGAATACCTCTCTGTTCCTAGCAAAGCAAAGGAGAACATAATGCTTCCTTTGCATCATTCTTTGCAGGATCTCCTTCTACGAATGTGGGAAGCTCCTTTAAAGGTACCCCCACCTTCTAGAGCAACTGATCTTCTATATCAGGTGCCCCCCTCTCCAGGGTTTCAAAAGACTCAACTTCCTCATCATTCCATTGTGGTAGAATCAGCAGTGAGGTGAGTGAAGAGTAATAAAAAGCACTCTTCTTGTCCGCCAGGTCGTGAGTCTAAGACACTAGATTTATTTATTTATTTATTTATTTAACAAGTTATTTATACCGCCTTTTCCTTCAATCAAAGCGGTCACAAGAAATACAAGGTATAAACAAGGGAAACAAACAGTATAGAATTCTCTCATATATTTTTTATATGGGTCTATCTCTTGAGGAGGTCACAAAGCAATTACATCTTTTGACTCCTTTTCTTCAAGAGCCCAGGTGTACAGACTAGTCCTCACTGGTTAGTCATACTCAAAATATCTCTAGGTTTCTTACTCGTGCTACCCTAGACTCCTTTGAGTCTGTTAGCAGGACTTCTGCTATAGCTATAGGGGCACGACGTAGAGCCTGGCATCAAGCCTCAGACTTGGACAAATGGGCACAAGAAAGACTGGGAAATATTCCTTGCACTGGAGAAAATCTCTTCAACGAGTCTTTACTTCAGGTTAGTTAGTTATCCACTGACTTTCCTTTTTCCAGAGGCTGTTCTACGCCGCCTTCTTTCCCAGTAGGTAGGAAATGTCCTACCAAACTTTCTTCCCCTAGGGGGAGAAGGTTTTACCCATCATCCACCCATCATTCAGATGTTCCCAAACAGGGGAAACATCGCCCTGGTCTGAAGAATCCACAACCTCACCAGGGTCAACAAACACAGCAGTCGCAGGGTTTCAAATAGATCATTGCCCCTTTTGGTTGGGGGTTAGGATGGCAGTCTGCTTCTTTTCACTTGAAGTATCTGCACTAATTGTTATCCTAACCTACCTAGATATCTCTTCATGAGACATCTTTCTCTAACTCTAAGAGTCTTTATGATGATCATGCCCATAATCAATAGATTTTCCTCTTCCTCTTGAAGGAAAGAGAGGTAGCAACTATCAATAGACAGTTGTTTCCCTGTACTGGCATGTATCATCTCATCTGTCCGAGACCTCCTCCATAGTCGGTCTCTTGCAACTCTGTCTTACCTCCCTCTTACTACAACATTTGCTTTGTAAGAGTGGCTCTTTAAACGGGTAAGCCCCTATGGTCCTCTACCTGTTCTACCGGGGGATTCTCCCTTCTGGAGTTGTCTTCCCCCCCCTTACAGCAGCTCATCAGACAGTAGGAAGTCCTACCATGTCTGTTGTTTCTTTTTCCCAGTCTAAAAAAGGAAGAGGGAAAAGAAATTTTCCATGCTGCCCTGGTAGTTGCTGCAGATACAGCACTTCCTAGGGGTTAAGCCACTGGTTTTGTTCACTACACAACCAGGGATTCCCCTCCACTAGCAATCCTCCTCGCCTCAGTGCTAAGTTCCAAACAGGTTATCAACCTCATTTGGGAAGCCCTATTATCACAGTCTAGTTCCGGGGTCTCAAACACGCGGCCCGCGGGCCGCATGCGGCCCGCAAGAGAACTTTGTGCGGCCCGCGATGGCGGGAACCCCCCCCCACAAAACCCTGGCTTCTGCTGCTGCCGCCTTAGGTCGATCGGGTTGGTGCGGTTCCCGAGACATGGAGTTGAGTTTCTCCGAGCCGCAGTTACAAGAAGCCTTGGGGGAGCTGGAGGAGCCGGCGCTGAGCGATGACTGGGAGCTCTTCACGGAGTGCATGGGATTCACCATCTATCACCTCTACAGCCAGGTACGACCTAGAGCCGGGGTCTCAAACACGCGGCCCGCGACGGAGGAAAAAAACCCCACAAAACCCTGGCTTCTGCTGCTGCTGCCGCCGTGGTAGCAGCAGAATCAGCTGTCCCGCGGCCCCTTCTCCTCTGCCCGGAAGAGCCCTGAGTCTGCTCCTTTAGCGGCGGGCTTTTCAAGCTGCGAAGAGAATATTTCCCTCTCGCGCGACTTAAACCTATTCACTTGTCAAGCCGCGCGAGAGGAAAATACTCTCTTCGCAGCTTGAAAAGCCCGCCGCTAAAGGAGCAGGCTCGGGGCTCTTCCGGGCAGAGGAGAAGGGGCCGCGGGACAGCTGATTCTGCTGCTACCACAGCAGCAGCAGCAGAAGCCAGGGTTTTGTTTTTATTTTATTTACTTGGCCTGATTTGGGGGGGGGGAGTTTAGGACTGGAAATGGGCAGATGGGGGTTAGGACTGGAGGTGGTCTGATTGGGGGGGCTAATACTGAAAATGGGGTTTTGGAGGGGGATGGGGGGGCTAAGAATGAAAATGGGGTGATGGGAGGGTTAGGACTGGAAGTGGGCTGTTGGGGGGCTTAGGAATGGTAATGGGCTATGGGGGGGGCTAGGACTGGAAATGGGCAGATGGGGTTAGGACTGGAGGAGGTCTGATTGTTGGGGCTAAGACTGAAAATGGGGTTATGGATGGGGATGGGGGGGCTAAGAATGAAAATGGGGTGATGGGAGGGTTAGGACTGGAAGTGGGCTGTTGGGGGGCTTAGGAATGGTAATGGGCTATGGGGGGCTAGGACTGGAAATGGGCAGATGGGGTTAGGACTGGAGGTGGTCTTATTGGGGGGGGCTAAGAATGAAAATGGGGTTATGGGGGGCTAAGAATGAAAATGGGGTGATGGAAGGATTAGGACTGGTAGTGGGCTGTTGGGGGGCTTAGGACTGGTAATGGGCTATGGGGGGGCTAGAACTGGTAATGGACTGGGGGGGTTGCTAGGACTGGAAATGGGCTGAGTAGAAGGGGGGGCTTGAACTGCAAATAACTGATGGGGACGGGGTTTTGGAATGGAAATGGGCTGATGGGGAGGGGGGCTTGGAATGGAAATGGGCTGATGGGGAGGGGGCTTGGAAAGGAAATGGGCTGTGAGGGGAGGGAGCTAGGACTGGAAATGGGCTTAGTTGGGGGGGAGCAAGGACAGGAAATGGGCTGATGGTGGGGCTATAATAGGACTGGAATGGGCTGATGATGCGTCGACTAGAAGGGAGCGGATGCTGGGTGGGGCTGAAACTACAAGGGAGCTGATGTTGGGGGAGGATTAGAATGGGATAGGGCTGGGAGAGTAAAATGGAGAGGGGAAAAATATTTTGTGTGGGAGGGAAGAAAAATCTACAATTGGCCAGGTACTGGGTGAGTAAGTGTGGATTGAGGATGGAGGGGTAAAATTTGAGTGGATGAAATAGGAATGAGGAAAGAGCAAAAGGAAAAAGATTAGTATGTTAAAGCAGATGTAGAGAGAGAAAGGAAAAAAAAAACTAGAAGAGAGAAGAAAGGACAAATGGACAGCAGACCATGGAGAGTTAGCAGAAGACACCAAGAAACCAGAAGAAAGTGGCTGGCACAATTGCAACTGAAAAAAAATGCACAAAAGGTAGAAAAATATCTCTTTATTTCGAATTAACTGGAATATGTCAGCTCTGGGAAATGTGCATCATTAACATCTGTGCTTTATTTAATACAAGAGGAAATTAATTTATAGTTTTATTTCTACAGTGTTGTTGTACATTCCAAGTTTGGCTTTTGGGGTTCCCAGTTTAATTATTGTCTTCCTGTTTCTAAATTGTGATTCCTTGTTTGGTGATGGTGTATGTTCTGCATGTGTAACTGAGCTGAGGTATTCTGTTTATGTAATTCCTATTTGACATTGCCACTTGTTCTCTTTCCCCAGTAGGTCATGTATTGTTATTCTATGAAATGTATTGGTTTAATATTTGCAGTGTTGCCTTTTGATAGTTAGGGTATGGTGCTTTGTGAGTCCTGGTAGTGCTGTTACGATACGGTGGGTTTGCTATGGGTTCTAAATGGGTAGTGTTTGTAGTAGTTCCTAATGTGCCTGGCGGTTGGCACTGGATTATAGTAATGTAGAAATCTTTTAGTCTTTCTTTATCCATACACTCATTAAGAGGCATGTTTACTAAAAGTTAGTTTATGGTAACATTATGCAAATATTTATGCAAATGAGGTCCCTTATGCAAATTAGGCCCACGTTTTGTGCGGCCCCCGGGTTACTTTACAAGTCCTCATTTGGCCCTCAAAGCAATTTTTAGTTTGAGACCCCTGGTCTAGTTGGTTAACTTCTATTCTTTGCCCCCTTGTCCTTGGCAGAATAACTGGTTACCTGTTGGCTTTTCACAGACAGTTTTTCTTCTAACCAACCTGCAGCATACTCTCTCTGCATCTCTACAGAGTAGCTTTGCACTATGGGCCCTTGCTAGAGAGCATTAGTATCTTGCCTAGTAGATAACCCCAGATGGTTAGGGGTGGTTCCCCCAGTCATGTCCATGTCTGGCAGGTATTCCCTACTCCTTACCATCTCATCTTAAATCTCTTTTGAGGCATAAGCCTCAGGCTTTTTATTACGTGAAAACCTAAAGGAGGGCCAATTCCCTGGCTTGGCCCATATCTCCTTGGGTCTTCTCGTCAGAGGTAAATTTCTTCAATAGCAGCTAGAGGACGCCTAATACCCATCTTGCCCTCATAGGCGGGTCACTAGGGTATCTTCCTCCAGAGGCGTCCTCTATCCATTCTCCATACTGCAATTCTGGAGATATCTGGACTTCCTGTCTGCAGACTGAAGTTATCCTCTGCAATTTTCACGTAGGCCATTCTGGTTATTCAAGAGCTCAAATTCTGCAAGGAATTCAGACTTCTTCTTGTTAGGGAGACCTCTCCTCTGACTCTGCCAGTCATAACCAGGAAAAGAGGATTCTCTATGTCTCTATTCAAGCAGGTATCAACCTTCTTGCTGTCAGATAAATCTTGCTCTCTCCCTATATCCCTAGGGGGGATGAGGTTTTATGGACATCTCTCCATCCTTATACCTGGAGATATATATATATATATATATATATATATATATATATATATATATATATATATACACACACTTATCTATATCTATCGGTGTGTCTTCTGCCCATACATATCTCTTATAGTTATATGCCTATATACCCTATAGGTGTATATATATGTATATATATATATATATATTTATATATACATATATATTTATAGATATAATGAGATATATTTTTAGATAGATCTGTATCCATCTACTTATCTATCTGTCTGTCAGGTGTAGGTATCCCTACATTCCTATATCAGCCTGACAGTTGGGCACTACCCCTATCAATGCTGTTCCAGCAGGGCCGGATTTACCTTGAGTGAGGCCCTATGCCAACAAAAATTGTGGGCCCCCAGCAGGGGCGGCCCAAGGGGGGTGTGGGCCTCATTTGCATAAGGGGCCTCATTTGCATAAATATTTGCATAATGTTACCATATACTAACTTTTAGTAAACGTGCCTCTTAATGAGTGTATGGATAAAGAAAGACTAAAAGATTTCTACATTACTATAATCCAGTGCCAACTGCCAGACACATTAGGAACTACTACAAACACTGCCCATTTAGAACCCATAGCAAACCCGCCGTATCCTAACAGCACTACCAGGACTCACAAAGCACCATACTCTACCAATCAAAAGGCAACACTGCAAATATTAAACCAATACATTTCAGAGAACAACAATACATGACCTACTGGGGAAAGAGAACAAGTGGCAATGTCAAATAGGAATTATATAAACAGAACACCTCAGCTCAGTTACACATGCAGAACATAGACCATCACCAAACAAGTAATCACATTTTAGAAACAGGAAGACAATAATTAAACTGGGAATCCCAAAAGCCAAACTTGGAATGTACAACACTGTAGAAATAAAACTATACATTAATTTGCTCTTGTACTAAACAAAGCGCAGACGTTAATGATGCACATTTACCAGAGCTGACATATTCCAATTAATAAATTCAAAATAAAGAGATATTTTTCTACCTTTTGTGCATTTTTTTTCAGCTGCAATTGCTCCAGCCACTTTCTTCTGGTTTCTTCATGTCTTCTGCTAACTCTCCATCGTCTGCTGTCCATTTGTCCTTTCTTCTCTCTTCTAGTTTTTTTCCATTCTCTCTCTACATCTGCTTTAACATACTAATCTTTCTCCTTTTGCTCTTTCCTCATTCCTATTTCATCCAGTCAAATTTTACCCCTCCATCCTCAATCCCCACTTACTCTCCCAATACCCGGCCAATTGTAGATTTTTTTATCCCTCCCACACAAAATATTTTTCCCTTCTCCATTTTACTCTTCCAGCCCCATCCCATTCTAATCCTCCCCCAACATCAGCTCCCTTCTAGTTCCAGCCTCACCCAGCATCCATTCCCTTCTAGTCCCTGCATCAGCCCATTTCCAGTCCTAGCCACCCATCAGCCCATTTCCAGTCCTAGCAACCCCCCAACCCAATACCAGTCCTAACCCCCCATCACCCCATTTTCAGTTTAAGCCCCCCCTATAACCCATTACCAGTCCTAACCCCCCATCAGCCCACTTCCAGTCCTAACCCCATCAACCCATTTCCAGTCAGCCCCCCATAGCCCATTGCCAGTCCTAACCCCCCCCCATCAGCCCATCAGCCCACAGCCCATTACCAGTCCTAACCCCATCAGCCCACCTCCAGTCTTAACCCCCCCCAGCCCATTTCCAGTCCTAACCCCCCCCCCATAGCCCATTACCAGACAGCCCCCATCAGCCCACAGCCCATTACCAGTCTTAACCCCCCCCAAAGCCCATTACCAGTTCTAAACCCCCCCAACAGCCCATTATCAGTCCTAACCCCATCAGCCCACCTCCAGTCTTAACCCCCCAGCCCATTTCCAGTCCTAGCCCCCCCATAGCCCATTACCAGACAGCCCCCATCAGCCCACAGCCCATTACCAGTCTAAACCCCCCAAACCCAGTACCGGTTCTAAACCCCCCCAACAGCCCATTACCAGTCCTAACCACATCAGCACACCTACAGTCTTAACCCCCCCCAGCCCATTTCCAGTCCTAACCCCCCCCCATAGCCCATTACCAGACAGCCCCCATCAGCCCACAGCCCATTACCAGTCTAAACCCCCCAAAACCCATTACCAGTTCTAAACCCCCCCCAACAGCCCATTACCAGTCCTAACCCCATCAGCCCACCTCCAGTCTTAACCCCCCCCCAGCCCATTTCCAGTCCTAGCCCCCCCCATAGCCCATTACCAGACAGCCCCCATCAGCCCACAGCCCATTACCAGTCTTAACCCCCCCAAAGCCCATTACCAGTTCTAACCCCCCCCCAACAGCCCACAGCCCATTACCAGTCCTCCTCATCAGCCCACCTCCAGCCTTAATCCCCCCAACCCATTTCCAGTCCCAGTCCCAGCCCATTTCCAGTCCCAACCCATTTCCAGCCCCAGTCCCAGCCCCCCCAATTACCAGTCCTACCCCCTCCCCCTCCCCCTCCCCCGGCCTAAAGTAAAATTTATTTTTAAAAAAAAAACCTGCTGGCTGCCGCCGCCGCGGGGCCCCCTCTGCTGCCGCGGCAGCATGGACTGACCCGCGGGGGCCCCCTCTGTAAGCTCGGTCCCTCCCTCCGTGTCTCCCTCCGTGCAGGCTGTTAGAGACGCGAAGGCAGACTGTCTCCTTCGCGTCTCTGTTAAGCCCGCAGGGGCTGATGGGAAATTTCCCATCAGCCCTGCGGGCTTAACAGAGACGGGAAGGCAGAAGGAGACAGTCTGCCTTCGCGTCTCTAACAGCCTGCACGGAGGGAGACACGGAGGCACGGAGGGAGGGACCGAGCTTACAGAGGGGGCCCCCGCGGGTCAGTCCATGCTGCCGCGGCAGCAGAGGGGGCCCCGCGGCGGCAGCCAGCAGGTTTTTTTTTATTTTATTAAAAAAAAAAGCCTAACTACTTCAATTTTTGTGGGCCCTTTGCAGCTGTGGGCCCTACGCCATGGCGTACATGGCGTATAGCTAAATCCGGCCCTGTGTTCCAGCATACTTAGGGGGCTACAGCTATAACCACTTCCTGTGGTAATTAACAAATTTTTTCCTTACCATAACCTTTTCAGGTTAGGTACTCTGGAAGCTCTCCATGTACCTTTTTTCTTTCCTAATTGACCCCATTTAGGAAAGACATTGCGGAGCTTCAGTTGTTCTAAGCTTAAGCTTTCTTTAATAGTACCTTCTGCGTCTCCGCTGAAGCTCTACCTCTTATGCTACCCCAGTTTTCCCCTGGGGCTATTTCTCACCCTGAAGTGTTCTGACCTCCACTTGTTTTTCTTCTACTTTTTACCTCTACTTCTCAGTGAGGTATCCCTTGCACATTCACTGGCTCTCCTATCAGATCCAGATGTAGCTCAGTGCACTTGTGCAATGCCAACAAGGGAGGCCCAGATTACAATATTTCATTACTAAATGCCCTCGATACAGGGTCTTCCCCTTTTGAAGCCCTGTTCTAGCCAGCTGTTCCACAGCTCCTTTTCTATATATCAACTCCTACACTCCATCCCCAGGATGCCTGAGGTCCTGAGGAATAGCATGGCTCGTTCTAGACTTGCAACATGCTAAGACTCCCTCTGGGCATCTGAGCTTGGGAATCCCCATATGTGAAGACTCATTCCTGCTTGTTCCTGGAGATAGCACAGTTACTTACCTGTAACAGGTGATCTCTGGGAACAACAGGAATAAGTCTTCACAACCCACCCACCTCCCCTAGGAGTTGCATTTCTCTATCTCCATCTTTCCCTTCCTTGCTCTCTCTCTCTCTTTGTCTCAGCTTTAAAACTTAACTGAGGAGAGGCAGTTGGGAAGGCGGGAAGGCAGCACGCAGGCGTGTTGGGATGCTTACAAAAGCTTTCTGATTGGACGCTGGGAAGCGTTCCCGCGTGGGCTCCTTCGGTACCGACGTACCCATATGTGAAGACTTATTCCT
The DNA here is from genome assembly GCA_033557465.1 of Ichthyophis bannanicus. NCBI lineage: Eukaryota > Metazoa > Chordata > Amphibia > Gymnophiona > Ichthyophiidae > Ichthyophis > Ichthyophis bannanicus. Next base: position 699,080 of record JAWIIG010000057.1, read on the forward strand.
GCTGTTCCCAGAGATCATCTGTTACAGGTAAGTAACTGTGCTTTCCCTTGAAGGTCATGTCACAGCACACAATGTGCGAGCAATGGCAGCATTCATGGCAAACCTACGCTCAATGACAATTGACAAAATATGCAGGGCAGCAACCTTGGTCCTCTGTCCACACATTTGCAACTCATTACTCTCTAGACAAGGACTCCCGTCGGGACCCCTCGTTTGGCCAGGCTGTTCTCCAGAATCTCTTTCAGAACAACTACTACCCCCAATCCTGGGTTTCGATACCAGAGATCCTTGGGAGGATACATGACCCACTTAAGCCTGTGTTTCACTGCTTTCTCTGGGGTCATCTCCCTGGAATCTCCAAGCTAGGGAGTCCCATATGTGAAGACTACATTCCTTCTTGTTCCTAGAGATAGCGTAGTTACTCACCTGTAACAGGTGATCTCAGGGAACAGCAGGAATTGAGTCTTCACAACCCACCCCCTCCCCTAGGAGTTGTGTTCTCTCTCTCTCTCTCTCTCGCTCCTTTTATCTCAGCTACAAACCCAACTGAGGAGGGGGAGTTGGAAAGGCAGGAAGACAGCTACGCAGGCGCAGTGGGATGCTCCCAAAAGCTTTCCTATAGGATGCTGGGGAGCATTCCCGCATGGGCTCCGTCGGTGCCAACGTCACCCATATGTGAAGACTCAATTCCTGCTGTTCCCAGAGATCACCTGTTACAGATGAGTAACTACGCTATCTGGAGTAGAGCAGCAGCCTAGCCTAGTGGTTAGAACAACAGCACAGTACTCAAGAGAACAGGGTTCAATTTCCACTGGCGCTTCTTGTGACCTTGAACAAGTCTCTTTACCCTCCATTGCCTCGGAAGAAAAGGCCTGATAATCTACTTCCATTCATATTGTTCCAAGAAAACCTAGGGGCTGCTGGATCACTAGGAGTCAGTATTGACTTGATGGCACTTAAAAAAAAAAAAAAAAAAAAGATATCCACACCCAATTTATTGTGTCAAATGGAACATGGGGCAGGCCTCTGATAATTTCTTCTGATAAGGCACAACTGTGAGAGGAAAACACATTCTTCTAATTTTGCATCTTTTTCTCTCACATGTCAAAATCCAAGCCAGAAACTCCAAATTCTTAAGTGCACATAAAAGATGTCCATCATTGACTGTCATAGAATATATTTCATTTGTCTTGGAAGAACAGGGTCTGTATTTTCCTTGCTGCTGAATGAGCCATATACAAAGAAAATCGCCCCAGAAGCTCAGTAGAGAGATCATAAAGTAAGTCTTCTATGGCCACATGACTCACTTTTATTAGTGGTTAATTGTCTTTTAATTTGACTCAAATTAGAATATAGTTTAGCATAGAAGGAAGAAAAGGGTGAATATTCTTTGAGTAGAAAGAAATTGTTTCTAGAGACCTTTACAAAGAGACCTTTACAAAGTTAGGGGGCAAAAGGCCCGTGAAATTGTTCTACATAGGTGTTAAAGCCAAGTGACAAGTCAAGGGAGCAATTTGAAAGGCTCCCTCTAGCAAACCAAGGGTTGTGTCGATCAGCCAGGAAATTAAGAGATTATTTTAGAAGCACAGGCATAATAGGTCAACCAGAGCTCTGTGATTCTCAGTCTTGAAGCACTACCACAAAGGACTGCTATTGCTGGAAAGAAATCAGTACTTGTAAGTATTTACTTCTGGGAAATGTTCTAAATCTTGGGGAAAAGGGAATTCTTTGGTTTAAAGCTGATACATGGATTCTAATATACAGATTTATTTGCTAGCTCACTCAGGACTTATAGCCCCAGAGAGCTTTTGGCATACATGTAAATCTAGCTTTAATTTAGATCAAATTAGAGTATAGCTGCTGCTTCTTTTTTAGTCCTTAACTAGCTTTTGGGGAGCAGGTCGGTGCTGCTGGATTCCATGTGGTGTTCACAGTATGCTTCCAACCTTGGCAATCAGTGGCCAAGAACAAGCAGGAATATAGTCTTCACATATGGGTGATGTCGGTACTGACGGAGCCCGCGTGGGAACGCTCCCCAGCATATAATAGGAAGGCTTTTGGGAGCATCCCACTGTGCCTGCATTGCTGCCTTCCCAACTCTTCCTCTTCAGTTCTTCATTTTCCGTGGAGCCAGCAGGAAGCAAATCCTGTCACCGCAGAAAATTTGTTTATTTTATTTCTTTTGTTTCTAGTGATTTGCGTCTGCCTTCCCGTCGATGCTGGAACAGACTACTGTTGATTCTTTTCTTTCTTCTTTATTATTCCTGTAAAAAAAAGTAGAACTTTCTTGGGTGCATCGACGCCATTTGTTTACTGACATAATCGAAAAACCAGCTAGTGGTTTTAAGAAATGTTCTAAGTGTGGCAGTACCATTTCAGCTACCGACACCCACGACTGGTGTCTCAAATGTCTTGGACCCGACCACCAGCCATCAAAATGTCCTTTGTATAGAAAGATGACAAAGAGAGGCCTGCAGAATTGAGCTGCAAAGTTAGGCATACTCTTTGCCTCAGACACAGTGTCTTTAGCTCTGTTGCTACAGGAGGTGACTTCTCTTCTATCAGAAGGTGCCATAGAGGGGGTCCCAACATCTCAACAAGGAATGGCTTTCTACTCTCCGTACTTTCTCATATCAACGAAAACCAGAGGATACAGACTCATTCTAGATCTCAGAAACCAGAACACATTTCTCATCCACAAGGTGTTCAAGATGGACCCTCCTACCCTATCTCCAGAATCCGGACTGGCGCAGTTCTCTAGATCTAAGGGAAGCGTATACATATATCCTCATTCATCCAGAACACAGGAAGTATCTATGCTTCATATTTCAAGGAAGAGATTATCAATACAAGGTCCTGCCATTAGGACTCGCCTCTGCCTCATAAAGGCAGGCACCTCCCAAGAGGTCCATCTGTCTCTCTCCCGTACCATTCAGGTACTTCAACATTTGTGCTTTGTGATAAGTTTTCCAAAGTCCCATCTCGCTCCTACTCATAGGAGCTCTCTTAAACACTCAGCAGTCAAGGGCGTTTCTACCTCAGCCCCGCTGTTCTCGTCTCATTCAGCTGAAATCTCAGGTACGTGTCAAAGATCACCTAACTGCCCAAGAAATGCTGCAGCATCTAGGTCATATGGCCTCAAAAGTACATGTACCATATGTCCGCCTGCATATGCGCACAGCCCAATGGGCTTTGGCCTCCCACTGGAAACAGGCCTCAGGCCGTCTCACGGACAAAATCAGAGTGTCTGCCCCTCTGGCCACATCTCTTCTATGGTGGTGGTCCCCAATCTCCTCCTTGGGTCATCTTTACAGATGCCTCCACATCAATGTACCCTGATGATGGATGCCTCCAAACTGGCCCATCTGGGAACCCTCTCCACTCAGGGCCTCTGGACAGAAGAGGAGTCCAAGCTCCAGGTAAACTTACTGGAACTTTGGGCGATCTTCAGTGTCCTCAAGGTCTTTCAGGAGCATCTAAGCTCCCAGAGGGTCCTGGTCCAGACGGATAATCAAGTAGCCACATTCTACTTGAACAAACAAAGAGAAACAGGATCTTGGCCTCTCTGCAAAGAGGCCCTCCATCTCTAGTCCTTTGCCATTACTCCTCAGATACATCTCCAAGTGGTATATCTCCCAGGGGAGCAAAATGCCTTTGACAGATTGAGTCGGCTGCTCCTTCCCCATGAATGGTCTCTCCACACGGTGACAGCATCCTTCACTTTTCAGACCTGGGGGACTCCAGGGATAGACGTATTTGCTACTCTGCAAAATGCCAAACTTCCTCTCTTCTGCACCCAGACTCCCATGTCCAGAAACCGGGAGGTGGATGCTTTTCACCTCCATTGGGATCGAGAGTTCCTGTATGCCTTTCCTCCCCTGATTCCAAAGATGCTTTTCAAGCTCCAGGCAGACAGATGCTTCATGATACTCAACTTCACGTTGGTCATGTCAACATTGGTTTCCTCTCCTACTACATCTGTCTCATACTCCACCCCTAGATCTGCTGCAGATCTCCTAACTCAAGAGGAGAGGACACTGCTCCATCCCATTCTGCAGTCTCTCTACCTCACAGCATGGTTGCTGAAAGCAAAGTATTACAGGATCCTAACCTTCCTCAGGAAGTAAAAGAGATTCTCTTAGTCTCTAAAAAGCCATCTACCAGACGTTCTTATGCTTTCAAGTGGAGTAGATATTAGTCCCTTCTCAGCTCCAGTGGAGGCATTTCTTCAGTATCTCCTCCACCTGTCATCATCCGGTCTCAAGACCAACTCAGTAAGTGCAATTGCAGCCTAAGGGATGCAATTGCATCCCTTGGATGAACAGCCTATTTCCTTGTAGCGTGTTTCATAAGAGGTTTCTTGCTCACCAAACCTCCCATCAGACCACCCCAGTAGCGTGGGATCTCAATATTCTGGGGCAACTTCTCAAGCTGCCCTTTGAACCCTTAGCCACTACCTCGCTAAAGTTTCTAACATTGAAGGTCATCTTCCTTATTGCCCTCACTTCAACTAGAGGCATGACAGTGTTGTCCTAAGGACTCACCCTCACTTCATGCCGAAAGTGGTGTCTCCTTTTCATTTGAATCAGTCTGTCTATCTTTCCTGTCTTTTTCCCTAGACCACATTCATTTAGGGCAGAGGCAATTCTCCATATCTTTGACTGCAAACGTGCTTTAGCATTCTATCTTCAAAGACTGCAGAGGGACCGTAAGGGATCTCATTTGTTCATCTCCTTTGATCCTAGTCACTTGGGGCTGCCAGTATCCAAGCATACTCTTTCTAAATGGATAGCAGATTGCATCTCATTTGCTTATGATAAAGCAGGACTATCCCTTGAGGGTCATGTCACTGCCCATAATGTTCATGCCATGACTGCCTTGATGGCAAATCTACGCTCTGTAGTCATTGACGAAATCTGTAAAGCAGCAACTTGGTCTTTGGTATATATCTTTGCTGCTCCCTACTGTCTGGACAAGGACTCCCGCTGGGATGCCATGTTTGGTTAAGCTGTCCTCTTTCAGACTTAAAGATAACTCCTACCATCCGTCCTGGAACCTAACAATACCAGACATCCGTGAAGGATTCATGACCTCTTCAACTCTGCCCTGAGGCAAACCTACTGGTTCTGAGGTCATTCCCTTTGGCATTTGGGAGCTAGGGTGTCCCATATGTGTGCTTGTTCCTGGAGATAGCATAGTTACTCACCTGTAACAGGTGATATCTGGGAACAGCAGGAATTTAGTCTTCACAACCCACCCTCCTCCACTAGGAGTTGTAGGTTTTCTTTCTCCCCTTTTCTCTCAGCTACAAACTCAACTGAAGAGGGAGAGTTGGGAAGGCAGCAATACAGGCACAGTGGGATGCTCCCAAAAGCCTTCATATTGGATGCTGGGGAGCATAACCGGGCAGGCTTCATCAGTACCGACATCACCCATATGTGAAGACTAAATTCCTGATGTTCCCGGAGATCACCTGTACAAGTGAGTAACTATGCTTTCTGGCTTCATCAATGGTCCGTCGCTGGTTTCTTAGGTCTTCCTTGATGTGTTTTTGACAAGTTGTTTTCAGTGCTGCTTGTTGAACCCTCCAGGGGACAGGTCACACTCACCAGAGGAGTTTGTATGGCAGCCGACCGTTTTTCATTCTGTATAGTATAGCTTAGCATGGAAGGAAGACTAGGATAAGTATTATTCTCTGGGAACAAACAGGAAGTCAGCCCTCACGAATGGGTGATGTCAACACTGACGGAGTGGAGGAGTAGCCTAATGGTTAGAGCACTGGCTTGGGAACCCAGAGACCAGAGTTCATTTCCCACTAGCACTCCTTGTGGCCTTGGGTAAATCACTTAACCCTCTATTGCCTCAAAAATCCAAGTTATCAATATCAATGTGAGAGCCATGTCAGCCTCTATGGCTAACCTTCACTCGGTGTCTATTGATGACATTTGTCGAGCAGCCACCTGGGCTTCGGTACATACCTTTACAGCCCACTACTGCCTAGATAAAGCCTCCTGTCGGGATGCCTTCTTTGGCCAGGCTGTTCTTCAAAATCTCTTTCAAACTTAATACAACTCCTACCCACCATCCCTGGTAGGATGCCAGCAATCCATGGGAGGAAGCATGGCCCACCTCATCATAGGTGGCAGCTTCCTGGGGTCATCTCCCTGGCATCTTCAGCTAGGGAGTTCCCATATGTGAAGGCTACATTCCTGCTTGTTCCTGGAGATAGTGTAGTTACTCACCTGTAACAGGTGATCTCCGGGAACAGCAGGAATTTAGTCTTCACAACCCATCCACCTCCCCTAGGAGTTGTCTCTCTGTCTCTTTCCTCTCTCTCTCTCTATCCTTTCACTCAGCTACAAACTTAACTGAAGATGGACAGTTGGAAAGGCAGGAAGGCAACGCGCATGTGCTGAGGGATGCTCCCAAAAGCGTTCCTATTGGACGCTGGGGAGCATTCCCGCGCAAGCTCCGTCGGTACCGACGATACCCATATGTGAAGACTAAATTCCTGCTGTTCCAGGAGATCACCTGTTACAGGTGAGTAACTACACTTTCCCTGGTCGTCTATTGGTTCCCTTTCCTACCCCTGAGCTCACTTCCTTCGGCATCACATCTCTGGTTTGTATTTTGTTTTCCTTTTCTTGTTTTTGACCGGCAGAACCCTGGGTCTTTGACCTCGCTGAGGCCAATTATCCCCCCCCCCCCCCCCCATGGCCTCTTCATCAGCTTCAAGAAGTGTGTGATTGGTGCCTGCGGACCATGTCCCTCACTGACACACATGACTGCTGCCTCCGTTGCCTTGGGCCTGACCATGTCCCCTTGGATTGTGGTCTCTGTAAGAGGATGCCCTCCAAGGCCATTAAGAGTCAGCAGCAGCATGAAAAGTATTTCCAAAAGTCTGACTCTGCCCTGGAGTCTCCAGAGACGCCACGCTTCAGACCTACATCTGGGACCCCGGAGCCCCGAGGTGACCCTGCCACCTCTGACCGAGGCTGTGGGTCCTCTGAGCAGAGCACCACGGAGGTGGAGCACAAGAAAAAAAATCTTCAAGGACGGTGTCCATAGACGAGTCAGGGAAGGCGGGTAAGTCCTGCACCCGGTCCCATAGTCCACACCATGAGTCTGAGGGATCGAAGTGGGAGCAGCTGACCAAGGTCACCTGCAAAGACTCATCGGCCTCTGGTGATTGGCCTCGGACCCCTGAGGCCATCCATGTCGAAGATCCCCCCCCCCCATCAGAGCTGGCACTGGGTCCGAGATTCTCCATGCCTGCACCGAAGGCTGCGGAGCCATCTGGACTGAAAACCAAAATGGTGACATTGGAATGCAACTTGTTTGCCTTAATGGCCTAGCAATATGTCATGATGCCCGGCTCTGCTGGATAATCTGCCCAGACCACTAGGCCTCGAGTTGATCCTCGACATCAGTCTTGATCCTGGTCTCGATCCTCGGGACAGAGTTCTTCCCCGATGAGTGGCCGCAGCTCTGCCCACACAGACTCCGAGGGGCATGGACCAATTGACTCAGGGTCTGACATCGCAACCCAGCCCCTCAACTCCTACACTGACCAGGATTTGGACTGGGAAACTGAGGACGACACCCATCGCCAGCACAAAGTGCTCTTGGACTTGTCTCCCTCCAAGACCCAGTGCCACTCCCCATCCAAGGATATGGCATTCCTCGACTTTGTGTGGGACATGTTAAAGGTGTTGGCATTCGACATAGGACCCTCACACGGAGGAGCTCAAGATCTTCCAATACAAGGCCCCTCTAAAGGGAGGCACTTAGAGTGCCCATTCCTCCGATCCTCGAACTGCTGCTTCTTCACATGTGGTAAACACTGGCATCAGTGCCCATCATGACCCGTCAGTTTGACTCGATGTATCGGGTCTGCGGAGCCTGGGCTTCCAGAAAGCACAACTGCTGCACAACGCCATGGTGGTGGAGTCAGAAAAGTGGTAATAGGGAGGAAATGACAAACTACAGGCCAATAAGCCTTACCTCTCTGGCAGGAAAAGTAATGGAGGCACTCCTGAAAGAGTAAATAGTGGACTTTCTCAAAACCAACAGGTTGCCAAAGGACAATCTTGCCAAACAAATCTGATTGAGTTCTTTGACTGGGTGACCAGAGAACTAGATCAAGGGCATGCAATGGATGTGATCTACCTAGATTTCAGCAAAGCCTTTGATACTGTTCCTCATAGGAGACTTATCAATAAACTCAACAGCTTGGGGATAGATCCAAAGGTAATGAACTGGATCAGAAATCGGTTGACTGACAGACAACCAAAGGTGATGGTAAATGGAACTCCCTTGGATGAAAGGAAGGTGATTAGCAGTGTGCCCCAAGGTTCAGTCCTAGGATCTGTACTGTTCAATGTATTTGTGAGTGATATTGCTGAATGACTGAATGGAAAAGTCTGTCTTTTTGCAGATGACATGAAAATTTGCCACAGAGTGGACTCCCCCTGAGGGAATGGATAATATGAGGAAAGATCTACAAAAGCTGGAAGAATGGTCTAATGCTTGGCAGTTGAGATTTAATGTGAGGAAGTGCAGTGTCATGCACTTGGGAAGCAAAAATTCAAGGGAATTGTATGCGATAGGGGGTGAGAGGTTGGTGTGCACTTACCAGAAGGACCTCTGAGTGATTGTTTCTGAGGATCTCAAGGTAGCGAAAAAGCATGACAAGGCGGTAGCAAAAGCCAGAAGGATGCTGGGTTGCATACAAAGAGGAATTACCAGCAGAAAGGAGGTGGTACTAATGCCACTGTACAAGTCGCTGGTGAGGCCTCACTTGGAATATTGTGTTCAGTTTTGGAGACCATATCTCATATACACCAATCTACCTTCTCCACCCCCCCTCCATTACCCATCCTGCATCAATACAACTTAAATCCTATCACCACCACACAAACACCAAGTAAATTACCCCAACGACACACCCATATCAAAGGGAACAAATCTCAAAAAACACCCTAAAACCAAAGCAAAGAACACTATTGGATCTCAAATACAACTCACACGAACCACACACCAAGAACATCACACATGTAACATTATCCTTATTAATGCTAGGTCAATAAGGAATAAAACGCATATTATCCACAACATTCTAACTGACGAACAACCGGATATCCTATGCATAACAGAAACATGGCTCACTGACTCAGACTCTGCAACAATGAACCAAATACAGAAGCCCGGATACCAACTATACAACTGCCCACGCATCAACAGAAGAGGAGGCGGAGTCCTTATAGCAGCCAAAACCAGCCTTCAACTCACAACCACATCTACGGTCACAAATCCAGATCTTGACCTACTTAAAGTCGAGAGCATGGCATTATCCATCTGCCTAATCTATCGACCTCCCTCACCACAGCACGAAACACTAGCCACAGCACTAGAAACCATCACATCCACACAAAGCAAAAAATTCCAGATCATCCTCGGAGATTTGAACCTAGCATCAATTCCTCCGTCCCACACGGACTCCTTCTATGAAGCCATCGACCAATTGGGTTTCCAACAAATAATAAGCAACCCCACACACGATAGAGGAAACATCCTAGATATGATTTTCATACCCAGAAATCCACAACAAAGCAATGAACCACCTATAATAAACATAACTCAAGTACCATGGTCAGACCACCACCAAATCAACTGTAAACTTAAACTACAGTGCCAACCCAAAAACTCAAAGGAGATGAGAATGACCAACCCCATTAGGAAATTCAGCAAACTCAACGAGGAACACCTCATAAGCACCATTGCATCCCACATAAACCTAGAGTCCACAGACCTAGACGAACTAACTAACAGATGGAACACACACATCCAAAATACATCTAACCCAACTCTGAAACACACATCAAACCCACATAAGATCAACTCGGAACCCTGGTACACAGGAACTCTAATAAAATCAAAAAGGGAGCTCCGTAAAATAGAGAGAAAATGGAGACAAACCAAATCCTCCGATCTCAAAACTAAATACATGGCCCATCTCGCAAAATACAAAGACGACGTGAACAATGCAAAAAAATTACATCACACCAACATCCTAAACAAGGCAATCAATCGCCCACGAGAGTTATTTGAACTTGTCAAATCACTAACCAAAACCGACCAAAATGCCAACCTCAACAAATCCATCAAGGTCCAAACACTGGCAAACCACTACGCGACCAAACTGACGGCCCCTGGTCCTCCACCCCCCCCACCAACACCCACAAATCAGAAGTGAGAACAACACAACGCAAAACCAGTTATGGGAGCACTTCCACAAAATAGGAACCAAGCAAATCACAGCCATTGTCACAAGCCTGAAAAGCACCACCTCCCCACTAGATCCCTGTCCTGCATCCTGGATCAAGGCAGTGAAACAAGACATAGCACCTCACATAGCACACATAGTTAACCTATCCCTACAACAAGGAATCATGCCCTCAGAACTAAAGAAATCAGTCATTAGACCGATCCTAAAAAACACTACACTCAACGGAGAAGACCCAGCCTCCTACCGTCCCATATCAAGTATCTCATTCCTGGCAAAGATCATAGAAAAAACGGTCCTTCTACAACTCCAAGACCATCTGACTGACAGTGCTCCTCTTGATGACCAGCAATATGGCTTCAGGCAACATCATGGAGTTGAAACCCTGTTACTAGTTCTACTTAACAACCTCCTAAAGGGCCTTGAAAACAAAAAGAAAATGTACATTCTTGTATTCATTGACATCTCAGCTGCCTTTGATACAGTTAATCATGGGACCCTCATAAATAGGATAAAATCAATAGGAATAACAGGAACCCCACTAAAATGGTTCTCATCCTACATCTCAAATCGAACACAACAGGTTCAATTCAACGGAGAAAAAGCAGAATCTTTCTCACAAACACAGGAAATCCCCCAAGGCTCTGCTCTCTCAGCACTTCTGTTTAACATATATATGCAGCCACTATGCAAAATTTTCTCACGGCACGAAATTAATTACCACATCTATGCCGATGATATCATGCTATACACACAACTAGACACTAAAAACCCAGACTACAACCCACTGGAGACATGTATCGGAGAGATGCAAGACTGGTTACAACAAAGTAGTATGTCAATTAATCACAAAAAAACCGAAGTAATGTATATCTCCAAAGAACCGAATTTTGACCCTCCCACATCAATAACACTATGTAACAACACTTACCAAACAAAAAAAGAAATAAAGTATCCAGGAGTCACATTTGACTGTGACCTAAAGATGGAAAAACACCTCCGAAAGACCAACAGAGCAGTTTTCCACAAGCTTAGAGTGCTCCAACCCATTCGGAATATTATTGATCCCCAAGACTTCAGAACAGTGGCCCAAGCACTCATCATGCCACATTTTGACTACTGCAACGCCATCCTACAAGGTTTACCTAAAAAAACCCTAAACATATTACAAATGGCACAAAATGTAGCTGCCAGGGTCATAATGAAGAAAAATCTAAGTGACCACATCACACCAGTACTAATTCAATTACACTGGCTACCCATAACAGCTCATACAAAATACTAACAACCACCTTCAAACTCATCCACAACTTAGCACCTTCCTTCCTCAACAACCTAGTAAGATTGCAACCTCCTACCCGAAACAGAAGAACCCACAATTCCAACATCCTTCACACTCCAACAGATATAAGATCTGCCAAAGCTAACACCAGCCACAGGGCTTTCTCATATGCGGCGCCAACACTGTGGAACCAACTCCCACCAGAACTACGAGCTAGCAATGACCTTCTAGACTTCAGAAAGAAACTCAAAACGCACATTTTCCAATCACATTTCAACCTGAACTAAATCCACAGATGGAGCAGCCCCTGACCACTGTGTCCAAGAAGATTATCCTGTATATATGTATTTATGTATATATGTAAATGAACTCCCCCATAGCTAAGAAGTGCTAACTCTGTATGATGTGATTTTCTGACAATCTGTATGTAAACAAAATTTGTACCTGCCTTGATTCGGCAGTTTCACAATAGTAATCCTACCCGCTTCTGATCGCTGGAAGGAGCGGGCTACAAATGCTTGCTAAATAAATAAATAAGAACATAAGATCATAAGATATGCCATACTGGGTCAGACCAAGGTCCATCAAGCCCAGTATTCTGTTTCCAACAGTGGCCAATCTAGGTCATATGTACCTAGCAGTTTCCCCAAGAGACACAAGTTCCACAATGCTTGTACTGGGTCAAGCATTGATATCTTCGGTCACTTCTTAATAATGGTTTATGGACCTTTCCTCCAGGAACTTGTCCAAACCTCTTGTCCAAATCTCATAAGGGATATAAAAAGACTGGAAACTGTTCAGAGGAAGGCGACCAAAATGATTTGGAGCCTGCGTCAGAAGACTTATGAGAAGAGACTTGAAGAAGGAAGAGAGGAGAGGGACAGAGGAGAGATGATCCAGACCTTTAAATACTTAGAGTATTAATGAACAAACAGATCTCTTCCAAAGACGGGGAAGCTGTAAAACTAGAGGGCATAACATGAAGTTGCAAGGGAGTAAACTGAAAGGCAATGTCAGGAAATACTTTTTCACTGAAAGGGTGGTGGATGCTTTGAATGTCCTCCCGATGGACGTGGCGGTAGCAAATACAGTGACAGAATTCAAAATGGATCCCTTTATAGTAGCAGGATAAAATCAAAATAAACATAACTCTCTCTTATATCTCAACAAATAGGGGTGACCTACAAGGAGCAGGGAGTACACCCCTAAACAATGGGGGAAGGGGTGACCTGCACGGAGCAGGGAGTACACCCCTAAACAATGGGGGAAGGGGTGACCTGCACGGAGCGGCAGGTGCACCTACTCTTGCCACCTTGCTGGGCAGACTAGATGAGTTGGCCATGTGTCTGCTCAAGAGCCAGAAGAAGCACTCCTCGATGCCTCCAGGTAGGGAGGCCTTCACCTTGGATGCCCTGAACAGAGAGTTCTACCAGGGCTTGATGCTCATCGGCCGGATCCAGGCATGCCAGCTGTACATGGACATGAGGAACCTGGCGAAGGAACTCTCCGGATTCTTGGCTGGTCTCTCTGAGGAACCCCTCCAGTAGTTCTGGAGCCTATCCTCTGCTGTCAAAGAATGCTCCAAATTCATCACTCAAGCAGCCTATGACAGCTTTGAGTCGGTGGCTAGAAGTAACCATGGCAGGCTTTTGTGTCCGGCGCCAGGCTTGGATACAGTCTTCCAACCTAGAGCAATGGATTCATGACAAATTGGTTGATGTCCTCGGCTAAGAAGAGAACCTCATTGGCAACCCATGACTGATAGGGCTGCAAAGTTGGAGTCTGAGTTCCTGACGAGGACTAGGCTCTGTAGGGTATATTAGTAGCATAAAAATAAGTTAGACTCCCTGTTGTCTAGGGGAAATAGCTACTAATTCCCAGCCCAAAGTTCGGTGAGTTATTCTGGCAATGAGCCACGAAAGAAGTCTGGTCTGCAGATATATATTAGACTTTATTATAGGCAACCAGGTAGAAAAATATACACACACACATATAGCTAATTAGAAACATGAGGTAGAAATTTGTTATAGTACAGATGTACACTTGGACAACGTAATAAATCACTGATTAGTAACCAGATGTCACTGATTCGCTCTGCACTGAGGAAAAGTAAGAAATATATTGCTAACCCCTTGCCCATCCGGAGAAGGAGAGATAAGTCAGTACCTTAGTTCCGCCGGGCTCTCAGGAACAATGCAGTCCAAGGAGGCAGCTCCTAGCTAATGCGGGCTCTAGCCTCGTCAGGCGAGCCGCAGTAAGTCCGAACCGGAAGTATCTGTGAAAGTCTTATCTCAGACCTGTGGAGGACGGCCTAGCCCACACTTAGTGGCCGTCTTGCGGAAGGGTCAGGTCGCAGGAATCAGGTACGCAGTGCACAGCAGAGAGGAACCGGTGCAGAAGTCTGTATGAACAGGTGGGAAAAGCCCCCAACTCTCTCTACCAAAGTTTCAGTGCAGATTGCATTATTCTGTGTAAGAATCCTCCGTCATAGGTCCGATGATTGGTTGGCACCAGGCAGTCTGAGGTGTTCTCAGCGAATCAGGAGGTAGATGATGAGTAGCTTCTTGCAAACAAAGGAGCCATGGTAAGAAATCAGACAGAAGCAACAGTATGTAACTTCTGGGCATGTACAAGTGTCCAAGGCCAGCCACGGACAATAGCTTCTGTATGTATGCTTAGAAACGCTGCGCCAGCAGTTGCTTGGAGGTCGTTTGTAGCTGAACACAGCAAAAGTGAAGTGAAGAATCCATCTTGTCTGTGCAGGTTGGTTCAGGCCTGAGTTGCTGAGCAGGCCGGAGATTTGCATGTAGAATTGCAGGGGTACCAGCCCTACAGCTCTCCAAGAAGACTGTTACCTTTCCCCGATGGAAGGCCCTACTTAAAAAGCCCCCTTACTCAAGGAAGGGAACAGCTTACAGAAACTACCCTCATTATCAGGCCTCCCCAGCAGAGTCAGCAGGCCAAGGGACAAGGGCTCCCAAAACCAGGCACTGGCTCCAACACAGCCTGGCAAGAGTTTTTGGCTCCTTGTGCATAGCCTCTCCACCCCCAGGAGGCCCATCCAAGCAGCCCACAGAGGAACATCATGATTTTGTTTGTCCATCGGTGGCCCACCATTGCCACTGACACCTGGGCACTCCATGTGGTTAAGAAAGGCTATCTCCTCCACTTGTAGCAGAATTTCCCTCCATTCTTCCCTGGAGAGCCTACCAGGACTCCCCTCCAGCAGACCTTGCTACTGCAGGAGCTTGCAGGCCTTCTTGAGGACAAGGTAGTGGAACCCATATCCCTCCACACCTCTGAGGCAAAGGGTTCTACTCCTGGTACTTTCTTGTACAAAAAATTACAGGGGGCCTAAGACCCACCCTAGACATGTGGGACCTGAACAGGTTCCTGGTGAGGGAGAAGTTCAAGACACTGGTGCAATACCTCTATCAGGGAGACTAGCTATGTTCCTTGGTCTTAAAAGATGCATATACATACAAACTCATCCATCCCAAACGCAGGCAATACCTCGGGTTCGTGGTGGGGGCTACCACTACCAATACAGGGTCCTACCCTTTCGCCTGCCCTCCGCCCCAAGGGTCTTCACCAAGTGCCTAGTGGTGGTCGCTGCCCATCTCTGCTTCCAAGGGCAAAGGCTGTTCGTTCCATTCTCCCCTCCTCCTCCCTAGTCACTCTCGTTCTGTCTCTGGTTATTTCTCGTCTTGACTATTGTAATGTTGTCTTTGCTGGTCTTCCTTCCTATCAACTTCACCGTCTCCAACTTGTCCAAAATGCCGCTGCCCGTCTCGTTACTGCTTCTTCCATTCATGCTCAGGTCTCACCATATCTCCTTTCTTTACATTGGCTTCCTGTTAAATTCCGGTTTATGTTCAAGGTGCTTATTCTTGCTCACAAGGCTCTTCACTCTGACTCCCCCCAGTACCTGGCTGATATCATTCGTCTCCAGCCCTCTCCCTGTTTCCTACGTTCGTCTCACGGTAATCGTCTCTTTCTCCCATCACCTACTCAGGCTCATCTTGAATCTACCCGTCACTCTGCTTTCTTCTTCTTAGCCCCTGCCCTCTGGAACTCCCTTCCCCTCCCACTCCGCACTGAATCATCCTACACCCGTTTCAAGACTCTCCTTAAGACACACCTTTTTTGTCAGGCTTTTGATCTCCCCCCCTCTGCTGATGGTGTTTCCACTCCCTAGCCGCGCCTCCCCCTCCCCTTTTCCCCTTTTCCCTTTATCATCCCCCCCCCCCTTTCCCGCCTTACCCTCCTGTACCCAGGCTCCCTGCTATCTGTTTTATTTACCTACTTTATTTATTTGTCTTACTGTCTCTTCCTCTGTCCTATTATTTTATGGCGTTCCTTTCTTTTTAGCAGTCGTTAATTTTATGATTGTACACCGCCCTGATGCTTCGGCCTGGGCAGTATATCAAGTGTTTTAATAAAGATAAAGAAAGGGGCCTTCATCTTCCCCTGTCTGGACAACTGGCTCATTAGAGGAGCCTCGGCTGCCGATGTGTAGCAGGCCATGGCCCACACCCTCTGCATCCTACAATATATAGGATTCATCATAAACCACCCCACCTCCTCCCGACACAATGTCTGGCGTTCATGGGAGCCCAGCTGGACACCCTTCAGGCCAGAGCATTCCTTGGGCACTGGCCACATACATAAAAAGCAGACGCACCGTGTTTGCTCCCCTCCTGCTACATCTGCTGGGCTACATGGCATCCACAGTCCATGTAACCCCGGATTCCTACCTCCACATGAGGGCAGCCCAATGGTGCCTCTGCTCCCAGTGGACCCAGGCCACCGTACTGCTGCGGGACAAGGTGACAGTGACCCGCTATCTTGTGGACTCCCTCAGCTGGTGGCAGGACCCATAGCATCTCCAGGTGGGGGATGCCCTTCCAGGTCCCCAACCCCCAGAAGGCCCTCACTACTGATGCCTCCCTGCTGGGTTGGGGTGCTCATTGCAAAGATCTCTGCACAAAGGGCAGCTGGTCGCAGTCAGCGAGTCAACTGCAGATCAACCTGTTGGAGCTTCAGGCCATATTCCTGGCTCTCCAGGCCTTTTGCCACCGTCTGCAGCACCAGTCAGTACTGTCCAAATGGACAACCAGGTGGCGATGTTCTACAAGCGGGGGGTGGGGGGGGCGCAGGATCCTCTGCCTTCTGCCAGGAGGCAGTGGCTCTCTGCTCCTTTGCACTCCACAATGGGATGCCCCTGCAGGCATTTTATCTGCCAGGCCAGTTCAGTGCCCTAGCAGACAAGTTGAGCAGGGTCCTCCAGCCAGATCTCAGTGTGGCCTCTCGGTTCTTCCAGCAATGGGGAATTCCACTGATGGACCTCTTTGCGAGTCCGACCAACACTCAGCTGCCCCGCTTCTGCTCCCGCCAAATGCACCCCTCATGGGTGGCAGTGAATATGTTCCTCATTCCGTGGGTGGAGGGCTGCCTTTATGCCTTCCTGCCCTCACCGCTGATTGCCAAGATCCTTTTCAAGACTCAGCACAACAGGGTGTCACTGATACTGGTTGTCCCCCCAGTGCCCATACAATCGTGGTTCCAGCTGTCCGCAACACCCCTGATCCCCCTGAGGAGTGCCCCAGGGTTACTGTCACAGGAGGAGGGCTCCCTCCTACACCCCAACCTGGGGTCTCTGTCACTAACAGCTTGGCTGCTGAAAGGGTAGCCTTGGCCACATTCAACCTCTCAGGGAAGGTAGAGGAGGTTCTCCTGTAGGGTCTCCATGAGACAAGCCTGCATCTTCAAATTGCATAGATTCTCAGTATGGTGCACAGAATGGTAAGTTAACCTGATCTCGTGTTCTGTGCAGTTTATACTGCAGTATTTGCTCCACCTATCGCAGGCAGGACTGAAGTCCAACTCGGTCAGGGTGCACCTGAGCATTCTTGCAGCACATTATCACCTTATCGAGGGCAAGCCTCTCTCTGTCCAGCCCCTCATGACCCGCTTCTTGCCCCCCGTCCACCCTCCAGTGGCAGAGTGGGACCTCAGTGTGGTGCTATCCAAGCTCACAGATCCGCCATTTGAGCCCCCTCCCTCCCCCCCCCCCCCCCCGGCTGTGGTATCTGTCATGGATGGTAAAGGGGATGGAAGGATACTCCTATGAGGAAAGGCTAAAAAGGTTAGGGCTCTTTAACCTGGAAAAGAGACGGCTGAGGGGAGATATGATAGAAGTCTATAAATTAATGAACGGAGTGGAACAGGTAAACGTAGATCGATTGTTTACGTTATCAGAATATAGAAAGACTAGGGGACATGCAATGAAGCTACAGGGTAAACTATTTAAGACTACCGTAATAAAAGAAAATATTTTTTCACTCAACGTGTAATCAAACTCTGGAATTTGTTACCGGAGGATGTAGTAAAGGCTGTTAGTGTAGCTGGGTTTAAAAAAGGTTTGGACAAGTTCCTGGAGGAAAGGTCCATAAACCATTATTAAGAAGTGACCGAAGATATCAATGCTTGACCCAGTACAAGCATTGTGGAACTTGTGTCTCTTGGGGAAACTGCTAGGTACATTTGACCTAGATTGGCCACTGTTGGAAACAGAATACTGGGCTTGATGGACCTTGGTCTGACCCAGTATGGCATATCTTATGTTCTTATATCTTCCTAGTGGCACTCACATCCGCTCACAGGATAAGCGAGCTTCAGGTGGTAGTGGCTGTACACAGGGTTCTATAAGAACAGGATGGTGCTACACACACACCCCAGGTTTCTTCCTAAGATGGTGTCCTCTTTCCACCTCAATCAGAAGGTGGTGCTCCCCACCTTTCCGCGGCCTCAAGTCAGCCGGGCGGAGACCGTATTGCATACCCTGGACTGTAAGAGGGCCCTGTCCTTTTACCTTCAACTTACCCAGGGCCATCGCAAAGCCCCTCAGCTTTTCATCTTCTATGACCCCAGTCAGCTGGAGGGAGGCAGTGACTAAGCGAACTCTGTCCACTTCGGTGATGGACTGCATTGCTCTTGCCTATGGGCAGGCTGGGCTCTCGCTGGAGTGCCAGGTCCCGGTGCACAGCGTCAGGGCCATGGCGGCATCTGTGACAAACCTGTGTCCTGTCCCTTTTTTGGACATCTTTCGGGCTACCAACTGGTCTTCAATCCACACTTTCACAGTTCATTACTGCCTAGAAAGAAATTCCCGACAGGATAGCGCCTTTTGTCCAGGCCATATTCCATCTCTTCAGGGTGTAGGCAGCTCCTGCCTTCTGACCCTTATGTGTTCAGGCTACAACAAGTGCTGGTTCTCTTTGGATACTTGGGTCTCTTGGAAGTCTTTTCCTTAAGACTCAATTGCTCACCTTTTCCTGGTCACCCATGGCTTTTCTATAGGTTTTCCGGTAGCCTGTAGCTGGGGACTGACTGTGAGGACCGACTTCCTGCTTGTTCCCAGAGAAAGCGGAATTACTCACCTGCAGCAGATGTTCTCCAGGGACAGTAGGAATCAGTCCTCATAACCCTCCCTCCTCCACGTGAAGTTACTACTTTATCATTTTTTTGCCATCTTTAGCTATGTCATTTGGCAGAGGCAAGATGACACCCTTGGGTGGGAAGGGGACTGCGCATGCGTGGTGCATCTCCGAAAGCCTTTTTTGAAAGCTGGGAAGAAACTTACACTTAGGGCTCCATCAGCGTCGACATCAGCCATATGTGAGGATTGTTTCTTGCTGTCCCCGGAGAACACCTGTTACAGGTGAGTAACTACGCTTTTGAGTAGAAAGAAAGAAATTGTTTCTAGAGACTTTTACAAAGAGGCCCTACAGTTAGGGGGCAAAAGGCCTGTGAAATTGTTTTAAGTGTTAAAGCCAAGTGATAGGTCAAAGCAGCAATTTGAAAGGCTCCCTCTATCAAACCAAGAGCTGTATGAATCACCCAGGAAATTAAGAGATTTTATTTTATTTTTGTTAGCTAGGCTTATATACTGCTTTTCTATGAGTCAAAACCGTGTACATTCAGGTACTGTATATATATTTCTTTTGTCCTGAAGGGTTCACAATCTACAGGGGTTTTATGTACCTGAGGCAACGGAGGGTTCAGTGGCTTCCCAAGGCCACAAGGAATGTAGGACTAGAAACCCCAGTCCTTCCAGTCCAAGGTTGCTGTCCTCTAGCAGGATTTGAACCCATGGCACTCTGGCCTGAGGTAACTTGACCCAACCACTAGGCCACTCCTCTCAGAACTATAGGAGGTTTTGTGCTTCCATTTCCACATATACACGGACCTTTTCATGTACATTAATCAGAATTCTATACACTTTTCCTGATTTTAATGCAATTACACTTTTGGAAGACATGGTTTCTTTAATGTATGATTATTAAATATAATCTTAGATTGTATGTCCTCTGGGGACAGGGAAATGCCGACTGTACCTGAATGTAACTCATCTTGAATGAACTGCAACAGTCTGAGCTAAATATAATGAAATAAAAAAGACATTCCCCTCTTTAACAAATGTAAGCAAAGAAAAATATCAACTCAAGGGCTAATAGTATCTTAGACTCAATGGTACCTAGCAATAGTACATCTATCCAGACGTTCTGAAAACTTCAGTTGTCCAAGTTTTGGGTGGTGGATTTAATAAGACCAATATTATGGTTTAAAATACCTTCTCCTTCCCCAAGATTTCCTCACGTTATCTCAGTTCATTTTCTATCATGCTAGTCTGATAATCCACCACAAGATGGCTCCATTGTAATAGGAGATGTACAGCTTAACATACAACATACTCCTTGCTGCCCCTTGTGGTCATTCTTCATTATACAGATCATTCCACTGAACTGAGTTACGGCACCATTCCACCTGCCTGATTCTGCTCTATCCCTCTGCCCTCCTCCAATACTCTCATTCATGCTCTCCTTCCTTTTCTTCCTTAATCCCTGGGGATTTTATTTCTGATTTTTTGTAAAGTTGCTGTAATTTCCAAAGATGGAGAAATACATCTTTGGGCTCTTACACTTAGTAACACAGTGAATAAGGCAGATCAAGACAGAAGTGCCTCTTCCACTCACCCCAACTCAAGACATATCACCTTGGAATAGATGCATCAAGAATGGCAAAATGCAAACCCAGCACCAAATCCCCTCTTGCCTATGTCTTCCACCCCTCCTCTCAGCCCTCTTCTCCCTTCTTTCTGAAGCAGGACTGCAGTTCTTTACGGGGTTGACTTCCCCAATGCTTTTTAGAGCCCTGATGCCATCGTATGCAGGGTCAGCCCCAGAGATGCTTCAAGGTGCTGACACCCTAAGCAAACCTTAAGCCTGGGATCTCCAACTCTGGACCTGGAGGGCACCAAACCAGTCAGGTTTTCAGGATGCCCCTAATGAATATGCATGAGATCAATTTGAATATAATGAGGCAATGTGTGCAAATATATCTCATACATATTCATTAGGGGCATCCTGAAAACCTGACTAGTTTGGTGCTCTCCAGGATCGAAGTTGGAGACCCCTGCCTTAAACTTTACACTCCCCCTGTCTGTCAAAATCTATGTTTAGCTTAGAATGCCCTGCTCTTTGCCACCCCCCCCCCCCTTCTGAAACTGATATCCTAGGCAATTAGAGATGTAACTGACTGTCATTCCATACAAGTTACCCCTGATGTGCTTAATTTCTGCCAGTATTAGGCAGGGTGGATTCTGTGTGTTTTTCCCACTCATTTTAGTAAGACAGCCCCAATTTATTAAGATTTTTCTCAATTTATGACCCATGTCCTTAGCAATGGGGA
This sequence comes from Ichthyophis bannanicus, assembly GCA_033557465.1. Taxonomy (NCBI): domain Eukaryota; kingdom Metazoa; phylum Chordata; class Amphibia; order Gymnophiona; family Ichthyophiidae; genus Ichthyophis; species Ichthyophis bannanicus. The sequence goes on from JAWIIG010000057.1 coordinate 720,400, forward strand.
TGGCGGTGACGTGGGTGGCGCAGTGCTGGAGTGGCAGAAAAGGGCATTTAAAAGTTCTCAGTGTGGTTGCATGTCCCAACCCATTCACCTGGAAGCTTGCATCAGAGAGGCTGTGACATAGAAAGCCTTGAGTGTTCATGGACAAAGGACTGGAGGGTGGCCAGGTAGAGAGAGAGGGGAGGCCCCAGAAGCAGATGGGGGAGGGGGGGAGCTGGCAAGGGAAAGGAAGAAATGCTGGAGGAGGGATAAGGAATTTAGGGAAATGAGATAAGTTGGGCACTTGGGAGGAGGAGAACAGGGAAGGGAATGAAAGAGACTGGTATGGTCCATCCACACTGCCCAGTAGGGTTGCATGGAAGGACCTGCCTTTGATTTTTTTTAAGCATGTTCAGTCCCTTCTGCACAGTGCAGGTTCCCTTCCCCATGGCTTCTGCACCCCCAAGTGCCTCACTCTGCACTTCTTGCTATTACAGATCAGCTGCCATGTATTTAGCCAGTCTTCTAGTTTTTGTAAATCACTTCTCATTTTACCTGCTCTCTCGGGGACGTCCACTTTGCTGCAGTTCTTTTGTGATGCTTTGTACTTTGCGAACGCAAAGCTCTTTACTCTTATTTTGTCAGCCACCTCCTTGCAGAAGCAAAGTGATTTCCTTTTCCTTTCATTTACTTTCTTAACATACAGATCTGTTGCCCTTTTTCCAGTTCCTTTTAGTTTGTCCCACTGTCTTTCCCCTTCCCTTATCTCTCACACCCTATCCACTCCTCTCTCCTACCTATTGAGAACTGATGATTTTTAGAACGTGAATGGAGACACAAAGCTGAGGGTCCCTTCTCAGTGCTGGAAGTATTTTGCCCTTTTGCATTTTCTGAGCATTAGACTGACAAAAAAATTGAGACGCACTTGTGATAACTAAGTGCTGATGCTCTTCTTTGAAGACAAGTCCAGTGAGTGGCTGCCTCATCCTGCTTCTCTGTGGGGGAGTTGGTACAGTGTGTTACTATATTTCTGAGGATAATAAATGTACAAGGACAGGCTGGCTGTAATGATTTGCTGCTAGTCTAGTGGAAAGTGTTTTTTCTACTAAATTTAGCATTTTGGGTTCAAATCCTATGACTGAAGAGCTGCTTGTTTTTGTTTTAAAACTATATCAGGGAATGAGAGATATAAGGAAAAGAAAAAAGATAAGCTGCACCAATGCTAGAGGGAGGCTGGTAGTTCAGTGAAAGTGATGCTAGTCTGGTACTGCAAGGCTCTGGGTTCAAATCCTTAGAATAAAAGCCATATTGAAGCAAGACATAACGGAGAAAACACAACCCAAAACTCAAACTTGACTTCTGGCCCATGGGGTGCAATTGCTTTTTCTGTATTGAAGTGCTGTAGGTTTGAATCTCCTGCAGGCAAGGAAATCTGTGTTTGTTCTAAAACCAAATCAGAGATTGAGAGGCATAAAGTAGCTTGTTCATGGCTGGTACTTTAGTGCTATAAGCTGCTGTGCTCTTGCTGTAGCAAAGTGAAATCAATGAATAAATCCAGGAGTCAATTGACAGGGTCCAAGCCAGTTTATTGTGCACAGGCCCATTCAGTCAAAGCTTCAAAAGGAACTGAGCAAAGTCTTTACAGAGACATAACCATTTATACCTCTTTTTTAGTTTGATACATGAGAACTTTCTATTGGTTCTAGCTCGATACATACAAACTTCTCATTGGTTTCACGTTCCCTGCACCTGTCCAATTAGAAATCCCTCCGGGGCCTAGCAACCAGCTCCCTCCCTTAGGATTGTTCTAACAATGGTGCAGTTCTTGATTTTGTTACTTCTCTACTGCAAGGTTATCCCTAGCTCCAGGAATGCATGTATTGAAGCATTTCTTTTCTTTCACACACAAGAGAATAATGAAAGACTTATGAATTCATAAAAAACTTCTTATTAAGCAGTGTAAAACAGTTTTCTCATTTCCCACAGATTTTTGGTTCTTTTCTAGCTATAATGGGTGTTAGGATCCAGGCCTAACTTACAGGCCTTTCATAGTAGCAGGCCATGCTAGGCCATAGCCTACCACATTCCCCCCTTTGATTATTCTCACCCGCAAGTGAGAAAGGGTGAGAATTAAATCACTCATTAGTCATTTAACACATTATACAGGTGTAATAGCATCATCGTGGGGTATAGAGTAATATTGCCACATAGCTAATACCTTCGCAGTTGCCTTCCGCTCTATAGTGTTATCAATGGCTGAAGTTATCATGCGTAAGCAAAGGGGTAGGAGACAAGAGAGCAATAAGCACATAGCTAATATGAATAGTACAATAAACATAAGGGCTTTTAGACCACCAATCCATGAAAATAATGACCCAAACCACCCATCCATTTTCAAACTGTGCCAGGTCTGGACGGGCACAAATGTCTGCTCTCATCTGGGTGGCTAGATCTTCAACTACATGCCCATTATTATCAATCTGTAAACAGCAATTACTTAAGTTCAATTTTCCACATACCCCACCTTCAGCTGCTAACAAATAATCTAAAGCTAAACGATTTTGATAAATGGCTGTGCGCATTTGCGTACTTTGCTTTGCCAGAAGGGTTAGTGCTTTACTAGTTTCATTGGTTATTATTTCAACAACAGCTTGCAAACGGATTATTCGATTAATCATATAAACAGGGGTACGATATCCCCATGTCCCATCCTGCTCCCAAGTAGCAGGTCCATAATATGAGATAATTCTCTCAGGTGGCCATTCTTCAGATGTCGCATCCCATTTGTCCCATTGGCCTATCTTCAAGGCCTCCTTCAGCTGTTGACTTCTGTACACAGGATATCCCAGTTGTTCTCCCTGGGATGAAGGAAAAAGGAAGGTCGTATGGTTCCCAATACACATGCGCCTCCCCAATGGTGAGGGAGCCTAGCATATGCTCGGGTTCTGCAAATCCATTACAGTCCAGGTGGTGCTTGCCAGGAATTATATGCTGCTAAGTTAGTCCAGATACTGGCAAGTTTGGGAAACTGAACTAGAGGATTGGAAGGTTCAGTAGCGTTGACTCCTGACCACCAAGACGTCTTCTTAGTGGTACTGTTGTAGAACTTCTGATTGAGACAGACCAGCTGCCCCACTTCCATATTAAACAATGGTCCATAGCGAGAAAAACATAAGTTACCCACAATGGAGTGGGCCAATACCCATTCACTCGTGGTATTGTGTATATTAGTCTGATTATATGGAACAGAATAGTTCAGTTCTTGTGTCTCCCAAGGCCATTGGTCTCCCATCGTAGTTCCTCCACAAAATAAACAGTCTGAAATGCGGAGACTGGATGCAACTGCTCCCGCTAGCTCAAGAAACAAGTTCTGGGAGGCAGGAGGAATTTCAAACTCTGCTTTCATGGCCTCGTAGAAGGAGTGATGTATACGATGGGGTGAGGATACATGGGTCTTGGTGTTTAATTGCAGATATAAGATAGTCCCAGGATCTATACCTCCTCCTGCTATAAATCAAAAGCAATGTGTGCCTTTGAGTCAGTCCTGACTCTTGGTGACCTAGAAGCTCCTGGGTTTTCTTAGCAGTGTCACCGGAAGTAGATTGCCAGGCCTTTCTTCCGAGGCGATGGGGGATTAAGTGACTTGCCCAAGGCCACAAGGAGTGCTAGTGGGAATTGAACCCTGGTTGCTTGGTTACCAAGCCAGTGTTCTAACCACTAGGCTACTCCTCCACTCCTCCTGCTATACGCAACCCAAATATGTATCCTTGCTTCCATTGGCTGGGGTTGACTATGAGGAGCTGCAGGGGATTACAGGCACCTTTCTGGCATTTCTTGGGCTCTGGTAATCTGATCTTTGTCAAACTGCCTTTGCGGTGATCACCATCTCGTCCCATAGGTGCATTCTTCCATGTAGCAAAATATACGCAGTCCCATTTTGGGCAAAAGTAATCATGTTTAGATGTAGTAGTGTAAATGGTGGCTGCAGAGTTCTTTCCTGTACACCGTCCCCATCCATAGGCTCCTTCTGGACACATATATTTATCATCATGGTAGTATGCTCGCTCCCATGATCCACATCTGTGGTAAGCATTTCTGTTAATTGCATCACAAGCATCAAAGTTCAAGATAATAGGTTTTGTGGGGTTTGCAAGGGGTTTTGTCACATTTAAGATGGCTCCATCTTCATCATTCCAGCGTATCTCAAATGTATAATATGAAGGGTTTTGTCGGAGGTTATAACAAGTCTTACTTTTCCCCTTTGTGCAAATATTCAATTCGGTGCCATTATAAATACACCGGCTGACTGTACCAGTGCAAGTATAGTAGGAGTGATAGAGTAAAGTCTGAGTAATCTTTTGTCCTGTTCGGGTAGTGGTTATGCAGGCTGCACAAGGGGGTAGGGCAAAAGTCTTTTCCAGGATTCCCAGGATCACCACTCCCACAAGGCAATAGTGGAAGAACATTGTGATTACAGTCTTTGGAGGTCAACTGGAAAGTTGGGGATGATGAACTTGTTGAGTTTTCTTCTGTTTATGCTGTGATGGTCACTCTCGCGTGACGAAGGTAGATTCTGAAGATTCTCTATAACGCCGGCTGTCTTCTCAATGTGAGTCGCAATGGAGTCTCGGGATCATTCACTGACGTCCATTGGTCAGGATCAGGAGTAGCTGCTGGCTTCACTCGACTGTGGTGGATCCAGGGTTCGAATTCTGCAACTTTCACTGCAGTGGGGGTTGACTGGATGACGACGTACGGTCCCTTCCAATGTGGCGCCAGCGGGGTTTTTCTCCACTCTTTCACCCACACGGACGTTCCTGGCTTGAAGGGATGCAGAGGCTCGGTCAGGTTGATGGTTAGTTGATCTTGCACCCACGTTTGGAGATTCTGCAAGACAGAACCTAAAGCTAATAGTTCTTGTCTAGTTATTTCAGATCCTATCTGTCTCATGTCTCCCTTTATTCCCTGCACTATGGGTGGAGGTCGCCCATACAAAATCTCAAAAGGGGAGACTCCTAGGGATCTGGTGGGAGCTGAACGTATCCTAAGAAGGGCTATAGGGAGAACTTGGAGCCACTTCAGGTGTGTTTCTTGGCAAAGCTTGGATAACTGAGTTTTCAAGGTTTTATTCATACGTTCCACTTTTCCTGAGCTCTGGGGTCTGTAAGCAGTGTGTAACTTCCATTGTATTTGCAGAGCTCGAGCTAACTGTTGGGTCACTTGGGATACAAATGATGGACCATTATCTGACCCTATAGTTGATGATATTCCAAATCGGGGAATGATCTCATGAAGCAATACCCTAGTGACTTCTCAGGCTTTCTCAGTTCGAGTGGGGTAGGCTTCTACCCATCCCGAAAATGTACAGACTAACACTAACATATAGTGATATCCATTTGCACGGGGCATTTCAGCAAAGTCTACCTGTATATCACTCATCGGGGTCACCTCTACTGACTGAACTCTTGGGGGTGGAATGGGACCTTGCCATTATTTTTGGCACATATCAAACATTGCTGTGCCACCGATGTGGTCAGGGATCCTAACAGTGAAATACAGAAATGGGGTCTCAGGGCTTTTTCCATAATTGTTTTCCCATAGTGTGTGGCTTGGTGAAAAGCTTGAACAAAGGCTGGCCCTAATGCTTCAGGGATGACTGTAGGACCTGGAGGTGGACTACCTTCTGGGGGTGGCAACACTATCCAACCTTGTTCTGTCAAGACTCCTCCCTCCTTTTCACAATAATAGTCTAACTCTCTTGTAGTGTATCGGGGTGCCCAGGAACTGAGGGGCACAGGGAATAGGGCTGCTTGCATTACAGTATCTTGGGTCCTAACTTGTCCTGTGGTGGCTGCCATTCGGGCTGTGGCATCTGCAAATCTATTCCCTCTGGTGACTTCTCCTGCTCCTGCCTGATGACCTCGGCAGTGCATGACTGCCACTTGTTTGGGGGCCCACACAGCATCTAATAACATCAATATCTCGGGCCCATACCTAATGGCCTTACCCCCTGAGGTGATCAACCCTCGCTCTTTATACAAGGCTCCATGTGCATGCAAAGTGGTGAAAGCATATTTGGAATCTGTGTACACATTTATGCGGAGTCCCTCTCCTAATGTCAAGGCTCTGGTGAGGGCTATCAATTCAGCTTTCTGTGCAGAGATTCCTGGGGTCAGGGCTGAGGACTCAACTACCAGATCAAGGGTCACCACTGCATATCCAGCACAACGATGTCCATTGATGACCAAACTGCTGCCATCCACAAAGAAAGTCCGTTCAGGGTCCTCTAGAGGGACATCAGTCAAATCAGGGCGACTTGAAAATACAGTGTCCATGGTTTCTAAGCAATTATGATCAGGGGGCCCAGGACCAATTGGAAACAACGTAGCAGGATTCAGAGCTTGACTGACTTTCAACTGTATCCGGGGGTTTTCACACAGCATGCTCTGATATTTCAACATTCATGCATTGGTTAGCCAGAAGTTTCCTTTGTGTTCCATGAGAGTCAGAACAGAGTGTGGCACGGTGACTTGAAGAGTTTGTCCTAGTGTGAGTTTATCTGCTTCACCCACTAGGAGGGCTGTTGCTGCAACAGCTCTCAAACAAGGGGGCCATCCTTTTGCAACTACATCCAATTGTTTTGACAGATAGGCTACTGGTCGTTGCCAAGATCCAAGAGATTGAGTCAATACTCCCAATGCGTTTGCTTGTGACTCATGGACAAAAAGATGGAAAGGCTTCTGAACATCTGGAAGACCTAAAGCTGGGGATGACATCAGAGCATTTTTCAGGGACTGGAATGCTGCATCTTGTTAGGTCCCCATTCTAGTGGAGATCTTTCCATTCCTTTGGTGACTTGGTACAGTGATTTTGCAATCAGCGCGAAGTTGGGGATCCATATGCGACAGTATCCTGCGGCCCCCAGGAAGGCTCTTACTTGCCTCCTAGTGGTTGGAGTAGGGATACTGCATACAGCTTCTTTGCGTTCTGGTCCCAGATGTCGGATCCCACTGGACAACTGGAATCCTAGATACTTGACTTCAGTTTGGCATAGTTGCGCTTTGGCTCTTGAGACTTTGTATCCAGCCTCTTTGAGAAGGTACAAAAGTTCACTAGTAGCTTGTAGGCATTCACTTTCTGAATTGGTGGCTATGAGCAAGTCATCTACATATTGAAGAAGAACCCTCTTTCCTGGGTCCACGGGGTAACTTGAGAGATCTTGATTCAGGGCAGCACTGAAGAGAGTAGGTGAATTCTTAAATCCTTGGGGTAATCTGGTCCAGGTGAGCTGGCCCTGCCTTCCTGTTGTGGGGTCTTGCCATTCAAAAGCGAATAAAAGTTGACTGGTGGGGGCTAGGCGTATGCAGAAAAAGGCATCTTTTAGATCCAGGACGGTGAAATGAGTAGCCTCAGCGGGGATCAGTCCCAAGAGAGTATAAGGATTTGGTACTACAGGGTGTATAGTTTCAACTGCATCATTCACTCGCCTTAGGTCTTGTACTGGGCGGTAGTCCCCTGTCCCAGGCTTCTTCACTGGGAGAAGGGGGGTGTTTCAAGGTGACTGGCATTTCTTGAGAAGTCCATACTTCAGCAGTTTCATCAAATGGCAGTGGATTCCTTCAATGGCTGGTCGAGGGAGAGGATACTGCTTCACATGCACTGGTTCCACTCCTGGCTTGAGGGTGACAATGACAGGGGCTATGTTCTTTGCTAGGCCAGGTGGATTATCTTCTGCCCATACTTCAGGTGGAGCTATGAGGTTGGTAGGTATACAGGGACTAGTTGACTTTATTGGAGGTGCACTATAGAATCGCCACTCTTCTTCTCGGGGAACAGTCAGCACCATCAATCCAGCAGGCTTTGGATTCACAGTCATTTTCATTTCTCCCCCTTCAGCAAAAGATATTTGTGCCTGGAGCTTAGCAAGCATGTCTCGGCCCAGTAGTGGAAGAGGGCACTCAGGCATATACAAGAACTGGTGCGTTATTTTCTGTCCCCCTAGTTCACACATGCGGTTCTGTAAGAATGACTTTGTGGCTTTATTTCCAGTGGCTCCAACAATAGTGACAGATCGTGAGGACAAAGGAGCTACTGGCTTGGCTACTCCTGTATGTTCTGCTCCTGTATCTACCATGAACTCCATGTATTGGTCCCCTATCTTTAAACTGACCATAGGCTCCTGGGGACCCAGGGTGAACTTGGAGCCCGGTCTGGCCTAGTCTTCATCTATGTCATCCAGGTCATAGCCCGTTGCAACTGCCACTCCCTCAATGGCTTCCTCCCTCTCTTGCTGGAACTGTGTTCGGTTCATTCCTCCCCTCCTTCGAAATCGTCCTCCTGGCCTCCAGGGACTCCCTCCTCCCCTCGCAGGGGTGGAGTCCAGATGCGGGCATTCATTTCTCCAATGTCCTCCTTCCTTGCAGTAAGCGCACTGATTCGCACCCAATTGAGGCCTTTCGCTTCCGCGGCCTCTTCCACGTCCTCTGGTCCTTTGATTAGGAAAACCACCTCCACGTCGTTCGGTTATAGCAGCAGCAAGAAGATCTGCTGCCTTCTTCATCTTTCATTCACTTTCTCTGTCTCGTTCATTTTCACGATGCACAAATACCTTCTGAGCGACTTCCATTAACTGCTGCTGTAATGATTTTTGGCATATGTGTGGGTAAAGTGTATGTGTATGTATGTGTGGGTAAAGTGAAGCTTCTCCTCTCCTCCAGTGCCCCTCTGCTGCAGAGCAAGTTCCTAAAGACTGATTACAGTGCAGTGAGTCCAGAAGAAAGGGACAATCTCAGGACTTACAGTTAAGGAAACTTTCTGGTTTCTCCAGCTATGAGCAGAATTGACTGTTCTGGAGATTTAGACACATAAGATGGGAAATGGTAGCTGCAGTTGGGTGCTGTGAAGGCTGGAGGAGATGAATGATTGTTATTTTTAATTCTTGAATTACTGCATCTTCAGAACCATCAGGGTGGTTTACAATATAAAAAAAACAAACAAATAACGACACTCACTGGACTTATTCTGCTGTTCATGGAGAATCTCCATTACAGGAAAGTAACTGCATTTTATCTCATTTCCAGAAAAGAAGCAATGGCTTCCTTCAAAATAGCCTGAAACAGCTCAGCTTTAGGTCTCAAACTAGGGTGTTCCTTGCCCAAATCCTGTTTGAAGGCAGGTGAAGAAACAGGCTGGATGCTCATGCAATGACTTCTCCTATCCCACTTCAGCTTCAGAGACTAAGAGGGAGGAAATCATCTAGGACAGATCTGACAAGGTGCAACAGAGACTCTCCTAACTCTGTCCCCCCCCCCAACTTAGTAGAAGAAGAGAGTCCTACCCCCCCCCCCCCCCCCCACACACACACCCCTCTTGTTATAGAGAGCAGGAGGGAAAAGCCTTAAGAAGATGCAAAACAGACTGTCATATTCCTTTACCACTCCCTAATTGTAGCAATGATCTAGGCAGAGGGGGCTTTAATGGAAAGTCTTCTTGAAACACATCTGCTCTGTGGTTTCAGAGCTGTACTGGAGACGGGGCCCCCTCTGAGGGAGTCCCAGGCCCTGCAAAGATGGGTAGAGTCCCAGGCCTTTCTTGTAGAACTTGGAAAATGGCAGCTCCTGGCCCCTTTGGACAGCTCCATGGGGAAGTATAATTGTGGTTGAAGGCGCTCCTGTGCTAGGAGCTTGAGCCAGGGATACCCTGACCTAGGTGAGTTGGGAATGTCCAGAGTGGCGTCAGGAGTGTCCATGAGGGTTGGGCATCCAGCTGGCTCTCTTTTTTGAAATGCCTCCCTTTCTCTCAGTACTTGACTCAATCCCCACTCCTGCTCTAATAGGAAGGAGATTAGCGAATGGCCTGCATATTACTCTGGGATATTGCTTATGTTTTCTGACAGCACACATTCATGCCTCTGCAATTTGCTTGCCCTTAGTGAGTAAAAGGGGTTTTAGTGCATGTGTACCCAGAAGCATTTTCTACACATCACTTACTACCTGAGTGGAGGATACAAGACAAGCCAGGGGAGGGGTAAGAGAGAACTAGTGGAAGTCAGGGATGGCCCAACCACTAGGCAAACCAGGCAGTCACCTAAGGTAGCAACCTCTGAGGGGCGGCAAAGAGAAGGGCATTCAAAGCTAAACAATAGATTGACAGCCAGATGGGCATAAGGCTTGTGATTTGCCTAAGAGACCAACTCCTTGAACCATCTCTAGGGCGGAAACACTGTATTTCAATTGTTATGCATCGGGATGTTTCTATCAGTTAAAAGCTAAAATCAGAAGCTCTAATTATAATATCAGCCCCTGGGAAGTTCTGCTGAGTCTACACATTGGAACTTGGAATTTAACCAACAGTTTCTACTTAACACATCCATTATGTTTCATGGTAGAGCAACTTTTAAATCTAGTTTCAATGTTCTTCCTCAAAGTAAGATTTTTGGCTTCTCTTCATATAGCTTTGCTTACAAGGCCTGTATTCTCAACCATTACCAGTCAATGACTGCAGTTTTCAATCCTATTACCAAACCTTTGCTGAGTTAGCATTTTCTATGAGTTTTCCTTCACTTGGAATTTGACTAACAGTTCCTACTTAACACACCCTTTATCTTATGTGGTAGAGCAACGTTTAAATCTAGTTTCAACGTTCTAACTAAGTTTTTTGGCTTTGCTTATAAGGCCTATATTCTCAACCATAACCAGTCAATGACTGCAGTTTACAATCCTATTACCAAAGTTCTGCTGCGTCTATACATTCCATAAAATTCCTTTCACTTGGAATTTAACTAATAGTTTCCACTTAACACATCCATTATGTTAGGTGGTAGAGCAACTTTTAAATCTAATTTCAACATTCTACCTCAAAGTAGGTTTTTTGGCTTCTCTTCATATAGCTTTGCTTATAAGGCCTGTAATCGCAACCATAACCAGTGTGATGAAGAAGCCCATACTGAAAGTAGAAGAAAAGGATGATTTTCCATATGGAAGTAGAAGAAAAGGATGATTTTACCTTTAAACAAACTGACAGTCAGGCTGCACACACGTTTCAGTGTTTGCAAGAGAGAAGCAAGCATAGGGAAACAGGAGCTAGGCTGACACACCCAAGCTCTGATGTAACTGCAAGCCTGGAACCTAATTACACACACCTGTTCAGGAAGGCAGACCAAGTCTCAGGGAACAGGAATATAAACCCTGGCTAGGAGAAAGCAAGGGAGTAGTTGGTGATTGGAGTCTCGCTGAGAGAGCCGGTAAGAGTGTTGGTGAGAGTATTGACTGGAGAGGTGGTTGGAGAGACGGTTGGAGAAGAGCTGGGAGGAGACCTTTGAAGAAACCCAGCTGCAGTTCGGGAATTGAAGCAGACAGAGCAGAAGGAGAGAAGGGACAGACTGCTGTCAGAAACCTGCCTAAAGGGAGAGAGCAGAGAGACCTTCAGACCTCATTGCCAGATAAAAAGCTTCAAGGAGCTCACAGGTGGGAACCTAGCACTAAAACCAGGAGTTTGCAAAGCTCAGTTTGGGACTGGGAACCAAAGTAGTGCTCCAGACAAGAACTCCAAACAGGGAATCAGAGAGCGTTTCCCTACAGCTGGAAAAAGCTAGCTGAACAAAGCCAAGGAGGAATCTTCACAACCTAAGGTATTTCCAATCCTTACCATACAGAACTGTGCCCAAAGAAAGCACCAGAGGTCTTAGGGGGAAATTATCCTAAGCCGTATAATAACAGCTTAAAGCCAAACTCCATAGTTCCAGAGTTTGAAGAGATGCAACAGGACTTTAATGAGAGTGACTCAGCAGAAGTGCCTATGGACTGTACACTGTGTTTGGCAGATGTTCTATCTGTTACATGTGATATGCATTGCACGTTTTGTGAGCAAAGAGTGAAGCTCAATCAGTTTAAGTTAAGCAAACACCTGAAGAGTATCCTGATTTAATCTGCACTGAATCTTTTTGTTGGGGAATAAATTCTTGTCATTTTGCCTTACCACTGGTCTCACAACTATTTCCTTATCAGAGGGCAAAAGGTTTTATCTCACCTTCTGCAAGGAGCATATAATGGCAACCCCAACCTTCTGAGCCCTAGGTGGAGGGCTGGAGCTTGACACCAGTCAATGACTGCAGTTTACAATCCTATTACCAAACCTTTGCTGAGTTAGCATTTGCTATGAGTTTTCCTTCACTTGGAATTTGACTAACAGTTTCCACTTAACACTTCCATTATGTTATGTGGTAGAGCAACTTTTAAATCTAGTTTCAACATTCTACCTCAAAGTAAGATTTTTAGATTTTCTTCATAGAGCTTTACTCTTTTTTTTAATTTTTTTATTTATACGATTTTACAATGAATTCAAGAAGGTTCCAAACAAAACCCTTCTTAAGAAACAGGCAGACACAAGAAAATATCTTAACAAGATATAAATACAATACTAATTCAAAAAGCAAAATATCTTAAGTGCTATATTCTTAACCATAGGCAGTCTATGAATGCAGTTAACAATCTTGTTACCAAAGTTCTGCTGATTCTACACATTCCATGAAATTTACATATTCCATGATTTTTCCTTCACTCTGAATTTGACTAACAGTTTCTACTTAACACACCCCTTATGTTAGGTTGTAGAGCAACTTTTCATTCTTTCATTTGTTCATTTTTCTTTTTTTTTCGTTCATTCGTATTTTTTATTCGTTCATTTTTTCTTTTATTCGTTTATTTTCCATTTTTTCGTTCATTTGTTCTTTTGTTCATTTTTTCGTTCATTCGTTCTTTTTTTCATTCGTTCCTTTTTCATTTTTTCGTTCCTTTTTCTTTTTTTCGTTGATTGGTTCTTTTATTCGTTCCTTTTTCATTTTTTCGTTCATTTGTTTTTTCATTTCCTTTTTTATTTTTTCATTCTTTTCATTTTTCATTTTTTCGTTCATTCTTTTCGTTCATTTTTAATTTTTTCGTTCATTTGTTCTTTCTTTCTCTCTTTATTTATTTATTTAACAGTTATTTCTATACCGCTCTTTCCCAAGTATCAAGTGCTATTTACAAGGAACAGTAAATTATATGGTATGTGATAGTGCATACCTAGTCGTTTTATATAGAACAAGTGAACTATTTACAAGTAACAATATAACGTTTGAACAATAAAATATTATAACATATTTACATTGTAGGTACTTACAAATTATATCATGGTTCAATTATATGAGGGGGTGAGATGATCATTTTAAATGCTTAAATTATTTTAAATGTGACTAAGCACATAATTATAAGATTGTGAGATTCTTCATCTGTATGTGTATGTGGTATGGTTAAGTATTATGTAGTGTGATAAGGAAGCTTCATAGCTCAGGTAGGAGCTATAGAAAAGATGATGAGACTCTGAACAAGCAACCTGTCAGTTCTGGTAGAAGCAAGAAAACAGAGTTTTCACATAAAAGACTACCAGTCCCAGAATGCACCAGGTTTCCAGCAGCCATGAGAGGGGCTGAAGTGAGAGAATGTAGGTGCAATCAAGAGAGCTATGAGGTAATCCCTAAGCACTCATCTCAAAGGGCAGGGCCTGATTCAACACAGCTGCGCTGTGTTAGGGAGCAGCACACATTAGGACAGAATAAGAATAGAGCTTATTCTTCAGATAACAGTTACTACAAGCTCCAGCCTGGCTTCAAGGAGAGTTTGAAGAACAGCTTCAGCAAAAGCCACGCAGATAGAGAGAGAAGGAAACTCTCTGGAAGGAAGAGAAGAAAGGCCATTGGAAGGTCTGGGAGATTCCAAGGCAGTACTCATACTGGGAGGTATTCCAAAAGCCAGCAGAGTCCATTGGACTGGATTCAGCCAGAGGAATGGAGTGGTAGAGATAGGAATCACCAGTGGCTACCTGGAAGAGAGAAGACTGCACGTGGAAGGGACTTTCAGACCAAGGCCAGAAGGTATGTGAGAGGAGATCCAGTGTCCAGGGATCAAGATTGGAAGGCTGGACATCAGAATTGGATTACATATTGGCCAGGCTTTACAGAGAGGGTACAATTTATATGGACTGTTCTCTATCTAAATGCTAGCTTTCTGTGAGCAAACACATCAGCCATCACAAAGAAACCTAACCTTGTTCTTTATTTCCACTGCAAACAGCTCTTAAAGCAGGATTTGGGCTCACACAGTAGCAGCCAGCCAGCTAAAGGCTTTCAGCTGGTCCATTGATAGTAATTAGGGCTGCACCTGATTGTGTGTGTGAGCAAGGGAGAATCACTGCTGAGATCGGCGTGGAAAATAAGCAGAAGTTAACCTAACCAGCAAAGTTTATTCTTTACTTTGTGCCTTTGTATTTGGTAATTATTTGCTAAGAAAACATTAGCTAATTGCCTGACAAGCTGAAGGTTGTTTTCTGGTTTACTTTGTGACTTTTTGTTATCCATTTTAAACACTGCAAGCAAGTAACCTCATTTATAGTGCTATCAAGCATACATGTGCTGGGTGAATTAAACCCCATCAATAAAAGAAGTATTTTATTGATCTTACCACTTGGTTTCACAATTCAAATTATTGTCATCAGCTGTGTTTGGGAGTGAATGAACTACAATACCCACAATACCTTGCAAGAATCATATGAATATATGCATCGTCAAGATTGTGTAAGTTCTCACCCTAGGCAGCCGTCTGACAGTAGTTATGTCGTTATTTGTTATGTAGTATGGTTGTTAACCTGTGTCTTTGTGTATTCTGATTAGGTAGTGTAGTGTAAAGTGAATAAGTGAGTTTTTAATTTTTTTCTAAACTCCTTTATGTCTGACAGTAGGCGAATGTTATCAGGCAGATTATTCCAGAGGATAGGTGCTGAATGTGAGAAGGCCCTCTTGTTGGTTTGTTTTCTAGCTTTTGTGTAGTCTTTTGGTATTGCTATAGTGTTTGTGTTTCTGCTCCTTTGTGATCGTTTATCTTTTTTTTTTTTTTTACATTCTCTTACATACCGCGCTATTCTGCATCAGTGCGGTTTACATTGAACAGGGCATTATAACTTGGAGATAACTATTTTACAGGGAACATGGGCTATGGAAGGTTAATTTCTACGTTAATGAGTGTATTGAGTGCAGATGGTGCTAGGTTATTTATTCATTTGAAAGTGGTAACTAGAATTTTGTATTTTATTCTGCTGTAAATTGGTAACCAATGGAGTTTAGCCAGAATCGGTGTAATATGCTCTATTGAACTTATATTCATTATGATCCTTGCTGCTATATTCTGAGTTAGTTGTATCTTTTTAATATTTTGCTTTGTGATGCCTTGAAGTATATTTGCAAAATCAAAGTGTGGAGTTATGATAGCTTGAATTATAGTTATGAAGTCTTGTAAGTGAATCAATGGTCTTAATTGTTTCAATGTCTTGAGTTTGTAATGTATATTTTTTGTCAGTTTTTTTTTTTTTTCAAAATCTGTTTATTGATAACATAAAGTACAGTAACAAACAAAACAGCCAAACAATATCCAGTCATATACAATCATCATATACAATAGCACCTCCCGGGTAGGGCTGTGTCTTGTCCACCACCCTGGGAGTATACCAGCGGCAAACCAACTAAACACATTTCCGTACCAGATGCGCCCCCAACCCCCCCCCCCAAAACCAGAGTCACCACAGCCTTCCCAAGCTAAGGAGCACCCCCCTCCCCACCAACACTATCACTATCCAACCTTGAGCACCTCACTACGGATTCTAGGCCCCAGTGTTTGTATATAAGGCATCCAGATTTATTTTTTTATTTTATTTATTTAGTATACATTTGTATACCGCTACTTCCAGCGATCAGCAGCGGTTTGATTATAGATTGGAAATTGTCAAATCATGACAGGAAATTTTTGAGGTATAAACACATTGATTAGACAGGAAAGCACAGCACACAGAGAACTATTTTACAGGGAACATGGGCTATGGAGGGTTAAGTGGCTTGCCCAAGACCACAAGGAGCACCTATGGGACTAGAAACCCCAGTCCTTCCGGCCCAAGGTTGCTGTCCTCCAGTGGGATTTGAACCCCCAACCTTCCGGCCCGAAGTACCTTGCCCCAACCACTAGGCCACTAGGCAAAAAGGTGACCCATCGCCGGGGGTGCCGCTGCGCACTCCTCCGTTCCAGGAGCATAAACTGATGCAGGCTATTACGCCATTCCCAAAACGTAGGGCCGGTAGGTTCCCTCCACCGGTGAAGAATAGGACCCTTACCCACCAGACAGGCCTTTCGCACCAATAATCCTTCCCATCTGCCCTTAGGGTGGAGTGGTCCCATCTGATCCAGAATTACCGACAGCCCCGACCAGCTGATCCGCTGTTGTAGCAAACCGCCCAGGTACTCTCCAATTCGCAGCCAATACCGGCGGATGACTGGGCACCCCCACCACATATGGCCTAAGTCCGCCAGGACACAGGAACATTTGGGACACCCCCCATAAGTTGTAATACAGCTTCTCAGCGCTCTCCGTGGCGAAAAGTGGGCTCGAATAATGCACTTGAACTGAATCTCACGCCACCGGGCCCCCTCCACCAGGTGCGCAATCCGACCCAACGCGCCCTGGACAGAGCCCGCGGGTATCTCCCGGTCCAAATCTCTCACCCACGAACACTCCACCACCGCATAATCCGGAGGCGGGTCGAGTAGATCCAACCTCCTCTTAAACAGAGCGACAGTCGGGGACGGCTCCGACCACAGGGCAAAAAATTCAAGAATCCGCGCTGAGTGCTCCACATGTAGTTCTCGCCCGGGCAGCGTTCCTATATAATGAGACAGTTGCATGTATGCAAAGACGGAGTTCCCAGGATCCAGGCCATATTCCCCACAAAGGACATCCAGAGCCTTACATCTCCCCTCCTGGTCCACCACGTGACCTAAACGCGTAATCCCCAACTGCTCCCAAAGCCGAAAAGACACCGAGTCTGATCCCGGAGTAAAGCAGGCATTTCCCCGCAGAGGTAGCCAGCTAGAGACCTCCGAGTTGCACCCCCAATATCTATTTAACCGTTGCCACGTACGCCGTGTCGCCTGTATCAAAACACTGCTTGTCAGGCGAGCCGGCAAAACCACCCGCTTTAAATGCAATACCGCATCTAGGGTTTGCGGCGCCACAAAGGCCTCCTCTAAGGCTCGGGGAGTATAAACCTCAGTGTCCCCCAGCCAATCGGCGAGGTGTCGGGCCTGACAAGCCAAAGCATATTTCCAAATATCCGGAACTCCCACTCCTCCTGACTTCCACCCCCCTCTCATCCGGGCTAACGGAATACGTGCTCTAGCGCCCTTCCAAAGAAACCCCCGAATTTCCCTGTCAATACGCCGCAAATCCCGTCTCAAGAGCCAGACCGGGAGTGTTTGCATCCAATATAGCACCCTGGGGAGAACCACCATCCCCAAGGCAGCTACTCGCCCCAGGAGGGACAATGGAAGGGGCGCCCAAGCCTGTAACTGCACTCTAATCTTGGAAAAGATGCGTTCAAGGTTCGCTTTGTAAATCTGAGAAGGTTGCCCGGGTCAGCAAAATGCCAAGGTAGACAAAAGACTCTGCGGCCCATCGAAGCGGAAAATTCCCATGCCAGCTGTCTTTCAAGCTCCCACCCACATCCAGTGCCTCCGATTTGTCCAAGTTAAGCCTTAAGCCTGCAAATCTGCCATAGAGGGAAAACTCCTCCAACAGCCGGGGCAACGATTGTCGAGGCTTCGTAAGATGGACCAACAGGTCATCCGCAAAGGCCGCCACTTTAAACCCATACGATCCAATGCGTACCCCAGAGATACTAGGAGACTCCTCTATTCGCCGTATCAGCGGATCTAAGGTCAGCACAAAGAGCAGGGGGGAAAGTGGGCAGCCCTGACGCGTGCCCCTCTCCAGACTAAATTTCTCCGATAACACCCCATTACATAAGATTCCAGCTGTAGGATCCGCGTACAGTAACTCCACCATCTTACAAAAAGAGTCACCGAGCCCGTAGCACGGCAGGAGGCCCTTCAAATAGTCCCTGTGCACTTGGTCAAACGCCTTTTCCGCGTCGAAACTGACTAACAACGACGGCAGTTTGCGCTCACGCACCCACTCAAGAGATGCCAGGATTTTTCGCAGGTTTCGCACGGCATATCTCCCCCTAACAAAGCCGACTTGGGAGTCATGCACCAAGTCCCCTAAAACAGAAGCAAGTCTATCCGCCAATACTTTAGCCATCACTTTGAGGTCAAAGTTCAACAGGGAAATCGGCCTATAAGACGACGCCTGAGTGGGGTCTTTTCCTGGCTTAGGTATTAAAGTAATGTAGGCATGATTAAGGCCCCATTCAAATCTGCCCTGCGCCACTCTATGGTGATACAATGCCACTAATGTTGGTGGCACGAGATCTCCCAATATATTATAAAACTCTGCCCCGAATCCATCGGGGCCAGGCGCTTTACAGCATGCGGCTGTCCGTATGACTCTACTGACTTCCTCCACTGTAATCGGGGCGTCCAGGTACGCCCGTTGGTCTGCCCCCACTTTCGGCAGGTGGAGTTCTCGTAAGTAATTCTGCATAGCAGTAGGAGACCCCTCCCGCCGCGCGTATAGCTGCTGGAAAAAGGATCGAAACGAGTGGGCTATAGCCTTTTTATCCCTCTGCAGACCCCCCTGCTCATCCCGAAGTGCTGCAATCAGTCGAGGCACCCGACTGTCTCGCAGGCAGCGTGCCAAAAGTTTCCCCGGTTTGTCCCCAAAACGGTAGAGTTGATAACGATAGTACATATGAGACTTCTTCGCCCTCTGGTGCAACAACTCATTGAGCGATGTTTGCAGCTCCCAAAGTCTGCGCTTATGTGCTCTACTGGGATCCCCCGCACATCGCCTCCGGGCACGGACTACTTGTTTTTCCAACTGGACAATTTGCGCCGCCAGCAATTTGCGCTTCCGCGCAGCGTATTCGATAATATTACCCCGCAGCACAACCTTGGCCGTCTCCCATAGTAATTCCGATTCTGCTTTATGCTGCTCATTATAAGTCATGAAATCCTGCCAACACTGCCCGAGGTGGGTACGGAAATTAACGTCATAGTACAGGTCCATGGGAAACCGCCAGATACGCGTAGATGTGGCCGAGCCCCCCCACCGGAATTCCACCCAGACCGGGGCATGATCAGATACCGCCGAGGGGGCTATTTGCGCGTCCGCTACCTGTTCAAACAGCCTCTCCGAAACCAAAACATAATCAATGCGTGCACTGGAGCCATGGGCCCTCTACTGATGAGTAAAACCTTTCTCAAGCGGATGCAGCAAGCGCCAGGGATCTACTGTCCCCAGACGACGACACAGCCCATGCAGCACTTTAGTAGTCGGGGTGCGCACTCTTTCACTCCCACCTCCACATGTATCCAGCTCCGTATCCAACACCCCGTTCAAATCCCCAGCCAAAATCAGAGGAACTTCCGGCAACTGCTCCACCCGAGAAGCCAGTCGGGCGTACAACGCCCGATCCAACACATTGGGTCCATACACATTACCCAGCACAATGGGCCGACCCTCCAAGTAGCCATATAACAAGATATATCTACCCTCTGGGTCCAAGTGCTGCTGCTCCATCTCAAAGCGGACCTGCGTACTGAACAGAATGACCACTCCACCCTTTTTCCCCTTAGCCGGGGCACACCAACTCTGCCCCACCCACATTTTCTGTAATTTGGCATGCTCATCAGCCGTCTGGTGGGTCTCCTGTAGCATAGCAACATCGCATTTCAGTCTGGCTAAAGCCTGCAACACTTTATATCTCTTGATGGGATTCCCTATACCACACACATTCCAGGAGACTACCTTCAGGGTGGATCATATTCAAACAGGTTATATTTATCCAATATGCTGTAGGAATAGGGTAGGACCTCCCCAGCCTGAAGTCCCCCCCACAGTAAGGAGATGCTCCCTCCACCTATTATTGTGAACAACCCAAATTTCCATGGTGAATTCTGACCCCCACCCCCCCCAACACCTACCCACCCCCCACCCCCTCCCACTCCTACCCCACCCCACCATCCACATTACACCCCTCAGGGGCCTCACCACACTCCAAATGATCTGCCATACATACCTAAAACACTCTATACCCCGTGCAGCCGCAGCAGGTCCCCTCGCAGCTCTACCAGGCCAATCACTACACCACCCGCCCCCATAGCCTCTCTGCCGGCCCGCATCCACCCTCCCCCCCACCCCCCCTCCCTGCCTAACCCAACTCCCCCCCCCCTCACTATACCAATAACCCTAGGTCCTTCTCCCCCTCCTCCCTAGGGAGCCTATTAAGGTCCCACTAAGTGCCCTCCACCGCCACCCCCTACCCCTGCAGTGCAGCTGACCCCTAGGTCCTCATTAGACCCCACCCTCCTAAAGGCAAACCGAGCCCCACAATCCTACGGAGAACAACGCCTCCCGCACCCTATCGAACCCCCATACCCCCCCACACACACCGATCATTCAACCCCACACTCAACCACAAGTCAAACTCCCCAAATCCCGTCGAGACAACAAACAAAGAGAGAAGAAAGAGAAAAAAAAAAAAAAAGGGAGAGGGGGAGGGGGGAGGAAAGCGGGGGGAGCACCCCATAATCGGATTGCTCCCCCGGCCCACATCGCAGGTGGATGTTATGCCCCGTAGGCCCCAACCGAAGGCAGCAGCCGAGGGTAAACCCCAACCTCGCCGCGGTGGAGATCCTACTACCCCTCCTACCCGGAGAGCGGCTGGCCAAGCTCCCCAGAAGAAACAAAAAAAACAGTAGCACAGCAAGGCAACAAAGTAGCAGAAATAGCAAAAAGTAGCAAAGAGGGGGGATGTCGGAGCCCCAGCGCCCCACGCACAGGCCCGCCAAGTCCCGCTCAGGCTTCTGTTCTCCGGCAGCACTCAGCGCTCCATGGCAGCAGGGCAGTCCGCCTCAAATATCAAGGTAGGGAGCGATGCCAACCCGGATTGGAAAAAGAAGGCAGGAAAAACACCTCATGATCATCATGTCGTTGAGGGAGGTGTGCGGTCTACCCGCTCCCGCGCTGCAATCTGATCCACGTACGCTTGTGCGGCTGCAGCAGACTCAAAGGCACGATGGACACCTTCGTGTGTCACATGTAATCGGGCAGGATATTGTACCGTGAAGCGAATCTTGGCTTTTATGAGCTGCTCACAGAGCGGTGCATATTCCCTGCGTCTCCGACTAAGAGCGACGGAGTAATCCTGTGCGATCCGAAGCTTCGCGTTGTTGTGCACTACCTCTCCTATCTGCCGGGCCGCCCGCAGTAGCCGCTCTTTCTGGGGAAAGCGCAGGAACTTCACCAACACGATCCGGGGCCGGCTATCTCGGGCCTGAACGGGGCCTACTCGGTGAGCCCGCTCGATGTGCATCGGGTCATCCGGCCCTGAGTCTTTCAACAACGTAGCTATCAGGGATTCCAAGTAAGAGTGTAAGTCTTTGTCTGCCACCGACTCCGGAACCCCCATTATCCGAAGGTTCTTTCTTCTGGATCGGTTTTCCATGTCGTCGAGCTTTGCGCCCTGCGACTCGACTTGGGACTTCAGATCTGCCACCTCTCTGGACAGCGTCTCCACCCTGTCCTCGGCCTGGCCAAGTCGGTCCTCCGCCTCCCGCAGCCGGCTCCCCAAAGCATCGACGGAGCTCTGTAGCCCATCCATTTTATCATGGAGGGCTGAGAATTGGGAGGACAGGGCCGCTGCTACAGCTGCTGACACCTCATCAAGGTATGCAGGGGCTTTCGGGTAGCTTGGCGCCACAGCCGCCTCCGCCATCTTGCCGGTCCCCGCCATGCACTCCCTGTCTCTGCGGGTAGACTTTACCACCGTCGCCATGCCCCTCTCCTCCACACGGAGACCGGCTGCTAGAACGGTGGATGCTCCGGTACTGTCCTCGCTAAGGCACGGCTCGGACCCGCTTCTTTTAACGGTGCAAAATCGCCGGTTTGGGCTAGGGGGTTGCGGAGCACACCTAGGATGCGACCACTACTCTGCCCACATCACGTGACCTCTTCTTTTGTCAGGTTTTTTATGTGTGAGTCCATGTTGAGTTTATTGTCAAGTATCACACCTAGGTATTTTACTTCTTTTTTTATTTTGATCTCGTGGTTATCTAGGGTAATGGTGCTTGGGGGTGTGTATTGTCACGTGCACCACCTTGGCAGTGTAATAGACCAAGGTAGGTTGGACACAAAAATATATAAGGTTGAGTTTGGCAAGTGTTTCACAGGGCCCAGGGACTTTTAGCCCCGGTAGCTTCCTTGTTACCAAATCTCAAAGAACACAAAGGTTAGAGTGGAGGGAAAACAAAGGCATTTATTTCCCCTTCTTGCAAAGGTTCAAATGGTTGGGCAATAACATCAACACAAGTGTCCTTACTTCAGGTTAGAAGAAAAAGTAAAACATGAGTTTAAATCAAAACTGTTATCTTCACAGGAATGGTATACAAAAACAAGCATTTTCTATTCCACGAGTTATAGCTTATACACTAGGTAAGGACTCCAGGCTTCCTGTCATGTAGTAATTACAGTCCATTTCTATATCTGAAAGCTCTTTAGCAAATTCCACTTGCATCGGTTCCAATTCGGAAGCCTCTGAAACTGAGTCAGTAATTTCTGTCAAATTGTAGTCAGGTTTCTTATATAACTTTTGTATGACCTCCCAATGCTCAGGGTTAAGTGTAGGGCGTCGGTCCTGTGCTCTCCTATACTGAGAACGCTCCTCCTTCTGCCAGGGTTTTACATTAGCTTCATGCAAACCTTTCTCATTAAAAAGTTTCTTATTTGGTAACCGTTTCTTGTACCTTGTATCATAGGCAGTTTTATATGGACAGTATTCCTCTGCTCCCTGTCCGCCCCATATACCAGCACTCTGAAACCTGCTTCCAGTAAAATATGGGTTACCTTTTATCTTTGGCTTTTCTACTCCAGGTGAGGGTTGAGGCCTGCCTCGGCTGGGATTCTGACTTGCCTGAGCAATAGGCCTTAGGTTCTCCGGCCGTCCTTCAGTTGGCTTTATACCGCAGTCACAGCAATGCCTTCGCCTCTCTGGACGAAGAGCACTCACTCTTGATGGAGCTGTCTCTCCTTCTCCACGGGTGCTCCTCTCTTCATGCCACAGCGGCTGCTGCTGCCTTCTGCCAAACTCCTGTCCAGGGGCTACTGCTTCAGCCCTTCCTTCTCCAGAACTGGCCTTCTTCCTGCACCTCTCTTCCTTGAAGAGCACACCTTCTTCTCTCTCCTTATCTCTGAGGAGAACCCGTTCTGCTGGTCCTGCCTCTTCTGGTCCTGCTGGTCCTGCCTCTTCTGGTCCTGCTGGTCCTGCCTCTTCCGGTCCTGCCGCTCCTGCTGGTCCTGCCTCTTCCCTTCAGAGAGTCTTCCAGACTCTCTTTAAGAGGTACTCCTCTCTTCCTTGATTGGAGGTCCCTCTTGCTCCCTCTATCTGGTTCCTCGAAATATTGCAGCTTGTGCCTGACTTTTTCTGTGTTTAAAACATTTTCTTCTGTTCCCCGAGGGTCTGCTGCGTGACACATCCCCCTTCTTAAAATATTACGGGCTGGTGAAGCCTCTTCTACGCAGCACGTAATACGCGACATCGCATCTGCATTAAAATGCAGCTTCCCTGCTCGATGCTCCACTCTAAAATCATAGGGCTGCAAAGCAATGTACCACCTAGTTAAGCGGTTGTTCTCATTTTTCATGGTGTGTAACCATTTCAGAGGGGCATGGTCCGTAATGAGGATGAACTTCCTCCCTGTCAAATAGAATTTGAGGGCTTCAATGGCCCACTTAATTGCGAGACATTCCCTCTCAATTGTTGCATATTTTCTCTCAGCAAGCGATAGTTTCCTGCTAAGGAACATAATGGGGTGTTCTGCGCCTTCTTGTATTTGCGAGAGAACAGCACCCAAACCTGTTTCTGACGCATCCGTCTGTAAGAGAAAGGTTTGCCGGAAGTCCACACCATGTAATATGGGGGCCCGACACAATTTTTCCTTTAAATTTTGAAAGGCTGTTTCTGCCTCAGCTGACCATTGTATCGTATTTGGGGCATTTTTTCTCAACATTTCGGTAAAAACAGTACTTTCCTCTGCGAAGTGCAGTATGAAGCGGCAGTAATAGCCAATGAGGCCAAGGAAACTTCTCAGTTGTTTCTTGTGTTGCGGTACAGGAAACGTCCTGACACTTTCCACCTTGTCCAGAAGCGGTCGCACCGTGCCCCGTCCGACAAGGTGACACAAGTATTTGACCTCTTTGGCAGCAAAGGTGCATTTCTTTGGGTTTAACGTCAATCCCACCCTCCTCATGGCTTGTAATGCTTGTGCTTGGTTTTGCAGCGCAACCTCAGCATGCTTGTCAAATTGGTGTGCCATCCAGGCACAAAGATCCTTTGGTTCCATGATGCACCTGTATAAAGAGACAAAGAGAAAAAAAACCAAGTGTGGCTCTCCTAAAACTCTCTTTCTTTCCCTTTTTTTTTTTTTTTCAAACTTCCCTTGACATCCAACACTTATTCAGGCCTATTTACGTTTTACCTGACTTTAGTGTTGAGTCAGCCCTGGAATGTTAGTTGCTGTCCCGCTCTGCAGTTCCTCTGCTTCGGTATTGGCAACAGGATTTTCCCTTCAAGATTTTCACCATCCCTTCCGGATTTCAGTTATTTCACTTCGGGTTTTCTCCCTCCGATCCGGTTTTTATAGCTGATCGCTCCGGGTCTTGTTTTTCCAGCAGTTCAGTCCAGGCTTTACTTCTTTTTTTAACTCAGGAGTTTTCTTTTTCTTTTTTCTTGTGCGGATGTAGGTTCCAAGCAAGCATCCAATAACTACGCCATTTTATGTCACGTGCACCACCTTGGCAGTGTAATAGACCAATGTAGGTTGGACACAAAAATATATAAGGTTGAGTTTGGCAAGTGTTTCACAGGGCCGAGGGACTTTTAGCCCTGGTAGCTTCCTTGTTACCAAATCTCAAAGAACACAAAGGTCAGAGTGGAGGGAAAACAAAGGCATTTATTTCCCCTTCTTGCAAAGGTTCAAATGGTTGGGCAATAACATCAACTCAAGTGTCCTTACTTCAGGTTAGAAGAAAAAGTAAAACATGAGTTTAAAGCAAAACTGTTATCTTCACAGGAATGGTATACAAAAACAAACATTTTCTATTCCACGAGTTATAGCTTATACACTAGGTAAGGACTCCAGGCTTCCTGTCATGTAGTAATTACAGTCCATTTCTGTATCTGAAAGCTCTTTAGCAAATTCCACTTGCATCGGTTCCAATTCGGAAGCCTCTGAAACTGAGTCAGTAATTTCTGTCAAATTGTAGTCAGGTTTCTTATATAACTTTTGTATGACCTCCCAATGCTCAGGGTTAAGCGTAGGGCGTCGGTCCTGTGCTCTCCTATACTGAGAACGCTCCTCCTTCTGCCAGGGTTTTACATTAGCTTCATGCAAACCTTTCTCATTAAAAAGTCTCTTATTTGGTAACTGTTTCTTGTACCTTGTATCATAGGCAGTTTTATACCGCAGTCACAGCAATGCCTTCGCCTCTGGACGAAGAGCACTCACTCTTGATGGAGCTGTCTCTCCTTCTCCACGGGTGCTCCTCTCTTCATGCCACAGTGGCTGCTGCTGCCTTCTGCCAAACTCCTGTCCAGGGGCTACTGCTTCAGCCCTTCCTTCTCCAGAACTGGCCTTCTTCCTGCACCTCTCTTCCTTGAAGAGCACACCTTCTCCTCTCTCCTTATCTCTGAGGAGAACCCGCTCCTGCTGGTCCTGCCTCTTCTGGTCCTGCCGCTCCTGCTGGTCCTGCCTCTTCTGGTCCTGCCGCTCCTGCTGGTCCTGCCTCTTCCGGTCCTGCCGCTCCTGCTGGTCCTGCCTCTTCCGGTCTTGCCGCTCCTGCTGGTCCTGCCTCTTCCCTTCTCCAGTCTTCCAGACTCTCTTTAAGAGGTACTCCTCTCTTCCTTGATTGGAGGCTGACTGGCATTACCTCACGACCTATGGGGCGTGGTTCCTCAGTCTCTCGGAGGTCCCTCTTGCTCCCTCTATCTGGTTCCTCGAAATATTGCAGCTTGTGCCTGACTTTTTCTGTGTTTAAAACATTTTCTTCTGTTCCCCGAGGGTCTGCTGCGTGACAGTATGTTTGATTTTTAGTGATATATAGTACATCAGTTTTTGTGAAATTGATGTGTAAGTTCTGTTCTTTAAGCCATATTGTTAGTTCTTTAAAACATTCTGTTATTTGTTGTAGTGGTGGGTGCGGGATCTTAAATGGGAGGTAGAACATTATATCATCGGCGTAAATATGGTAATGGACGCTGTGGCGTTTAAAAATGCTACTGACTGGTTGTAGGTAATTGTTAAATAGTAGTGCTGATAGTGCGGATCCTTGTGGAAGGCCTTGTGTTTGTTTGAAAGTGGTAGATGTTTGGTTGAGTATTCTCACTGTTTGGGTTCTGTTTGATAGGTAAGATTTGAACCAGTTATAAACTGTAGAGGTTATTCCAATTTGTTGAAGTCTACTTAACATTATTAAGTGATTGACGCTGTCAAATGCTGCAGAGATGTCAAGGAATATTAGGATGAAGGATTGTTTAGTGTCATCAATTCCTCTTAGTAATGTGTCGTAAAGGACTGTTAGTAATGTTTCTACCCCATGAAATGGTCGAAAGCCATATTGGTGTTCATCGAGGAGGTTCAATGTATCGATGAATTTCTGTAGTTGAGTTTGGACTATTTTTTCAATAAGTTTGGCCATGAAGGGAATACTCGATATGGGTCTGTATGATTTTGGGGATAATTTGTCTAAAGTGTTATTTTTGAGTATTGGTCGTATTTGAACATGTTTGAGAGATGGTGGTAAATAGCCTTTTTCTAGTGATAGAAGAGAGCATTGAGAATGTCTTTTTATCCAGTCCACTGGGCATGGGTCGAGATAGGAGGTAGTTGTATTGATGTTAGATATAGTAGATTTGAGAGTGGTCTTTGATATTAGATTGAAGTTGGACCAGTTATCAGGGGTAGTGGCATTCATTTCAGTATGTGTTATAGGGGGTGTCATTTGTGGTTTTGTTTTATTGATATAGTATTGTGCTAATTCTTGTGGGGAAATATCTATGGATATTTCGTCTGAGTTGTATGTTTTGTTAAGTTCTGTATTATACAGAACAATTCTCTTGGTCGGTTAATGGAATTGGTGAGTATGTTAGAATAATAGTTTCTCTTGGTACTGTCTGTTGTTTCCTTATATATATGGAGGGTATTTATGTATTTCTCATAATTTATTAGTGATTTGGATTGTCTCCATTTCCTTTCTTCCTTTCTTAATTGTCTTTTCAGTTTTTTGAGTGTCAAGTTAAACCATGGGGCATCCCGTTTTTTAATCTTATTGTCATTGCTATTTTGATGTGACGGGTTAGATCCGGCTGTGGAGTACCGCGGCCGGACACAGGCAAGGGTCAGCAGGCCAAGGGTTAACCTTGGCGGTGGGCGGGGGGGGGAGGGGAGGGTCAGGGCGGCGCGGCGGCCGGCTATAGAAGCGCTGGTCGCGCCGCGGCTCGCCCTCTTTCCCTCCTCTCTGGCGCAGCGCGAATGGGCAATTTGAATTGTCTTTGAATCGGCGCTGGCGGCCTAGTTAAGCGACGGAAGAGGACCGCGGGGTAGAGGAGCCGGCGGCAGAGCACCCAGCTCTAACAGGAACGGGACTCTAGAAGGAGCGCAGGAAAGCGAGATCCAACGAAGGGGTGAGCTGCGAGGGGGTACGCGGTGGGGGGGTGGGAGCGGAAAGAAGCATGCAGGCTCTGCGGCGGCCTAGTGATTAGAAGAATCACTGGGGGCGCCGGAGGGCCGTATGTGGTGCATGGCTGGAGCGCGGAATCTATATTGAGTGTAATACTGCGTGGGGAAAGAACGGGAGGAGGGAGCCCGACTGAACGGACGATGCGGCGGCGCATAGCTGGGAGCAGACAATGTGGCCTAGCGATCAAGGTGGCCTAGCGATATGCAAGGAGGTGCTAGCAGCAGGGAGTCATCTGGGGTGGCCAGATGGCTGTCGGGATGGAGGAAGAACATGCAGCGTCCATATGCAAGGAGGTGCTAGCATACCAGTCAGAGGAGCAATTGATTACGGAGGGCAGGGATTTTTTTTTTTTTTTTTTTAAAGGGAGAAGGGAATGTGCTGTATGTTGTCGATGTTCGGCGCTGGAACGAGGCAGAAATAAAAAACTAATATGAAAGTATGTTGTTTAGAATGAGTCCAGAGTCTAAGGTAAGGTAAGCTGTTAATAACTCTGAACTGCTCATTAATGCTAGGATGTTTTTAATTATTGGTACCTGGATTATTCTCCTCAGGTGGGTGCATGGTTAAGTGTGCATGGCAGGAAGGTGGGGGGAGAATGACGGAGCACGAATTAAAGTGATGGGTAGTGTGTGCGGGTATGTGGCGCCATCTGGTGGGAAGAAGTAGGATTTTGGATAATAGCACAGAGTATGTGTTGATGTATTAGCTGACGTGTTGTGCCATCTGGTGGGAGCAGCTGGGATTGCAAAAAAAATAAAAAATAAAATAAAATATATAGAAATAAGCAAAGGAATGAAGGGAAGGGACGACTATAATATATATATATATTTATATGAGGGGAGACAAAAAAAAAAAAATATATATATATACAATAAATCACAGAAAGGGGGATGAGGGACGAGAAAGGGCTCCACTGATTCATAATTAATATGACCATGTCCATGACAAAGATGGCTTACAGCAGGCACTTGCAAAGACCTCAATATGAGCATTCTGTTTCCCATTGTTTTTCCCTATAGTATTTTTCCAAGAAGGGTAGTATGCCGCGGAAAGTCACACAGAACGGTGGAAAGGACCGCAGAAGGCAACCTATTTCTGAAGAAAGAGGGAGCGAGCAGGTGGCAGAGCGTAGAACGACACGCGGTGCTGCAAAACGGGCTCCGACAGTAGCTACGCGGGGGAAGACGACGAACAGGGACATGTCACAGACAGCGCAGCGGAGCAGGCGGGCCCCAACGAGCAGGCAGGCCCCAACACTGCAGCATGCGCCCGCTCCCACGCCGACGACGTCCAGTCAGGAGCTAGATGAACTTTTCCGACTCATACGCGAACAGGTGAATCGGCACGGCCTGAGCGCTTTTAAGCAGCGGTTGGAGGCGTCTACCATGGGAGCAGCGGAACCGCAAGCAGCGAACAGCGACAGCACACCAGGCTCCAGCTACAGCACGCCAGGCCCCAGCAACACCACGCCAGACACCAGCAATAGCACACCGGCCACCAACAGCACGCCAAGCACCAGCGCAGCGGCCAGTAAGTCTCTGGGCGTAAGGGGAGCGCTGGTAGTCTCATCCTCGTCATCAGAGGAATCTACCTCTGATGCAGAAGGGGATATTTCTCTAGCAACAGCAATGCAGAGCATTTTGAAGACATTCAGAAAGAAAAAGAGTAAATCCCAGGCAGAAAAACAGTTAGCAAGAGTATGGATGGGGCGCAACGAAACACACGCGCGGGGGGCTAATACCAGTGAACCCAGTGTAACCGGGACGGCGTCGACGTTGCCGGCTACACTAGTAAGCCCAGCGGCGGTGAGCGGGGACCCGCGTTGTGGAGTGAGCTCGCTAGCCAGCACGGTGCCGAGGAAGTTAAAAAAGCGGATCTGGCAGAGGGAATTTATTGATATATTCTCCTTGCTGATCAGAAACCAGGAATGGGAATCAAATGAGAACAAAGAAAAAGATAGGAGATGGGAGAAGAAACCGAAGATTGTAAAATCTATCAACAATTGGGTTTCGGCATTCCACATATTTATGAGCGTAGTTCTGGAGCGGGAGCCGGAATTGAGCCAGTACCTGATCAAGTACCTAGACACCATAACCCAAGCGCATAAGCGTCTAGGCGGGTGGGCCTGGCTGAACTACGATGTTAAGTTCAGACAGAGCTTGGCGGAGGACCCAACCATGACTTGGCAGCACAGGATCGTGGACTTATGGCTTGAGGAAATGGCCCCCAACAGACCATGGAGTCAGGAAGGGACCTCGCAGTCCTTTCAGGCGCCACAATGGCGGCAGAATGCCCAGCAGGTTGGTCGCAGGGCTTGCCAGCAGTACAATACCGGGAGTTGCACCTGGCGGCCGTGCAAATTTAGGCACGTATGTTCCAGCTGCGGGGGCAATCACCCCGCCACCATGTGCCGACCCAATAGGGATAACAAGTCATTCCGGCCAATACAGCAAAGAGGGAATGAGGGACTTGGCCCCAACCCCCATCTTGCTTGACCGCATGCGTCCATGGCTAAGGGCCTACCCTAGGAGGGGCAAAGCTCTCAATATTGAGAATGGCTTTGCTCACGGATTTAGGATTCCAGCATCAGTCACACCGTGGGGACAGGTAATCCGCAACTCACCATCAGTCAAAAAATTCAGTTCGGTGGTGCAGCACAAAATATCAAAAGAAAGGGAATTAGGGAGGGTGGCTGGCCCTTTCACCTACCTACCCCTACCGAATCTGGTGTTGTCCCCTTTGGGAATTGTCCCAAAAAAGGAGCCGGGAAAATTCCGCCTAATCCACAACCTATCGTACCCAGAAGGGAGTTCGGTCAACGACCACATTGATCCATCCCTATGTTCCGTGCGATATTCGACGATCGATCAGGCTGTGGACATCGTACGGAAAGTGGGGCGCCAGGCTAGGCTGGCGAAGGCAGACATCGAATCAGCCTTTCAGCTGCTGCCGGTCCACCCAGAGTCCTTTTCACTACGGGGCTTCACTTTCAATGGGGAATATTATTATGACAAATGCCTACCCATGGGTTGCTCGATATCGTGTGCATACTTCGAGCAGTTCAGCGCATTTGTACATTGGGTTGTGGAAGACATTGCCGGTCATGGCACCGTCGTACACTACTTGGACGATTTCCTATTCATCGGAAACGGGGGGGGAAGATTGCCAAAGGATCCTCAACGTATTTGAGCAAGTTGCCAAGTGCTTTGGGATACCCCTGGCAAAAGAAAAGACTAGTGGGCCCGTGGGGACCATCACATTCCTGGGCATAGAGCTTGACGTAACAGCGCAACGATCTCGCCTACCCGATGACAAAATCCAAAAGCTGAGAGCTGCTGTCCGCGACATTCGTGAACGGACAAAAGCAACGCTGGAGCAATTCCAATCAATGTTGGGTCTACTGTGCTTCGCATGCAGGATCATGCCAATGGGAAGTGTGTTCTGCCGTCGCATGGCAATGGCGACAAGAGGGGTCAAAAAAAAGCATCACAAGATTAGGATCACGAAGGGCATAAAGGAGGACCTGCTCATGTGGGAGCTCTTCTTGCATTCCTTCAATGGCCTGGCATTCTGGCAGGAGCAGCCGGTGCCGAATAAAGACCTTGATCTGTTCACTGACGCTGCAGGAGGGAGCGGGTTCGGAATCTACTTTAGAGGCGCATGGTGTGCGGAAGAATGGCCCGGCGAATGGTAAGCAGGGGGTATCACCAAAGACATTACCTTCCTGAAGCTCTTCCCCATCGTGGTGGTGCTATACATATGGGCCCCGCAGCCACGCAGCAAGTCAATCACATTTCACACCAATAACGTAGCGGTGGTATATGCAGTAAATGGTATGCATGCTCATACCCCGGGGGTCGTGGCCCTCCTAAGGCACATAGTGTTGTTGTGCTTGAAACATAACATAAATATCAGGGCGGAGCACATCCCCGGGCAGCATAATAACATTGCCGATGCTCTCTCTCGTTCCAAGATCCAGCTCTTCCGGTCGCTCGCTCCCGAAGCCGATGCAGACAAAATGGTTCTCCCGCCACAAGTATGGGACCTTGGCCCACCGAAGTTTGGGAGCTTGTGCTGAGCTCCCTATCTGAGCGGACAAGATGGAGATACCTGGCGGCATGGGAGAAATTTCAAGCCTTCTGCGGAGGAATCGGAATCCAGGACGCCTGTCCCACAACGGAATCCATCTTGCAGTGGATTCTGCATTCTAGGAATAGCGGAGTCAAAAAATCAACCGTAAAGGCGCAGTTGGCAGCCATTACCTTCTTCATGAAAGTAATGGGTAGGAACAATCCAAGAGCGGACTTTGTCATAACCAAGGTGATGAAGGGCTGGATGACAGAGCAGCGCGGCAGGAAAGATGGCCGGCACCCTATAACACACAGAATACTGCAGAGACTGATAGCGGTCACTGGCCAGATATGTTTCAACGACTTCGAGACCCGGCTATTCAGATGCCCCTTTTCGTGGGTGTTCTTTGGAGCGTTCAGGATAGGCGAACTGGTAGCCTCGGCGAGTCGTAAATCCGCCAAGGAGGGGATTCGGGAGAGGGATGTCAGCCTGCAGAATGGGATACTCATACTGCAGCTACAAAGATCAAAAACCAACACTGAGGCAAAGGGCACACAGATTGTGCTAGCCCCACTACCGGGGGACACATCCTGCCCAGTAGCAACCTTCACCGACTACGACCACATACGGCCAGCAGGGGCTGAGCACTGGTTGGTACATTCGGACGGGGCCCCCCTATCGCGCTTCCAGTTTGCCAAGGTACTGAAGTTAACACTGGAGGCAGCGGGTTTCGAAGCGGGCTTGTACGGCACCCATTCATTCCGTATAGGGGCCGCTTCAACGGCAGCCAGTATAGGAATGACGAGGGAGCAGATCATGAACATTGGCAGATGGCTCTCCGAGAGATATAAATTGTACGTACGCCCGGTTTGACGCCGGGTAGGAATAGGCAGACTTATATATTAAAAAGAAAAAAAAACGGGGGGGGGGGTAATCTTTAATGAAATAGGATAGCTATGTTGCACAAGTTATTGGTTTTTCTGCGTGTTATGGGGATACAGAATCGATATTGTTGCCAGGGTGTTGCTGCATTCAATGTGATCTTAACATGCTATAATTTTCTCTATAATACTTTATATAGGTGCCAATTCCCCTGTCGAGGCGTGGATATGCGGCCATTCATTCATTTATTGGGCAGAAAAGAGGACGAGACTAAGACCGCAGGGGCTCAACTTGGGCCTCCCCAGGGAGAAGCTAGCAGTGAAATGGATGGGCCGCCGGGGCATGGTGTGGGACCAGCTGCTGCCATTCCTACTACAGTTGAAGGTGGGTGGCCAGCCATGGGCAATCGTGGTGCACCTGGGAGGTAATGACCTGACTGGTACGCGCAGCGTCGAGCTCATGAAGAAAATGCAGCGGGACCTGCTGACGCTGACGGGTACCTTTCCAGGAACATTACTGGTCTGGTCTCACATCATACCGTGGCGGGTGTGGAGGGGCGAATGGTCGCACTGCGCAGTAGAAAGGACAAGGAAAAAAGTGAATAGATGGATGGCGCGATTCATGGCATCGATCGGAGGATATGGCATCGTCCACGAACTTATAGAAGAAAATTGCCCCGGATTGTATCGCGCGGACGGGATACATCTATCAGATATTGGGATGGATGTGTATCTCTGTGCGATACAAGACACAATCGAACGCCTCTGACAGAAGCATGTGTTGGCCACAGCAGCGAAGGGTGGGGGGGAACCTCCCGACAAACGAGGAATCGCAGCCGGGAGGGATTGGCAGGAGAAAGAGGAACCCCACCCTTACAAGAGAGCGCACAGCCCAGACACGAGAAGGGGGAGCGGGGCACAAGGGAACTGACGTGTCCCCCAAGAGTACCCAGATGGTGAAGCAGGAACAGTGTCCAGAGGACCTCCCTCATACAGTTCTCATTGTAGCCCTGTTCATGCCTTTTGATGGGCTCTGGGCAGTGGGAGATACGGACACTGCTGCAAAGAGTCACGGAGCCCTGAGGGGCCGGTTTTTAACTGAAGCACCCCATATACGTTGTCATGCTGGGTGGGGACCTGCGGCAGTGGGGAAAAGGCTTGGACGGCCATCTTTTCCAGAATATCCCTGCCGGGCGTCCGAGGTCATGAGTGACTGTGGGCTGTGCCTCTTGAAAAGAGATGAGGTAAAAGTGTGAAGGTATACTTATGTTGTTTATGATGGAATAGTGTTATAATGTTTTGATATTATTGGGTTTATGCTGTGGCCAACAGTTTGATACTGTATTTCCACTTGTTGACAATTTGAAATAAAGACATCTCTTTTGGCAAAAAGCGGAAGCAGTGCATTTATTTGGGGCGGGGGGGTTGGGAGGGGTGGGGGAGGGAAAGGAATAACGACCCGCGGCCGTCATGCTGGTCCCCTGGCTGTGCTTTGAGATTCCATACACTTAGGGGCTTGTTTACAAAGCCGCGGTAGCGATTCGCGATCGTTATCGGAGCCGCGGCCCCATTGAAATCAATGGGGCCGCGGCTCCGATAACGATCGCGAACCGCTACCGCGGCTTTGTAAACAAGCCCCTTAGGATTACACTAGGGGTTTCTAATTCACACAGCCAGTATGTTATATGGTAAGGTTTCTTTTGAGACTAGATTCAACGTTCTACCTCAAAGTCAGATTTTTGGCTTTTCTGCACATGCTTTGAGATTTCCTACACTTAGAATTACACTAGGGGTTTCTAATTCACACAGCCAGTTTGTTATATGGTAAGGTTTCTTTTGAGAATAGATTCAACGTTCTACCTCAAAGTTAGATTTTTGGCTCAGCCACGCAACTGGCATGACCGCCTCGGGTTCTCCCACCCTCACCCCATCGCTTGCCCCCCTCCCCCCCCTTCTCTCACCCTCCTCCCCCCCCCCCCAATAAGTCACACTGATACCACGGGTTTTCTTTCACCGAACTATTTCTATTTATTTGCGAACAATGGTTATTAACAGCACAAAACTGTTGGCCACAGCATGCACACAACAATCACAAAACCCTGTAGACAAATTCCTTGTAACACTTCTTTTCTTTGCCCCCTCGAGAGACACAGCCAATATCCCGCAGTCTTTGTACACGGCAGGAGGACAATTTTGCCGTAAAAGCTTTCCTCAGCCCCTTAGTCTTTTCATATCCTTCAGTCGAAAGCTGTTACGCCTGCCGTTCAAGCAGACTTGGCAACCTTTTCTTCTTCCCCCCCCCCTTTTGCCCGCCGTCAAAGCAAGGCAAGGGGGGGGCCCTCGGCGCGGTGTTCTTATCACCATCTCAATCTCTGCGGGGAGAGGTCCGCGTTTCTCTCCTGCACTTCTCCCCCTTTTGTTAAGGCCTAGGCTGTGTTCTCTCTCACCGGGTGCGTTCTTTCAGCTGTCTCGCATGCTGCGACTCCTCCCCCCCCCCCCCCAGTTTGCTAATTGGGTGGGTCGGGCGGGTGTCCGGCTTCCTCCAGGAAGGGGGGTTGAGTGGAAAAGAGGCCGAGCCAGCGCCGGACGCGCTCTTTTGTACCCAGCCCATTGCCCGCCCTTCGCCCTCGGCCCGCCACCGTGTGCCTGCGCCCGGCCGCATTAATTCGCGGCCAGGTCTCAGCCACACAACTGGCATGACCGCCTCGGGTTCTCCCACCCTCACCCCATCGCTTGCCCCCCTACCCCCCTTCTCTCACCCTCCCTCCCCCCCCCCAATAAGTCACACTGATACCACGGGTTTTCTTTCACCAAACTATTTCTATTTATTTGCGAACAATGGTTATTAACAGCACAAAACTGTTGGCCACAGCATGCACACAACAATCACAAAACCCTGTAGACAAATTTCTTTGCCCCCTCGAGAGACACAGCCAATATCCCGCAGTCTTTGTACACGGCAGGAGGACAATTTTGCCGTAAAAGCTTTCCTCAGCCCCTTAGTCTTTTCATATCCTTCAGTCGAAAGCTGTTACGCCTGCCGTTCAAGCAGACTTGGCAACCTTTTCTTCCCCCCCCCCTTTTGCCCGCTGTCAAATCAAGGCAAGGGGGGGCCCTCGGAGCGGTGTTCTTATCTCCATCTCAATCTCTGCGGGGAGAGGTCCGCGTTTCTCTCCTGCACCTCTCCCCCTTTTGTTAAGGCCTAGGTTGTGTTCTCTCTCACCGGGTGCGTTCTTTCAGCCAACCTCGCCAACAGCGAATCCTCGCTTGTTGAGGGGCCCCACCACTCAGCACGCCGCTGTGGCCAACACCCGCTTCCGCCATAAGCGTTCAACCGTATCCTGTACGGCGCAGAGAAAAATGTCCATC
This sequence comes from Ichthyophis bannanicus, assembly GCA_033557465.1. Taxonomy (NCBI): domain Eukaryota; kingdom Metazoa; phylum Chordata; class Amphibia; order Gymnophiona; family Ichthyophiidae; genus Ichthyophis; species Ichthyophis bannanicus. The sequence goes on from JAWIIG010000057.1 coordinate 756,465, forward strand.
AATGTCTGACAGATGCACTCCGTCTGAGCGATACAATCCCGGACATCTCTCTTCTATGAGGTCATGCGTGATATTGTATCCTCCTATGGCCACCATGAAGCGGGCCATCCATCTGTTCACTTTACGTCTTGTCCTCTCCAATGCCCTGTGTGAGTTCTCGCCCCTCCACACTCGCCGTGGTATGATGTGTGACCATACTAAGAGTGTCCCGGGGAGTGTTAGCCAGCATCAGCAGGTCGCTTTGCATCTTCTTGGTGAGCTCGACGCTGCGCGTAGACGCCAGGTCGTTGCCCCCCAAATGGATCACGATCAGCACCGGGTTCCCGGTCAATCTTTTCCTTTGGAGAAAGGACGGCACTAGCTGGTCCCACATCATACCCCGTCGTCCCAGCCACACCACGGACACTTCTGCACTTGGTAATCCCAAGTTCAAACCCTGCGGTCTGCACCGTGTCCTTTTTTGGGCCCAGTGAACAAATGAATGGCCACATATCCACACTTCACGCGGCCATAGGTGTGGATTTACTCATGGATGGATCACAATCAGAAAAATATGGTTACGGCAGCACTTGTCTAACCCTGCTTATTTGCTTTGTCTGTATACAGATTGATCTATTACCATTATGACCCCCACCCCGCTCTCTGTCCGTTACAACACAATTTTTTCTTCGGTTTTTTTTTTTTTTTGATTAGCCTCTCTTTCTTCACAGCGCCGGACGTATATACAGTTTGTATCTATCCGAGCGCCATCGTCCTATCTTCATTATCTGCTCTCTAGACATGCCAATGTTGGCTGCCGTTGAAGCAGCCCCTATGCGAAAGGAGTGCGAGCCGTATAAGCTTGCATCCCGTCCAGTTCGTTCAATTACTAGCTTAAGTACTCTAATAAATCGAAAACGTGACAAGGGGGCACCGTTCGCATGCACGAACCACTGATTTTCCGAGTACGCCCGTAACTGTTGGTAGGCAAGAGCATTTCTCAATGGGCATGAAGGGTCGTTGTGCAGTGCCAACAGCACCACCTGCGCCCCTTTTCCCTCCGCGTCGGTCTTGGATCAGCGCAGCTGTAGCACTATGGCCCTTGTGCGTATGCTCACATCGCGCTTTTCCAGGCCTCCGCGGGCTGCCCCCCCGGTCAGAGGATGAGGCAGCTACTAGCTCCCCTAGTCGAAATGCTCCGTAAAAGGCCCAGGAAAAGGCGCATCGAAACAGCCTCGTCTCGTACTCATCATAACACACTTGGCTAGTAGTTACCATCAGCTGTTGGAGCATCTGATGATTGATCGGGCGGCGTTTGTCTACTTTCCTGGGCTGCCCCAGGGACCAGCCTCTCATTACTTTCTTAATGATAAACTCAGCCTTGGGGCTCTTCTTCCCCATAGCCTTCGCAAAAAATGATAAAGCTGCTAAACGGGCTTGGACTGCCGCTTTTGTGTAGCCATTGCTCCTGCAATGCAGAATCCATCTCAGGATCGTTGCTACCTTTAATCTGTCTTCTTGCCGTATGACGGCTTCTTTGCAAAATGTTTGGTATTGTTCCCAAGCTGCTACGTATCTGCGCCGGGTATTCTCTGCTAAGGCGCCTAGCAGGAGCTCCCATATCTCAGTGGACCATACTCCCAGACTTGATCGGGCACCGCCATCTTGACCGCGTCGGCCTCGGGCGCCAGTTGGCGAAAAAGCCAGATCTTTGAACGAGAAAGGGCATCGGCAATGTTGTTAGTTTTGCCTTCGATGTGCTCCGCTCTAATGGTTATGTTATGTGCCAGGCATAGCAACACTATACGCCTTAATAGTGTCACTACCCTTGGCGTCTTAGCTCTCATACTGTTCACCGCCCGTACCCACCGCTAGGTTATCGATATGGAAGGTGATAGATCTGTTGGCGAGCTCCGGTGCCCAGATACACAGTGCTACCATCAGCAGGAAAAGCTCCAGGAACGTGATGTCTCTGGTGGTTCCATCCGCTTGCCACTCCGAGGGCCAAGTCTCCGTGCACCACGCCCCTTTATAGTATATGCCGAAACCAATTCCCCCCGAGGCATCGGTGAAGAATTCGAGTTCCACATTAGATACTGCGAGCGCTTGCCAAAAGGCTAGGCCGTTGAAGGTGCGAAGGAATTGAAGCCAGACCTGCAGGTCTTCTCGTATCTCCCTGGTGACTCGGATGCGATGATATCTTTTTGCGATACCCCTCGTTGCCCATGCCATACGACGGCAGAACACCCTCCCCATGGGTATCACCCTGCATGCGAAGCACAGTAGGCCCAATATTGACTGAAATTGCTGGAGAGTCGCTTTTTGCTGATTGTGCATTAGCTGCATATCTTTTCTCAACTTGAGCACCTTCTCCGCTGGCAAACGCGATCGGTGTGCCGGCACATCTAACTGTATGCCCAGGAAAGTGATGATCCCTTTCGGGCCATCGGTCTTCTCATTTGCCAATGGGATCCCAAATGCTCGTGCCGTCTGCTCAAAGATATCCAATATCCTTCTGCAGTCATCATGGTTTTTTCCCACAAATAGGAAGTCATCCAGATAATGCACCACCGTATATGGTCAAGTCTGTCTGGAAGGACTGAGCTGTGGTGGTAAGATATTCTACCTCTGGATGTTATAATGAGCCTTTCCTCTTGTCTCTTCTATTTCTTTGACTATCACTGTATCTCTTATTCTGTCCTATCTTATCAATGGCGTTCTTTTCATATTTTCAGTATCATTTATGTAATATTGTAAACCGCTCTGATGCTTTGGCCTGAGCGGTATATCAAATGTAATAAACATAAACATTAGGGCCTGCAATGTCCTCGACTACCCAGTGTAGGAATGAACTAAATTGTTCAAAATATGCGCATGATACTGCGCATCCCATGGGCAAACATTTATCATAGAAGAACTCCCCATTGAACGAGAAACCCAACAATGGAAAAGATTCGGGGTGTACTGGCAGTAAGCGGAACGCGGACTCGATGTCCGCCTTCGCCAGTTGTGCTTGTGGCCCCTTGCTTCCTATGAGCCTGATTGCCTGATCCGTGGTTGCATATTTTACAGAGCATAACGTTGGATCAATATAATCGTTGACAGACTGTCCCTCGGGGTATGAAAGGTTATGAATTAGCCGGAATTGTCCCGGCTCCTTTTTGGGTATGACCCCCAATGGGGAGACTATGAAGTCTTTGAATGGGGGTGAATGGAAAGGACCAGCTATTCTCCCCATTCCTAATTCTTTTGCAATCTTGCTGCGGGCGATCTCATTGTGTCCAGAAGGACAGATGGAGGGTTATTACGCAAGCGCGTTTGCACTTTTGTTCTAAGAATTAGGGATGTGATGCGGAAACCTTGCGAGAAGCCATCTTCGATGCTGATAGCTATGTCCCGCTTCGGGTATGCTCTTAGCCATGGACGCATATGCTCAATTCTGATGGGTGTTGGCGCCAACCCCTTCGGTGGGTGGTTGCTGTAATGCTCTGAAAGGCTTGGCCTCCCATGGAGCCCTGCATATGAAAGCGGGGTGTCCATTTCCGCATACTGAGCAAGAATGCTTGAATTTACACGGCTGCCATGTACAACTCCCTGCGTTGTACTGTCGGCATGCCCGTCTCCCTGGTAAGGGATTGGCCTGCCGCCATTGCGTGTTCTGAAAGGGCGGTTGCCACTGCGCGCCCGGCAGCGGCTGCAGCTGCCCGTCTTGACACCACGGCCTATTGGGCGCCATTTCTTCCGTACACATGTCCAGAATTCTGTGGTGCCATGCTAGTGTGGGATCTTCTGACATACTCCTCCTGAACTTCACATCATAGTTAAGCCAGGCCCATCCACCGTACTGTTTATTTATTTATTTAAAACTTTCTTATATACCGCCTCTTCCATAGATCAAAGGCGGTTTACATATAACAAGTGTAACAAGAACAGGTTTTACATAGAACAGATTTTTAAATTATTTACAATCAACTTTTAAATAAAAAGCGGTTTACATATAACAAGTGTAACATGAACAGGTTTTACATAGAACAGATTTTTAAATTATTTACAAATCAACTTTTAAATCAACAGTTTTTAAATTATTGACAATCAACATGATTGTGAGTAACTATATTATTAATTGTAAACAACTATATACAGGAGTAGTAGAGTAGGTAGCTTAGGTAGACATTTGTTGGATTCAATCATCAACGTTGAGGTTACGGTGTGATCGTCTGCATTTAAGGTGGGTTTGTGATCTGTATTGTGTTTGAGAAGTGTTCTGTGAATAAGTGGGTTTTAAGTTCTCTCCTGAATAGATGGAGGTCCTTTATCATTCGGAGATTTAAAGGTAGTTTGTTCCATATGGCGGGTGCAGCATATGAGAATGCTCTGGAGCTCGTGGTTTTTTTTGTTTTATGGATAGTGTTTTGTATGGCTAACGAGTATGTTGCATTTTGTCTTCGTGTTCTGTGTTCTGGTGGGGCTTGCAATAGGGTGGTTAGATGAGATGGAGAGATGTCATTGATGAGTTTAAATGTGGTTATGATTATTTTGTATGTTATTCTGCTATTTATGGGGAGCCAGTGCAATTCAAATAAGATGGGAGTTATGTGGTCGGTCAGGCGAGCTTTCGTTGTTACGCGAGCGCAGATATTTTGGGCTCTTTGGAGGAGGTTAGTGTTTGCTAGTGGTAGACCGTTTAGGAGACTATTACAATAGTCGAAGTGGGGAGTGATGAGTGCACTGATGACCGATCTGAAATCGTGGGAGTCTAGGAGTGGTCTTAGGTGTTGTATGGTTTTTAGCTTGAAGAATATTGTCTTAACTGTTTGCTTTATGTGAGGGATCATACTGAGGGTATGGTCTAGAATTATTCCTAAGTATTTCACCTCTTTCTTGATTGGGATTGTTGTGTTGTTTATTGTGATGGTTTCCGGGAAGGTTGCGTTTAGTTTTCTTGCTACAAACATTGCTTCCGTTTTTTTCAAGTTGATTTTGAGGTGGTTATTCTCAAGCCAGGTGTCTGTCTCTTTGATACATTCAGACATATTCTGGTATGTGGGGTTGTTTGTGTTAATTGGGAGGGTGAGCATGATGTCATCAGCGTAGATATAATGGCTAACTTTGTATTTTTTGAATATACTTGTGATAGGTTGGAGGTAAATGTTGAAGAGGAGTGCTGAGAGAGCTGAGCCTTGGGGTATGCCTTGGTCTTGTGTGAAAGGTTCTGATGTGTTTTGGCCTAGTTGAATGCGTATTACTCGGTGGGTTATATATGAGATGAACCATTGGAGGATTGTCCCGCTAATTCCTATATCTTGGAGTCTGTTAATTAGTGTATTGTGGTTGACACTGTCAAAAGCGGCTGATATGTCTATGAAAATGAGGAGGAATCCTTGATTGTTATCGTCTGTGCCTTTAATGAGGTTATCTAACAGTGTTATTAGTAGGGTTTCTACCCCGTGAGATGGGCGGAATCCAAATTGGTGGGAGTCAAGGGGGGCATGAGAGTCAATATGGTCCTGGAGTTGAAGTTGTATGATTTTTTCAATTATTTTGGCTACGAATGGTATGCTGGCTATAGGCCTATATGAGTTTGGATCCTTTGGGTCTAATTTGTTGTTTTTTAAGATGGGTCGTATGGAGGTGAGTTTTAGGGGATCGGGCATTAAGCCTTGGGCAAGGGATTGGTTTATGTGCTCTGGTGATCGTGTCCAGGTAACGGGTCAGGTATGGCCCCTCTTCTGGTTCCTTTTCCATCACTACGCTCATAAAGACATGGAATGCAGTCACCCAATTGTTAATGGTCTTGGGAATTTTTGGTTTCCTATCCCTCTCGCTTCTTTTATCCTTATCCTTCCCACTGTTCAACTCCTCATCCTGATCCCTGAGCAGGAGAGAGAATATGTCGAGATATTCTCTCCTCTAAATCCTCTTTTTTATTTTTTTGGGTACCGACACAGCCAGGGAGCTCACCCCGCAGCGTGGGTCACGACTGGTATCGCGCCAGTCTGACTGCGTTCTTTGGGCCGCTCCCGGTGGCGTGCTTACGCGGTCCTCGCCCCTCTGACTTTGCCCCGACCAGGCCTTTTTGAGGGGATTGGAGTGTTTTGGGCCCTTCCTCCTTTTAAATTTCTTGAATGCATATCGCATCACGTCTGCCCATTCTACGTCCCCCTCACTGTTTGAACTGGACTCGTCAGATGATGATGTTGATAAATCTAGCGCCCCCTTTTCACACCCCGCCTTACCATGTGCTGAGCTGGGTGGTGCCGTAGAGCCGCTAGTCGATGGCATGTCTTCGTTCGCAAAGCCTGTAGTTCCCAGTCGTTGCTTCACTGAGGTCAGGCCATGTTGCGTAACCTGATCCCGTACCATCTGGAGCAGTTCTTCCAGCTCTTGCCCCTGCGGGGGGGCCGAGTTTTCCCTTGGCTGTGGCACCTTCCTCTTAACACTGCGCCGGGGCATCTCTGTTGCTGCATGGGTCATGGCCTCACAGCTAGCCCCCCGTGTCCCTCTCTTGTTTGCCCCCGCGGCTGCCCATGTTTTTGATGTTGGCGCTGCCTTCGGAGCAGCGCTGGCGCTCCGTGTTCTGGAAGCATTTTGTGTCTCCTTTCTCGGCATCTCCTACTAGAATAGAATTGCTAAGCAGAGGCAATGGAAAGTTTAAATTACTATCATTCACGGATACATGCTTCAATCCCTTGCACCCCTCAATTTTTACGGCCCCATGTATGCATCGGGTGTTCACCATGTCCCTATAATATCACTTCTTCTATCTGTACGTATCTATATCACAATCCGCCATCTTTGTATGTATAGATCTCCCCTTTGCCCCACCCAGTGACACATTCATTTTGATCCTATCCTAGCAGAACAGACACATTCATACTAAAATCCTCCTATCAGCACAAAACAAATTGCATTAACAGTCCGCCTTACCGCTTCTCCCCACTAGGTGGCAGCCTTAACCTTGTATTCACAGCCCCCATTGCTTTGCCTTAACAGCAACAGCCTAATCGCTGTGGTCCGTTTTTTTTTGTTTTTTTTATAGCAAGAAGAAGAAGAACCCTCTGGGCTGCTCTCCATCTATCTGGTTGCCCCTAGAGAAATTATTTTATTTTCTTTTTTTTTTTATGTGATCTTCATTGCATAGCCTTTCCGTTCTTTAGCGGCGCTTGGCCACGTGTCTGGGAGCATTGTTGCCGCGTACAGCCCAGCATCTCTCCCACCCGTCCTTACATGTGCTGCGAGGTAAGATGCTGGCTGCCGTTGAAGCGGTCTGCCAGCCTCCTCACCCTCGTCTCTATGATCGGGTGCTCACCGCTGCTGGCTAGCTTCCCCCCCCCCCCCCGCACCAGACGTGTCGTCGGCAGCGCTACCGGGGACTCCAGGCCCGCGTCTGCAATGCTGCCATCCAGCTCCTTGCGCCTCACGGCTCATGCCCTCTCTTTTGCGATCCAATAAGTGTGCATTTTGAGATACTTGCTTTTGTTGTACGTAGCTTCAGTGGTCTCACTCGAGCTTCGGTGGTCTCACTCGTCGCTCTCGCTGGCTGTGGCCTCGTCGAAACTTGGCTGATCCTGTCCAGCTTCCTCCAGGAAGGGGAGGTGAGCGGAAAAGAGGCCGAGCCAGCGCTGGACGCGCTCTTTTGTACCCGGCCCATTGCCCGCCCCCCCTCCCCCCGCCCTTCGCCCTCGGCCCGCCACCGCATGTCTGCGCCCGGCCGCGTTAATTCTTCGTCAGTTTTCTTTTTAGACTCCAATAACTGGTGTCTAACCTTTTTGGGTCCTGACCCTTTTTCCCCTGAACTATCAGGAAGAACTTCCCTTTTTCGAGTTTCCCTCGATACCGTTTTCCCTCCTGCACTGAGGGCACCGGTTTTTTCTTCTCTGCAGGATCAGGTAACCCACAAACAGTCTGTTAAGACTTGCCAATCCTTGAGTGGTAAGTCTCATGCCAAGCATGATGACGGCTCCGGCCTTGCCCTCAAGACTCCATTGGCACTAAAACCCCGGCGGTTGTCTTTGGGCTCCAAAGCATTTCAGGTGTTTCAGGTTCTTCCTGGGGCTCACCCCTCACAGAACATACCTGAGCCATGCTTGGGGGTGGTATCTGCTTCGAGCGGTACTGATACCCCGGCATCGGCACCGGTGTCGAGTGTTCCACTCTTCACCAGGGATCGTCATCGGGCGTCCTCGGTACCTTTGGGACCAATCGATAAGACCCAGATTGACTTTCCTGTATCTCAGCCATGCTCGGTGGTGGCATCCGCTTCGAGCGGTACCGATACCCCGGCATCGGCACTGGTGTCGAGTGGAACACTCTTCACCAGGGTTCGTCATCTGGCGTCCTCGGTACCTTCGGGACCGATCCATACGACCCAGACTGACTTTCCCGTATCGGCATCGCCGGTACCACCACCGACGTCGGTGCCCTCTAGACATGCATCAATAGACTCGCTCCCTTCGATGCCGAGTCTGGAATTGATATCTAGTCTAGACGACTGGGTACCGACGCACCTGTGAACCGACCCTTATCGTTTCCGGTTATGCAGTACCGAGGATACTCACCAAGACTTTCTGGTTACCTCGGTACCGCTGGAGCAGCCTCCGATGACGGCCTCGATGCCATTACCGGTATCTGTATCGATGTCGATTCCTGCAGTTACATCGGTACCATCGATCCTTTCTATGCCTAGTTTGGAATCGATACTTGGCATGGACGATGCAGTACTAACTGCCTCAACTAGTGACTGCCAGTATCATTATCCATCTAGTAGAGTTCTTTTTCTGCACCAGACCAGTACATCCTCTGGTGCTCAGGCTGCTTCTTCAACCTTAGCCTTCCCAGGGATGGTTCCCATTGGAGATCCTTCTTTTCAGAAATTTCTCCTTGACATGGCAACCTTTCTTGCTATTCCTATCCCTGGCTGTAATCTTAACCAAGGCTCTCCTGCAGAAAAGGGAAATATAATGCTTCCTTTACATCATTCTTTGCAGGATCTTCTTCTGAGAATATGGGAATCACCTTTAAGGGTTCCCCCACCTTCTACAGCAACTAATGTTCTGTATCAGGTGCCCCCTCTACAGGGTTTCAGAAGACTCAACTTCCCCATCATTCCATTGTAGTGGAATCAGCAATGAGGAAGGTAAAAAGCAAGAAGTAGTATTCTTCTTATCCACCAGGTCGTGCATCTAGAGCACTTGATGCCTTTGGACGTCAAACCTTCCAAACATCTATGCTGGCATCAAGAATTATTTCTTACATATTTTATATGAGTCTAACACTCCAGGAGGTCACAGAGAAATTATCTCTTTTCACTCCTTTTTTGTCACAGCCTAAGGCTGCTGACTATTCCTTGCTTCTTAATCATAGCCGGAATATCTCTTGGTTCCTTTCTCGTGCTTCTTTAGACTCTTTTGAGTCTGTTAGCAGATCCTCGGCTATTGCCATCGGAGCACGTCGTAGAGCCTGGCTCCAAGCTTCAGACTTGAGCAGATGAGCACAACACACACTGGGGAAAATCTCTTCAATAAGGAGGCTTTACGTCAGGTTGCTCATTGCTCCACTGACTTCCCTGGTTCTGGAAACCATTCTAAGCCTCCTTCTTCCCCAGGAGGTTGGAAATGTCCTACCAAACCTTCTTTCCCTAAGAAAAGAAGGTTTCACTCTTCTCCTGCCCATCATCCAGATGTACCCAAGCAAGGGACACCTCGTCCTAGTCTGAAGTTTCCAAACTCTAGCCAGTCTGAGCATACCCAGCAACCATAGGTTCTGAAGGTTGCAATCTACAGTTAATTCTTCTTAGCAGAAGTTTGTTCACTGTTTTTTCTTAAGCTCTACACTGGGTTTTTTCTTTTTCAGTATGCTAAGCTGTCAGGATATTCTTGTCCATGGGTTACAGAATTCTCCTCTTCTTACTATTAAGAAGGGAGGTTACAACTATCCCATGATAGTTTCTGTCCCAACGTGAACATTTTTTTCCTCAGCTGACTCACCATATGGCTAAGTCACCCTACAGTTACCTGTTTTCTCTACCCTCTCATCCAGGGTTTTCCCCAGTGAGTGGTACCATACTGAAAAGCTGCTCTAGCCTTTCATTCCAGTGTAGACATTTGTTTCCGTGAATACATTTTCAAAATAACCCATCAGACAGGGACAGGAATATCTCCTCTCCCTTTGTCTGTTTCTCTTTATTTTGCACAGGAAAATCCTCTCTGCTGTCTTTTCAGCTTCTGTGCATGCAGGAGTTCCAGTGTTTGGACTGCTGGTACTTTTCCACAAGTGCCAGTCTATCTTTCACAATTTATTATAATACGGAATATAAGCTTTTCTGCGTGAATATCCAAGGCTACTAGTACTGCATGATACCCCTATGTCCCTCCAGGGGGTCCTCCTGGTATCTTCTCTATGCGTTTCTGTACATCTGCCATGTCAGAGTTCTAAAAAACTCTCGCCTTGCTCTTTACAGACTGATATTATCCTCTGTTTTTCACGCAACCATCCTGGTTATTTTGCTGGATTGCATTCCTGCATCCTTTTAGCCCACGGAAATAGATTCTCCACATATCTGTCAAGTGGGTTTCACCCTCTTGTTATTGGTTGAATTTTTTCCCTTCATATTCCCCATGGGAATGTTCTTATGGGGCTTAGTAGTAGACATGTATCTTCAGACTTATTGTCATGTATGTAAATATCCCTATATATGCCTCTACATACATATGTCTGTAAGCTGTGTGTGCATAATTATGCCCCCACATATATATTGTGATAAGGAAGCTTATCATAGCTCAGGAAGGAGCTATAGAAAAGGTGAAGTGACTCTGAACAAGCAACCTGTCAGTTCTGGTAGAAATAAGAAAACAGAATTTTCCCATAAAAGACTACCAGTCCCAGAATGCACCAGGTTTCCAACAGCCATTAGAGGAGCTGAAGTGGGGAAACGTGTGTTCAATCAAGAGGGCTATGAGGTAATCCCTAAGCACTCATCTCAAAGGGCAGGGCCTGATTCAGCACAGCTGCGCTGTGCTAGGGTGGAGCACTCATCTAAGCAGAATAAAGGTAGAGTTTATTCTACAGAGAATTATCCTCAGTTTCATCTGGGAGATCCTCAGAATCAGCTTGGAGATCCTCATCTTGGACAGCTTCATCATCTGGAGGATCATCAGAAGCAGAAGCCAGACCGGACGGACAGAGAGGGCAAGAAACCCTTTGGAAGAAAGAAGAGAAAAGCATTTGGGAGGTCTAGAGGAGTCCAGAGCAGTACGTATACTGGGGGACATTCAAAAGGCCAGCATACACCATTGGACTGGGGAAAGCCAGAGGAATGGTGCTGCAGAGCTAGGAATCTCCAGACGGTACCTGTGAGGGAGACGGCTGCACGTGGAAGGGACCCTAGGACCCGTGCCAGAAGGTATGTGAAGAGAGATCCAGTGTCCAGGGATCTGGATTGGAAGGCTGGACATAAGAACTGGACTACATACTGGCCAGGCTATTTAGAGAGGAACTCTAACAGCAATGGAAGCTCAGGTATGAACACTGATCTATGCCCTAGTTATAACCTTGAAAGACAGCAGGGAAACAAGTATTCTCCTGAGAGTGCTACATTGAGAAATTCCTCTGTGCCAGTCCATGATATTGAACCCATGATTGTTGAAGAAGGGGGAGCGGTCTTAAATACAGGCTGTGAATATATGGATTGCTCTCTGTCTAAACTCCTTTGGTAATTTACTGTTACAAAGTACAAGAACCATCACAAAGAAATACAAACTTGTTCTTTAATCTACTCAGAAAAGCTCCTGAGTAGGATTTTTAGCCACGCAGTAGAAAGCAAGCCAGCTAAGGGGTTTCAGCTGGGTAACTGCTAGCAATTGAGCCTTACCTAATTGCTTGTGAGCTCTGAGGGAATCACTTCTGAGTCTATGTGTGAAGATATAAGAAGTTAACCTGAAAAGAACAGTTTTTCCCTTCTTTGTGGGTTTTGCTTGTTGTTTAGAGCACTGCTAAGAAAATATTAGCTAAAGCCTACAGAAAAGACCAGTTTGTTACCAACCAGGTCTTTATTCTTTTCATTTGATTGCCTGACAAGTTCAGCTGTTGTTTTCCTGATTTTGTTTTTCTAAGTTTAACACTGAAAGCAAGTATCCTGTTTTATGTGCTACCAAGCATATCTGTGTTGGGAGAAATAACCCCATAAATAAATATCTTATTGGCTTTACACTCAAGCACAACTAATTATTGTGAGCAGCTGTGTCTGGTGTGAATGGACTGCATTTCCCACAATCCCTTGCAAATCATATTGATATATGCACTTGCCAAGACTGTGAACATTCTCACCCAGGCAGCCGTCTGACAATATATATATATATCTTGATACATCTCTCTACATCTATCTAGATATACATATATCCCTATCTATCTATATATATGTATCTGTTGAGAGGTTTTTGTAGGTCGATATGTATTCCATACTATCTCCCTCACTGTCTATGCTATAGCAATTTCTACCTTTTTAGGGGTTACAGACAGTGGTCTTCAGTTTTCATACTGTTCCTTAGTATGTGGGGGCTGTTATACACAAAACCACTACTGTGGTGATAACAGCTTCCGCTTTGCTCTAGGTCTCCCTATCCTTGAAGCATCAAGCTTCAGTATCTTTCCTATCTCTCATCAGCTAGGAAAGACAGTGTACATCTTCATTATTTTTGAGTACACATTTGTTCTCCCTGGGAATATGGGCTTTTTTCCATACCTCTTCTTCCCTCCAGGACTGGGCTAGTTGAACAAATTGGTCAGTCTTCTTCTTTTAGGCCTCAATGTTAATAACTCTGTACCTAAAAGAGTTTTCAGCTTTTTCCCATAAAGCTTTCCATTGAAGACCTGCCGTTCTAATCCTACCCCAGTTGACACCTGGATCACCTACTAATTCCAGGTCTGGACCTTCATCCTCACTGCTGTGAGGTCACCTTGAGGATTCCGCTACTGAATCTCCAGTAGACTCCACCACGCTCTCTACTTCCTACAATCCAGTAGGTAAGCTCCATATTATAATTGTTCATTAAATAATTTTAATGGTACTTATCATACATACCAAGGAGTCCTCTCTGTAGTCCTTAGGTTCGCTGTTTTTCCTTACAGCTCCTCTCTCCTCAACTCCTACCCTCCATCCCTCATGGGATGCCGGAGATTCCTGTGTGGAAAATGCACTCCTGATCCAGGGACACGCATTTTATGGGATCTCCCCCTGGCATCTATAGCTAGGGAGTCCCCATATGTGAAGACTCATTCCTGCTTGTTCTTGGAGATAGCACAGTTACTTACCTGTAACAAGTGATCTCTGGGAACAGCAGGAATAAGTCTTCACAACCCACCCACCACCCCTAGGAGTTGTATCTATCTATCTATCTTCCTTTCCTCTTTCTCTCCTTTGTCTCAGCTATGAAACTCAACTGAGGAGAGGCAGTGGAAAAGGCGGGAAGTCAGTGCGCAGGCGCGAGGGATGCTCCCAAAAGCTTTCTGATTGGAAGCTGGGGAGCATTCCCGTGTAGGCTCCGTCGGTACCGACGTACCCATATGTGAAGACTTATTCCTGCTGTTCCCAGAGATCACCTGTTACAGGTAAGTAACTGTGCTTTCTACCTCAACGTCAGATTTTTGGCTTTTCTGCACATGCTTTGAGATTTCCTACACTTAGAATTACACTAGAGGTTTCTAATTCACACAGCCAGTATGTTATATGGTAAGGATTCTTTTGAGACTAGTTTCAACGTTCTACCTCAGTCAGATATTTGGCTTATCTCCAGGAACAAGCAGGAATGAGTCTTCACACGTGGGAGACGTCGCCGACGGAGCCCGCACGGGAATGCTCCCCAGCATCCAATCAGAAAGCCTTTGGGAGCATCCCCCGCGCCAGCGCGGTGGCTTCCCGCCCTTCCTACTGCCTCTCCCCAGTTTTTCGTTTTCCGCGGAGCAGGCAGGACGTCCCTCCTGCCACCGCAGAAATTTTTTCCTTTGTTCTTGTTTCTGTAGTCACGGCTTTTTCCCGCCGACGGTGGCACCTCCGTGCCCCTTTCTTTCTTTCTTTTCAATTAATTTTCATTTAAATTTCATTTATTTTTGGTCGCCTGGAGGGACCCTCCCCTCTGGGCGCCGAGGCCTACCGGGCTTACAGCATGGAGCCTTCTTCTCCCCAGCAGTGCCCTCACTGCGGGGACTTTATTTTCCAATTGGACTCCAATGCCTGGTGCCTCTCCTGTTTGGGGCCTGACCCTTCTTTCCCGGATCCCCCGGGCTACAGTGTCGGGAGAAGACCCTCCCTTTTTCGGATATCCCTCGACGACGTCTTCGCGCCCAACGTGCTGTTGTCGGGTTGTTCTTCTCTCCAGGATCAGGTATCCACACAACAGTCTGTTAAGACTAGCCGAGTCTTGAGGGGCGAGTCTCATGCGCGGCATGGCGACAGCTCCAGCCGACCCCTCAAGTCCCCCTTGGCTAATATACCCCGGCGGGAGTCCTCGGGCTCCAAAGCATTTACGGGGTTTCGGGATGTTCCTGAGGTTCGCTCCTCACAGAACATTCCCGAGCCATGCCCGAGGGAGGTACCCGCTTCGAGCGGTGCCGATTCCCCGGCATCGGCGTCGAGTGTTCCACTCTTCGCCAGGGATCGTCAGCTGGTGTCCTCGGCGCCTTCGGGGCCGATTGACTCGACCGGGTCTGACCTCCCTACATCCCAGCCATGCTCAGGTGTGGTATCCGCTTCGGGCGGTAATGAGACCCCGGCATCGGCGTCGGTGTCGAGCGTTCCGCTCCTCACCGAGGATCGTCGGCTGCTGTCCTCGGCGCTTCCGGGGTCGATCGACTCGGTCCAGCCTGGCGTTCCTCCATCACTGCCATGCGCGGGGGTGGTACCCGCTACAAGCGGTACCGAACCCTCGACGTCGGCATTGGTGTCGAGCGTTCCTCTCCTCACCAGGGATTGGCGGCTGCGGTCCTCGGCGCCTCCGGGGCCGACTGACTCGCGCCGGTATGGCGTCCCTATGGGGGTAGTATCCGCTTTGGGCGGTGCCGACCCGTGGGCGTCGAGTAACCCGCACCCCACCGGGGATCGCCAGCCGCTGCCCTCGGCACCGCTGGGGCCGATCGGCTCGACACAGACTGGCCCTGCGTTCCGGCCATGCGCGGAGGTGGTACCCGCTTCAAGCGCGCCGGCGTCGATGGTTCCACCCCTCGCTGGTGATGATCTCCTGGCCTCACTCCCCTCGGAGCCGCTCGCTTCGACCTGGGCTGGGTCGCCGGTATCCCAGCCCTGCGCAAGGGTGGTACCGGTTTTGAGCAGCGCCACTTTGCCAGCGACGGCAGGGGCGTCGAGCTCAAGGGACCGCCATCAACCTTCCCCGGGGACCTCGGGGTGTGTCGACCAGCACACGGACGACCCCCCGGCATCGACGCGGCCGTCGAGGGCCTCGCCCTTTCCTAGAAAAGGAGCCTCGGGGTCTTCGATTGCCTCGATCCCACCGCAGGGGCTTTGCACTCCCCCCCCCCCCCGCAGGGACTCGTCGTCGGGTGACCTGGGTCCCCTCGGGAATGGGCTGTATGCCCCGGCAGGCTTTCCCTCCGGGTAGGACGGGTTCGAGAGGGGGCCCGGCATCGGGCAGCGCCCGCCGATCGACATCAGCGCCGGCGTCAGATGACCCCCTCTCCACCGAGCACCGTCCTCGGGGGCCCTTGATGCTCGCGGCACCGGTCGGCGCGGTTCCGATCCACGCTCCGGGGTCTCCACCACCGGCGCGGTCGCTCCCGCCGGGGTCCTCGAGGAGGGAGTCGATCTCCTCGCTCGGTTCGATGCCCAGCCTGGAGTTGTTGTCCAGCCTTGAAAGCCTGGCCACTGCACGTCTCGGGATCGGCCCCTGTCCCCTCCCGCAACGCAGAGCAGAGACCGCTGGCCCCTGCCCTCCGGTGGCCGCGGATTCGCTCCAGTCACGGGGGGAAGCGCCGCCCCCGGGTTCGGGGCCGAGGCCGATTCCTGCGGCGCCGTCGGTGCCATCGACCCCTTCGATGCCTAGCTTGGAATCAATTCCAGGAGCCGACGACACCATGTTGACTGCCCCGACCCGGGTCGGTTGGTCCCCTCCTCTGCCCAGCGGGCATCGGCCCGAGCGGCAGTGCCCTGGCGGCCTCTCCCGCCATAACTGCTCCAGCAGAGCCGCCTTTTCAGGATTTCCTCCTTGACATGGCGGACTTGCTGACCATCCCTATCCCGGACCCGAGCCCAGGCCCTGCGGAACAGGCAGCCGTGATGCTTCCTCTGCATCCCTCCCTGCAGGATCTCCTGCTGGGGGCTTGGCGGTCGCCTTTGAGGGTTCCGGCGCCGTCGACTGCGATGCAGGCTCTGTACCGGGTGCCTCCATCCCCGGGGTTTCGGCAGCACCAGCTTCCACATCGGTCCATTGTGGTGGAATCGGCGCTGAGGAAGGCCGGAAGCAAGAAGAAGCATGCTTCTCGCTCTCCAGGCCGCGCCTCGAAGACGCTAGATACTCTAGGACCTCAAGCCTTCCAAACGTCTATGCTGGCGGCCAGAATTATTTCATATATATTTTATATTCGGGAGGTCACCGAGAGGTTATCTCGGTTATTCCCCTTCATATCTACAACCAGGCAATGGTGATGCCTCACTTTGACTATGCCAATTCCATTCTGCATGGTCTACCAAAGAGTGCACTCCTCCCATTGCAGATAGCAATGAACACTGCAGCAAGGACCCTATACGGAGCATCCAGAAGAGACCATATTACCCCTATCCTAAAAGATCTACACTGGCTCCCTGTTCACAGCAGAATCACTTTTAAAATACTGACAATGACATTCAAAGCCATTAACAACTGCACATCTAGCTCCCTCTCCGAACTTATCCGGCCCATCCCCCCCGCTAGACTGAGAAGAGCTGCTGCTGCCAACACCTTATGCCTCCCAAAAGCATTCACCAAATGTAATAAGGCTACAGGAAACCGAGCCTTTGCACTTTATGCCCCCCATTGCTGGAACGTGCTTCCAGCAAACATCCGAGCTATAAACAGCCTCTCTCAGTTCAGGAAGGAGCTGAAACATTACCTCTTTCTTCAGCACTTCAACTCTGAAGAAATCACATAACCAACCACTGTTCACTCCTCCTTTATCCCCTCTTCCTTAATATCACTCCTGTGCCCCCAGCAAATTAGCCTTTAACATGCTAACATACGACAGTACCCCTCAAGCCATGTTTACGATGAAAATGCCTAGTTGATATCTTACTACTGTTATCAACCTGTATATAATCCCATATTGTATATAGTTCCACGATGTATATTGTTAGCCTGTGTTCCATGTTCAATACCTGTTCAATGTAAAATGTGTGCAATTCCCTGTTCAATGTAAAACGAAGTATGGCTTTTCCTGCTGTGCGAGTTTGTTGCCTGTGAACCGCGCTGATGGTAAATAGCGCGGTATAGAAAAACTATAAATAAATAAATAAATAAATAAACCAAGGCCTTTGAATATTCCCTGCATTTTTATCGCTGCAGGAATATCTCCGGGTTCCTTTCTCGTGCTTCTCTGGACTCCTTCCGGTCGGTCAGCAGAGCCTCTGCTGTTGCCATTAGAGCACGCCGTACAGCATGGTTGCAGGCGTCCGAGTTGTGTAGACGGGCACAGCACAACCTGGGTAATTCTCCCTGCGACGGAGATCACCTCTTCAATAGCGAAGCCTTACGTCAAGTCGCACAGTGCTTCGCTAACCTTCCCAGAGTTAGCAGCCAGCCTAGGGCCCGGCTCCCCCCCGGCGGTGGTAAACGCCTCTCCAGACCCCCCTTCCCTAGGAAGAGGAAATGTCAGCCCTCCGCCCACCCTCCAGGCGCGCCCAAGCAAGGGACCTCTCACCCCGGGTTGATGTCCCCGGGCCCGCGCCAGGACTCTCATACTAAGCATTTTTAGGCTCAGGTGGGCGGCTGCCTGCACTTAACCTCCTTACCAGAAGTTTAAAATCGAGCTCTACTCTGGGGCTCGTTCTGTTGACAAATGGTTCGGGGACTTATCTAGGCGTTCAGGTATTCTCCTCCGTGGGAAAGAGAGACCACCTTACTCCGTGATAGCTATGGCCCACGGTCACCCTACTTACTCTTCGGTACGTCCCCGAACCCCTCTCAGCCAGTGTTCCCTTGCTGATTGCTTCCGTACTGGAATTCCCCTTCCAGCCGCTATAGTCCCCCAATACTTACCAGGGACTATACCCTCATGTCCCCCGATTGTGCGGGGGACGAGTTCTGCGTGCAGGTCCTGGGGACACATATAGGGCCTCCAACCCCTGAGGCGTTCTACCGGACTGATGTTATCCTCCGTCCCCCACGCTACCGCGCTCTTAGCTCGCCGATCTGCCCTTGCCCTCCGGAAAGGGATTCCTCTGACGGATTTTGAGGCCACCTCTCCAGGTGGACGTTCTGGGGATTGATGGCAGATCCGCCTTACCAGGGTGCTGCTCATGGAGGTAGGCCCCCCGGCGTACCTGCGTTAGTACCGGAGGGGGCGTCCCCATGTCCACCGGCTTAGATATACTAAATATCACCTGCTTGATAGGCGCCTATTGGGGGATGCCCACAGTACCTGTGTTCTACCGCCTTTTTCCCCCTATGGCCTACGGAGTCCCTCACCCCCCTCCCCGGGGGTCCGGCCAGTCCGCCTGCCTATTCCTCGATCTGCCCGCGGACTGGTGGTACCCTACTGCTGTGAAGTCAACAGCTCCTTTTTTCAGTTAGGTCCTCTTCCCGGAGGTCCGGACCCTTGTCTCCCTATCTCTCGCTAGGGCAGACTGTGTACTCCTTCTGCTCTGGGGTACACCTCTATTCTTCTCCGGGATAGGCTGTCTAGTTCGGCCTGTCTTCCACTGTTAGTCCTCTGAGTTATGGACTCTACTCCTAAGGGAGTGCTCAGCTTGCATTAAGCCTCCTGGAAGACCTGCCGTCCTTCTCCTGACCCAGCTGATGCCTGGATCTCATGGCCTTCCGGATTTGGAACTTCTTCCTCGCTGTGGTGAAGTTTCCTTGATGACCTCGCTACTGCGTCTACAGTGCCTTCATCACAGGACTACTTCCGACAACCCGTTGGGTAAGCTATACAGTGTTCTAAACCATTAATTCTTTAAAACTTAATGGCTGGTAAGCTCTATATGGTACTAGGTCATTTACTCGTTAAATGCTTAATGATACTCTTCATGCACCCCTCTGACTACTCTCCCGTAGCCTGGGGTTTTTTTTTCTGTATCTTAATGGTACCTGTTCTGCACTCTAAAGACTTTCCTCCATAGTCTTTAGATTCGCTGTTCCTCTACAGCTTCCTCTATTCAACTCCTGCCCTCCATTCCTCAGGGGATGCCGGGGATTCTGGTTGGGCAAATGCCATCCCGTCCTGGGCTGCGCTTATGGGATCTCCCCGGGCATCCTTAGCTAGGGAGTCCCCACGTGTGAAGACTCATTCCTGCTTGTTCCTGGAGATAGCACAGTTACTTACCTGTAACAGGTGATCTCCGGAACAGCAGGAATTAGTCTTCACAACCCGCCCACCTCCCCTAGGAGTTGTATCTCTATTTTCTCTATTCCTTCCTCTCCTCTCCTTCTGGCTCAGCTATGAAACTCAACTGGGGAGAGGCAGTAGGAAGGGCGGGAAGCCACCGCGCAGGCGCGGGGATGCTCCCAAAGGCTTTCTGATTGGATGCTGGGGAGCATTCCCGTGCGGGCTCCGTCGGCGACGTCTCCCACGTGTGAAGACTAATTCCTGCTGTTCCGGAGATCACCTGTTACAGGTAAGTAACTGTGCTTTCTGCACATGCTTTGAGATTTCATACACTTAGAATTACACTAGGGTTTTCAAATTCACACAACCAGTATGTTATATGGTAAGGATTCTTTTGACACTAGTTTGAACGTTCTAGCTCAAAGTCAGATTTTTGGCTTTTCTGCACATGCTTTGAGATTTCCTACACTTGGAATTACACTGGAGGGTTCTAATTTACACAGCCAGTATGCTATATGGTTTTGTTTCTTTTGCGACTAGTTTCAGCGTTCTACCTCAAAGTCAGATTTTTGGCTTTTCTGCACATGCTTTGAGATTTCATACACTTAGAATTACACTAGGGTTTTCAAATTCACACAGCCAGTATGTTATATGGTAAGGATTCTTTTGACACTAGTTTGAACGTTCTAGCTCAAAGTCAGATTTTTGGCTTTTCTGCACATGCTTTGAGATTTCCTACACTTAGAATTACACTAGGGATTTCTAATTCACACAGCCAGTATGTTATATGGTAAAGCTTCTTTTGAGACTAGTTTCAACGTTCTAACTCAGTCAGATTTTTGGCTTTTCTGCACATGCTTTGACATTTCATACACTTAGAACTACACTAGGGGTTTCTAATTCACCCAGTCAGTATGTTTAATGGTAAGGCATCTTTTGAGACTAGATTGAACGTTCTAACTCAAAGTCAGAGTTTTGGCTTTTCTGCATATGCTTTGAGATTTCATACACTTAGAATTACACTAGGGGTTTCTAATTCACACAGCCAGTATGTTAAATGGTAAGGCATCTTCCTGATCGTCTCTCCGGGCCAGTCCAGGAACAAGTGTGTCAACCTTCTCCAGCAACTGAGGACTGAAATCTTAAACTTTGAAGAGCTGGCATCTGGTTCCCTCTGCTGGCCACTGTCAGTCTTTTCAGTCCTCAGCAGCTGAAGGACGTGTTCCTGGCTGGCTCCCACCTTCAGATGTTCAAGGCTTGGCAATTTTTATTTCTTTCGGTTTATTTTTGTGAACTTTCAGCAGTGGTACTGAGCAGGGGGTCCTAGCAGGGTCCCTTCCAGTGGCGATTGCAGCCGACAAATTTTAGCAGCGCTCAGAGGCACGGAGCTGAAGAGGCAGAGCCTGTCTCAATTTCAGCTCCGTTTAGTAGAGCAGAGAGTAGTGCGGTGCTGGGAGCCCCAGATACCTTCTTGCTGCCTCCGGTGTTCAGCTTCCTTCCCCACTAGCAGTGGGTGCCAGGAGCTGAAGGAGAAGAATCATTTCTTATTCAGGTTAGTCATTTTTCAGCTTGTTGTTAGTTTTGTGTGTGCCGGCGGCCATTTTCTTTCTTTTCAGTCAGCATTTGTTTTTCCCGCGGCGGTTTCTGAGGGGCCGGTTTGACGGTGGTTTTTCTTCCTCCGATTTTGCTTGGTATTTCAAGTTTGCTTTGGGTTTGCTCCGGTGGGCGTAAGGGCCTCTCGGGCATAGATCCTGCCTTAGAAGCAGGCCTTTGAAGCGGTTCCTTTTTGGCGGGAACGGCAGCCCGGGCTGCTGCAGCTCCAATAGCCTTGGCTCTTCAGGAAAGATATCAGATAACATAAGGAAAGGGCGAAGGCTATCCTATTCCTAGGTAAAGTGAGGAAGTCTTTACCTCTGGCGCCCTTTTATCTGTCCTAGCAGGGCAGTTGAAAAAAAAAAATTGTCATAATACTAACGATGGGCGATTAAAGGGCAGCTCTAGTGCTGTACACCTCCGGGGCTTTAGCTGGTTTGCTTCTTTTGGCTTCTTGAGGCAGAGCCTGCCTCACAAGGGAATTAGTCTCCGGAGCAGAGGGCTCAGGCCTGGGAGTCCCAGTGTCCTCCTCCTTCCCATTCCGTTTCGCGGCCTCACCGGCTTCCCGCTAGCGGCAGCGAAGCGCGGACGTTTACTGCTGTTGGTGCCAGCAGGTAAGAGGGCACATGGGTAGCACAGCTTTCGCCGCCGCGGGTAGCAGGGAAGCACGATAGTTCTTCAGCGCTTCTCTTGTTTCATCGGTCAGTTGTTTCTGCGGCAGGACGAATTGGTTTCTTTAGTCTGGCTTCTTCCTGAGGTTAAGGCCTCAGGGGAGTTGTTGGCGCCGTCTCCCAGCTCCTTAGGATGGGAACGACGGCCATTTTGGCTGAGCCAGCCGTGTCCCGCGCAGCCAGACAAATCACAAAAGAAGCGGTCTAAGGTCCACCAGGCTCCTTCGTCAGAGGAGCACAAGCAGATGCCTTTGCCTTCATTAACCGAGGCTTTGGGCTCCTTTTTCTCCCTGGATTACATTTTATTCTCACAGTGCGGCTTCAGACAGTCTGTTTGGGAGTCAATCCTTGGATCCTGGTCTGGCAGACCCGGGGGAGGGCACTTCTTCGAGGGAGATGGTGCTGGACACAGGTCTAGCAGCAGTGGAGTGTAGTTCCTTTTCTCCAGGGCCTGTCGACGGAGAGATCCTCTCCGAGCCAGCGGTAGATACCTGGCCGGGGCAGTTGGAAGAAGAAGACTTGGGGCCGGGCGAGGATCCCAATGTCTATAGAGTCTTTCGTAAGGGGAAGCTAGGGGAATAAATTACTTAGTCCCTCGCAGCCTTGAGTATGGTGCTTCCTCCTTGCCAGACATGTCCAGAGACTCTGAGGTCAAATTTTTTTCTGTTTTATTTTACCCTGCCTCAGGCTTATTGTGTGAAGCAGCTGCAGGCTCAGGACGAGTCCTCTGGGCCTGGTGCTGCGCAGGTCTCTCTGCCTAGGCCTGCTCTGACCGATCCGAGGGAGGGCCCATCGGCAGGTGGCCGAGGAACGAACTTTGCTACGGCTCTCCTTAGTCAGCCTATTTCAGGGCTCCTACGGATGGAATACGGGGAGCTCCTCTCGGATCCAGGGTTGGATTGGCCTTCCGACGGGGACGAAGCTGGGTTTGGATCCACTGAAGATCCCAGTAGGTTTCGGATCTTTAAATAGGAGGTACTTGGACCACTCATTACCCAGGCGTTAGCGGTGGCCACAGAGTGGTGCAACAGACACAGCCGGTGCCTCTAAAACCAGAGGGTCACAGGTTCAAATCCCAGCTGGGGCTCCTGCCAACCCAGTCCCCATAGTTTATCTTGATTATGGCCTTACCGGTGTCCCCAGATGGGCCTTTAGAGGATCCGCTTCTTCAAGGCTTCAAGTCTGGCCACAGGTGCTCCCTGGGCGCAGGATAAAGCGGCAGATGGTGGAGTCGGAATGGGAATGCCCGGAGGCTTCCTTGCAAGGGGCACGGATTATTGGTCGCTTATATCCACTGCTGCAGGAGGAGGTAGACTTTTTCGCGCTTACCTAAGGTGGATGCCTTCGTGGCGGCGGTCGCTAATAAAACCGCTATCCCGGTAGCAGGTGGTGCCGCTCTAAAGGACATGCAGGATAGTAGATTACAGACTCGCTTGGAGCAGCCTTTTGCGTCTTGTGTTCTGTTGCTGAGGCGGCTGTATGTGCAGCTTCTGTTTCCGGAGCCTCTATTCGCTGGGTTCGGGGGGATTCACTTTCCCACTCCGGGCCGGCGGCAAGTGCTCTCCTTGAGTCAGCGGCGGCTTATATGGCCGATCCCTTCTACGCTCTAGTGCGTTTTTCAGCGACTTCCATAGCGACGGTGTTCGAGACCCAAGTCGGGCTACTTTTCCTGCCGGTAAGCAGGGTGTTGACATCTTGTCATCGATGCGGACCCTCTTGCTTCTCCGAGCGTCGACTGCGTGGCGCTATCCGCTGCTCCTCGGTTCCATGGCGTCGAACTTCGACCGCGTTCTGTGGGCAAGAGCCCACATGCAGACATTGCAGCGAGCATTGTTATTGCGCTGGAATCCTCAAGAATTTCCCATGGCATGCCGGTTGCCCCGATTGAACGCCGTTTCCGACAGTTTCCAGTGGTGGCTGGATCCGATTCATCTGAGTGCGGGGTTTCCCTTACGTCAGCCCGACTAGGTGTTGGTTACGACAGATGCCAGTCTCGTCGGTTGGGGAGGTCTTTGTCAGGCGACCTTTGCACAGGGGCTTTGGCCGCCAGAGCTCCGGTGTTCTTCCCTACATCTGGTAGGGTTCCGGGCAGTGTTCTAGCGCTGCAGAATTTTTCTTCCTCTGATACCAGACGAAGCGGTGCGTGTTTTCAAAAGCGGAAGTAAGGATGTGGTTGAAAACTACAGGCCGGTTAGTTTAACTTCGGTGGTGAGTAAATTATTGGAAACGCTGCTGAAAGAGAAAATAGTGAGGTTTCTGGAGTCCAGCGGATTACAGGATCCGAGGCAGCATGGATTCACCAGAGGCAGGTCTTGTCAGACAAATCTGATTGATTTCTTTGACTGGGTGACCAGGGAGTTGGACCGAGGGAGAGCTCTAGATGTGGTGTATTTAGATTTCCGTAAAGCCTTTGACACTGTTCCTCACAGGCGACTTATAAACAAACTGAGCACCCTAGGGATGGACCCTAAAGTTACTGCTTGGGTTAGAAATTGGTTGGGTGGGAGGCGACAAAGAGTACAAGTAAATGGAGCTCACTCTGAGGAGAAGGATGTTACCAGTGGTGTGCCCCAAGGGATGACACCCTTGGTCTGATTCTTTTTAACATCTTTGTTAGTGATATAGCGGAAGGGCTGTCGGGTAAGGTTTGCCTCTTTGCGGATGATACCAAAATCTGCAATAGAGTAGACACCCAGGAAGGGGTAGATAACATGAGGAGGGATCTAGCTAAGCTTGAAGAATGGTCTAGAATTTGGCAGCTGGGATTTAATGTTAAAAAATGTAAGGTCATGCATTTGGGCTGCAGCAATCCAAGGGAGCAATACAGTATAGGAGGTGAAGTACTTTTGTCCACTAAAGAAGAGCGGGACCTAGGCGTGGTTGTGTCTGATGATCTTAAAGTAGCTAAACAGGTAGAAAAGGCGACGGCAAAAGCTAGAAGGATGCATGGGTGCATACGGAGAGGAATGGCTAGCAGAAAAAAGGAGGTGATAATGCCTCTGTATAAGTCTTTGGTGCGACCTCATTTGGAGTATGGTGTGCAATTCTGGAGACCGCACCTTCAAAGGATGTGAACAGGATGGAGTCAGTGCAGAGGGTTGCTACTAAAATGATTAATGGGCTTCATTATAAAGCATATGAGGACAGACTTAAGGATCTTAATATGTACACCTTAGAGGAAAGGCGGGATAGAGGTGATATGATTGAGATGTTTAAATACCTCCGTGGCATAAATGTTCAGGGAGAGAGAGCCTCTTTCAATTGAAAGCAAGTTCTGCTACGAGGGGACATGGGATGAGGGTGAAGGGAGATAGATTCAGGAGTGATATGCGGAAATATTCTTTACGGAAAGAGTAGTGGATCCATGGAATAGTCTCCCAGTGGAGGTGGTAGAGATGAGGACAGTAACTGAATTCAAAAAAGCATGGGACCAACACAGAGGATCTCTAAAGGTAAAAAGTGGACTGTTGTAGTTATAGAAGGACAGACTAGATAGGCCATGTGGTCTTTTTCTGTCATCATGTTTCTATGTTTCTCAGAATAGGCGGTGGCGGTGTCCTATCTCTATCATCCAGGCGGAACTGGCAGCGCGGAGTTGTTGCAGCGGAGTCTGCAGCTCATTTCAGGGGCAGCAGTGCTTTTCATAGCCTGTCAGCGGCCCGTGTCGCAGGTCGAGTAAATGTCCAAGCGGATTTCCTCAGCAGGCCTGTGGTGGATCCCGGAGATGGGGCGCTGAACGCTGCGGTGTTTCACGATCTGACCATGCAGCCGATGATAGGTTTTCTTGGTTGCCTTCTGCACTGCCAAAGCTCCTTGGGGTTTGCGCAGGGGGCGCATGTCGGAAGGTCTCGACGGTCTGGTGCAGCCATGGCCAACGGGGGGTCCACTTTATGTGTTCCCCCCATGGCCAATGATCAGCAGAGTGATTCGGAGAATGGCGGGTCGCTGCGGACTAGTAATTCTCATTGCACCGGATTGGCCCAGGAGGGCGTGGTATGCGGATCTTGTGCGTCTTCTCGTTGAAAAGCCTTGGAGGTTTCCCTTGAGGGAGAATCTTCTGTTTCAGGGGCCTCTGCTCATGCCCGAGGTGGATCGCTTCGCTCTTACGGCTTGGCTCTTAAAAGGGACCAGTTGGCTCTTAAAAGGGACCAGTTGATCCGGACAGGATATCCCCTTCGGTCAGAGCCACTGGGTTGCGGGCTCGCAGGCGTTCCACGTCCCTAGCTTCTGTTCGGGTATGGCGTCTTTCTGGTTTTTGGTGCAGAGATCGGTACTCCGGCCTCACGATGCCTTGGTTCCGAACGTGCTGTCGTTTCTTCAGGATGTTTTGGATAAGGGCTTGGTCCTCCGCCCTATCCGGGTGCACTTGGCGACATTCGCTTCCTTTCAGGGTTCGTCGGGCAGCTCATCCAGCTGTGCTTCGTTTTCTTTCGAGCAGTTCAGTACTTTCGTTCCCCTCTTCGCGGTGTGCTTACACCGTGGAATTTGAATTTGATGCTTGAGGCGTTGCGCGACCTCCTTTTCGCCCACATAGCGATATCTCGCTCAGGGAACTTTCTTGGGAAATGCCCTTCTTGGTGGCCTTGTGTCCCAAGCTCTATCGGGTAGGGCTCCCTATCTGCATTTTTTGGACGACTGAGTGCTGTTGCGGACGGTTCCCTCCTTTCTTCCGAAGCTCTTCTCTACATTCTATGTCACTCCGTCTATCTCTCTCCCCTCTATTCGGGACAGGGGCGATCTTCCCATTGGCGACGTTCTCCGGAGATACCTCCGAAAAACTACGTCTTTCCGAGAGTCGGACTGGTTGTTTTCTTTGGGAAGGGCGCAGCCGCATCTAAGTCATCCATTGCTAGTTCGGTGAAGCAGGCGATTGTGATGTCCTATCAGGACGCGGGGAAGGTCCCTCCGGGGGGGTCTTCGTGCTTATTCTACGCGCAGCCAAGCGACATCTTGGGCGGCGTCTGCTTGGGTACCGCCGGTGATTTTGTCTCGGGTGGCTACGTGGTCGTCGCTTCACACGTTTGCGGAACATTACAGGCTAGATGTCTTGGCAAGGGGAAATGCCTGTGTGGGGGCGTCGGCCGTCATAGCAGGCCTGTTTGGTCCCTCCTGTGGTTAGGTACTGCTCTGGTACTTCCCACTTGTTCCTGGACTGGCACGGAGAGACGATCAGGAAACAGAAATTAGACCTTACCTGCTAATTGTCTTTTCTGGAGATCTCTCCGGGCCAGTCCAGGACCCACCCATGTTTTTCGTCGAATTTCAGTGTGGCGCGGGGCCTACGGATGCTATGTTGATGGCGGTGGAGTCCGCGCCATGGTTTTTAGAGAGTTGTTTCTGTTCTCGTTCATGGGTTGCGTTTTAACTCATTGGTTATTTTGTGCAAATCAAAAAAAAAAAAAGAACGAACTTGGCTTTTTGACTGTTAAGTCACATAGAAGCGGGGCTGCTGCGGTTTCGTACTTCCTATCAGCCTCACGGAAAGCTACCATTTTTTGTTATTTTCCCTATTTTTTCTAGTTTCTTTTGGTTATTGGGCACTACTCTTCATCTGCTTTGTTAAGGTTAGACTGACAGTGGCCAGCAGAGGGAGCCAGATGACAGCTCTTCAAAGTTTAAGATTTCAGTCCTCAGTTGCTGGAGAAGGTTGACAACCCACTTGTTCCTGGACTGGCCCGGAGAGATCTCCAGGAAAGACAATTAGCAGGTAAGGACTAATTTCTGTTTTTGAGACTAGTTTGAACGTTCTAACTCAAAGTCAGATTTTTGGCGTTTCTGCATAAGCTTTGAGATTTCATACACTTAGAACTACACTAGGGGTTTCTAATTCACACAACCAGTATGTTTAATGGTAAGGCATCTTTTGTGACTAGTTTGAACGTTCTAACTCAGTCAGAATTTTGGATTTTCTGCATATGCTTTGAGATTTCATACACTTAGAACGACACTAGGGGTTTCTAATTCACACAACAAGTATGTTTAATGGTAAGAATTACACTAGGGGTTTCTAATTCACACAGCCAGTATGCTAAATGGTAAGGCATCTTTTGAGACTAGTTTGAACGTTCTAACTCAAAATCAGATTTTAGGCCTTTCTGCATATACTTTGAGATTTCATACACTTAGGAGATTACACTACAGTTTTCTAATTCACACAGCCAGGATATTTAATGGTAAGGCATCTTTTGAGACTAATTTGAACGTTCTAACACAAAGTCAGATTTTTGGCTTTTCTGCATATGCTTTGAGATTTCATACACTTAGAACTACACTAGGGGTTTCTAATTCACACAGCCAGTATGTTAAATGGTAAGGCATCTTTTGAGACTAGTTTGAACGTTCTAACTCACAATCAGATTTTTGGCTTTTCTGCATCTGCTTTGAGATTTCATACTCTTTGAACGTTCTGTGTGAATTAGAAACCCCTAGTGTAGTTCTAAGTCCCGAGGGCGCGGGCAGGGTCCCGGCGACGGAGTGTAACTGGGTGCACGGCCCGGCGCGGACCCTGCTCGCTCCAAGAAGGAAGGGGAGGGGCAGCGTGGGGGGTGCGTACAGCACGCCGCGTCATGGCGCGGTGCATTTTTTGAAGGGATTGGCTCCGCTCGAGCGTGCTAGAGCGGAGCCAATCAGGAGGGGTCCGGCCATGTGCTACAGCGTGCGCGGGGGGCGCGCGAGAGCACACGTGGCCGGACGGGAAGGCAATCGGATCGTTGTCTTCAGTCCTGGAGTCCGTTGGAGTCAGCTCTGAAGGCAGCTTCGGTTCTCTGTTGGTGCTGGCAGGCGGGTCATCTGCGGATCGCTGGTCAGGAGTCAGCATTACATCGGAGCTGGAGTCGGAGTTGGGCGCTCGTATTCCATCAGGAGAGTGGTGAGGTGACGCGAGTGCGATTTCTGATTACTCTGAGTGCTGGGGGGGCGCCGCTGGGTTACAATAAAAAAAAAAAACCCTTTCAAAGAAATAAAGTTTTTCTTGACTGCTTTTAGGGCTGACATTTATGGCTGGAAAACAGGCTGGAAAAGGTCGGGGGAGGTGCTGCGCCGCTGTGGGCCAGCCGGTGGGGAGACTCAGAGGCCGGGGTTTGTCCAGGGCTGGACGGTCTGGCCAGCAGGGGGCGAGGAACAGTCTTAGTGCTGGCAGGGGTGTAAGAGGTGCTGCGAGGGAGCGGGGCAGGCTCTCTTTTCCAGGTAGGAGGGCTCGCAGGTCGTGCCAAGGGCAGGGTAGGGGTGTTGTGGGTGCTTTGGGCCAGGGAGCAGGGGGTTCTGGTGCTGGGGCTGAGGGGTCTTTGGGATCGGGTGCAGAGGCTGAATTAGGGTCCAGGGCAGAAGCTGAGCAGAGGGTTGGCATTGGCAATAGGGGGCATGGTGTGGAAGGGGGGGGGCGAGCCCTAGGTATGCCGGGTTGGCAGGAACAGGCTGTGGCGTGGGATCTCCTATAGGGCATCTGGTTTCCCCTGGGGGATATGGTACTACTGATCAGCAGATGGTGTGGGATCACTGGATGCGTGGGGGGCAGGGATCTTCCAGAGCGGACTGGGCTGGGGCTTGGCAACCGGCTTGATCCCCCGCTGTTCCCTCTTTTGGTTTCCCCTTTTTCTCTCCGCAGGTTCCTTTTCTGTCTGTGCCTGGAAGCGGGCCGTCTACAATGTTGTCACCGGCCGCTGTGAATGTTGATGCGGGAGCGGTCCCTTCCAGCGGGACTTCAAGGGATGCGGATCGGCCTCAAGGCGACTGTGGGCTCCAAAGGATTGCGACTTCCTCCCGTGCCTCTGACGCTCTGACTGCTGCTGACAGGACAGGAGAGTCAATGTTCATTGCAGGCGATGTGTCTGGCGGGAGTGGGTTGAGGGCTGAGACATCGCGACAGGCGCGCAAAAAAAGAAGGAAACATGGATGCCGTCATAGGCGTAGTTCAGACTCTTCCTCCTCATCGTCTACTGACTCGGCCGACTCATCGTTGGGCGAGGGTGGGTCCAGTGAGTTGATGCCTGGGCACGGTTCGTCGGGGACGCATGCTGGTGCAGGAGCGTCATTAGTCGCTTTATCGGAATTATGGGAAGGTGTACCGAAGAAGTTGTGGCGAAAAATTAGAAAGCGTAAGTATATTGATATTTTTCGCTTACTTGAGGGTCGTAAGCGTTCGGGAGATAGTAAGAAGAAGCGCAAGGAGGATGAGAAGGCGGGCCGTCTACAAAACGTTTCTAGGAATGTGGTGAATTGGGTTAGAGCTTTTTTGCGGCTGGCGAGTGTGTTGGGGTAACATTTCCCGGCGCAGTACGGTATGTTATTGTCGCATGCTGATTCGATTTTGGAGGCTTCTCAGGTGCACGAGGGTTGGTCGTGGTTAAATTATGATGAGAAGTTTCGCGACAAGATGGAAGAAAATAAGTTCTTGACATGGGGTACGCAGGACGTTAACCTTTGGTTAACACAGATGTCAGTGAAGGGCGGTGCATCTGGGGGGGGGTGGAAAGGGGGGGTCGGGGATGGGGGCTGTTGCGGGTCGTTCCTTTCGGGGGGGCGTTTCCCCTGTTCCGAGCAGACCTGTACCCAGCGGCGGGAGCGATGTGTGCTGGCGATTTAATAGGTCAGCCTGCCCCTTCTCGGATTGTAAATTCCGTCACGTGTGTTCGATCTGCGGTGGCCCCCATTCGGCAGCAAAATGCGTTAAAAAAGGGGCCGTCACTCCGCCTGGATCCAGTTCAAAATAGGCGTGTCCTTTTCGAGTTAGCTCCTTCTCCAATACGGGTTCCCCTCTTACATAGTTTGCTACATGGTTACCCGAAGAAAAGGGACAAGTTAATTTTGCAGTTAGGTTTTCAGTCAGGTTTCGTGGTTCCGATTCGGGGTTCTGTAGGATGCTCCACGGCTCGCAATTCCCCTAGTGTGCCGAGATGGGCAACGATTGTGCAGGAGAAGTTGGATTTGGAATTACGGTTGAGCAGAATTGCAGGCCCTTTCCGTCATCCTCCTTTCCCTGGTTTTGTGGTGTCCCCTTTGGGAATTGTCCCGAAGAAAGAACCGTGGAAGTTTCGATTAATTCACAATTTGTCTTGCCTGGCTGGGTTCTCTGTGAATGATTTTATACCCCGCGAATTCTGCACGGTTCATTATGCCTCTTTTGATGCGGCGGTGGAGTTAGTCAGGAGGGCTGGGAGGGGTTCCTTGATGGCCAAGGTAGACATTGAATCTGCCTTTCGTTTGTTGACAGTACACCCGTCTGCTTTCAGGTTTTTGGGTTTCCAATTCGAGGGTGAGTTTTATTTTGACAAGTGTATGCCGATGGGCTGTTCGGAATCTTGCTCTTATTTTGAGAAGTTCAGCACTTTCTTGCACTGGATGGTCACTAGGAGAGTAGGGTCCCCGGAGGTAGTACATTACCTGGATGATTTCCTGTTTGTTGGCCAGGCGGGGTCCCTGCGCTGTAGAGAGCTCTTGGATGGTTTCGTCGGCTTAGCCAGCGATTTGTGTGTACCCTTGGCCGAGGGAAAAACCGTTGGCCTGACGACGATTCTTACCTTTTTGGGTGTCGAATTGGATTCTGAAAAAATGGTGGCATGATTGCCGATAGAGAAGGTGGAGAAATTGCGGGTGCTCGTTGCTAATGCCTTATCCTCCGCTAAGTTGACCTTGAGGGAATTGCAGGCGCTCATTGGATCGGTCAACTTCGCTTGCAAGGTGATTCCTATGGGGAGGGTGTTTAGTCGGCGTTTGGCTGCTGCGACGGCAGGCGTGCTCAAGCCGCATCATCGCATTTGTGTGTCGAGAGTCATGAGGGAGGATCTGTGGATTTGGGATGTCTTTTTGCGTGAATTCAACGGGCTTTCTGTGTTTCGCGAGTCGGAGATCTCCAGTGAGGACTTGCAGTTGTTTACGGATGCAGCCTGTGGCATCGGTTTGCGGATCTACTTTGGTGCGGCTTGTTGTGCTGACAAGTGGCCGCAGGAATGGGTTGACAAGGGGTTATTGAGTAATATTACCTTTTTGGAGCTGTTTCCCATACTGGTAGCGATGGAGTTATGGCCGAATAGGTTAGCAAACCGCAAGGTGTTATGGTGGTGTGACAACGAGGCAGTAGTGGCCGTTATCAATCAGTATTCTCCGCGTTGCAGGCAGGTAGCGTCATTAATGCGTTTGGTTGTGCTGGCATGTTTGTGCTTGAATGTGGACTTGAGGGCTCGTTACATCCCAGGGCGTACTAATGAAATTGCTGATGCTCTTTCTCGTTTGCAGTTGGGACGATTTCGGTCCTTGGTTCCGGAGGCGGACGAGGAGGGCTCGTTGTCCCTTGGAGGCTGTGGAGCGTTGGCCGGCTGAAATGAAGAGCCTCCTCAAGAAGTCGGTGGCAGAGAGGACTTGGGCCGCTTATCACCGTGGTTGCGAGCGGGTTGTGGAATACCTTTATCAATTGGGTTGGGGTGGGGGGGAGCTGTCAGAGTATGTCCTGGGAGGGTATGTTGGTTGGGCTAAGGGTCGTGGGGTTACTAGATCGGCTGTTAAGATGCATCTTGCGGGGTTTGGATTTTTTGCCAAGGCGGCGGGTTTGGGATTGCCGGGCCGCGGATATTTAGCGCGTCAACTGCTTCAAGGGTGGGAGCGTTCTTTTCCTGGGACCGGTGACCACAGGCTGCCGATTACGCACGACTTATTGAGAAGGTTGTGTCAGGTGCTGCCGGGAGTGGCGGCGTCCCCTTATGAGGCCGCGCTTTTTCGGGCGGTTTTCTGTTTGGCCTTTTTTGGCGCATTCCGGGTGGGAGAACTGGCGTCAGCTTCGGGGAAGGCGGGTTTAGGCAATTGCTTGCTCCTTCGACACGTGTTTAGGGAGCCCGGGGGCTTACGTGTTTTGTTAGCAAAGTCCAAGATGGACCAGAAAGGGAGAGGGTTGTGGGTGGTACTTCGGGGGATTGGGGGTCTCACGTGCCCGGTGGCTGCCATGGAGAGCTATTTGGGTGTGCGCCCTCAGGGTGGTGAGGGGTTGTTTGTGCACAGTGATTCCCGGAAGCTGACGCGATTCCAGGTGACGGCTGTCCTGCGCCTGGTGTTGCGCCGGATCGGGGAAGACCCTCGGGCTTTCTCTGCTCATTCTTTCCGCATTGGGGCAGCGACTAGCGCGGCGGCGTTGGGTTTGTCCGGGGATCAGATTCAGAGTATCGGTAGATGGCGGTCCAAAGCGTTTAAAGGGTATGTCCGTTTATAAGTTTCTTATATTCTGCTGGGGGGGGGGGGGAAAGCTTAATGTTGTTTTTTTTCTGTTGCAGATGGGAGGCAGCGGGCATGGGGCTGTTGGATATTGGGTTATTCTTACGTCTTTTGGGCCGGACAGCGAGCAGCAGTACGGCCGATTGGGCTGAATCTTGGATTTGATCCAGCGGTGGTGGCGGTGTCATGGCTTGGCGAGCGCGGGCTGCGGTGGCCTCAGATGCTCCCTTTGCTTCGTCATCACCAGCGCATCCGGGAGTTACCAACGATTATAATAGTGCATTTGGGGGGCAATGTTCTAGCCGATTGGTCTTGTAAGCAGTTGATCAGAGCTGCTAAGAGGGACTTTGCCATACTTTTGCGTATGTTTGTGGGCATAGTCTTGATCTGGTCTGATATTATTCCCAGACCGTCGTGTTGGGGGGAGAGGAGATGGTCCCGGGGTTTGACAAAAATTAATAGGCAAATTGGGAGGTGGGTTTGTGAGAAGGGGGGGGGGTATCGGGTCCAGCATTCTTGGGTTGAGGTGACCTGTTCTGGTCTCTATCGGGCGGATGGGGTTCACCTATCTCCGGTAGGAACAGACTTGCTCCTCAATGACTGGCAGGAGATGCTGGAGCGGGTGATGCAGGATGTAGCACGCTGGTCGCAGCTTAGGTAGGTTTGGGGGGCGGCACAGTTAAGGATTGCTCCCTGTGCCGGTGGCGGGATCCCGGAGGTTTCCGGGGTCCGGAGCCTTAGGCGACTTGGGAAGGGGGCGGGGTGCCCTCGGCCTGGACTACCCCTGGAATACTTTTGCTAGTAATATGGCGAAGTCGGATAGGGGTGGTCGGAACGTTGCCGGTGGTGGGACTGGGGCTGGAGCAGAGGCGGGAGTCGCTTTGCTAGTTGCATGGCTGGCGATGCATCGCTCCACTCTGGGGTTTGTTGCATTCCTGTTTATTGTAAATATGTTGTTTGGAAATAAAGCTGCGACCAGTTGTTACCACAATAAGGCGGTCTGTGCATTTTGTGGGAAGGGGCAGGAGGAAGAAAAAGGGGGATATGATGTGTTGTAAATTGGGGGTGGGGGTTGGGGGGAGTGCCGGGTCCGGCTACCCGGTTATCCCGAGGGCGCGGGCAGGGTCCCGGTGCCGGAGTGTAACCGGGTGCGCGGCCCGGTGCGGACCCTGCTCGTTCCAAGAAGGAAGGGGAGGGGCAGCGTGGGGGGTGCGTACAGCATGCCGTGTCACGGCACGGGTACATTTTTTGAAGGGATTGGCTCCGCTCGAGCGTCTTTTGAGACTAGTTTGAACGTTCTAACTCAAAGTCAGATTTTTGACTTTTCTGCATAGGCTTTGAGATTTCATACACTTAGAACTACACTAGGGGTTTCTAATTCACACAGCCAGTATGTTAAATGGTAAGGCATCTTTTGAGACTAGTTTGAACGTTCTAACTCAAAGTCAGATTTTTGTCTTTTCTGCATAGGCTTTGAGATTTCATACACTTAGAACTACACTAGGGGTTTCTAATTCACACAGCCAGTATGTTAAATGGTAAGGCATCTTTTGAGACTAGTTTGAACGTTCTAACTCAAAGTCAGATTTTTGACTTTTCTGCATAGGCTTTGAGATTTCATACACTTAGAACTACACTAGGGGTTTCTAATTCACACAGCCAGTATGTTAAATGGTAAGGCATCTTTTGAGACTAGTTTGAACGTTCTAACTCAAAGTCAGATTTTTGACTTTTCTGCATAGGCTTTGAGATTTCATACACTTAGAACTACACTAGGGGTTTCTAATTCACACAGCCAGTATGTTAAATGGTAAGGCATCTTTTGAGACTAGTTTGAACGTTCTAACTCAAAGTCAGATTTTTGTCTTTTCTGCATAGGCTTTGAGATTTCATACACTTAGAACTACACTAGGGGTTTCTAATTCACACAGCCAGTATGTTAAATGGTAAGGCATCTTTTGAGACTAGTTTGAACGTTCTAACTCAAAGTCAGATTTTTGCCTTTTCTGCATAGGCTTTGAGATTTCATACACTTAGAACTACACTAGGGGTTTCTAATTCACACAGCCCGTATGTTAAATGGTAAGGCATCTTTTGAGACTAGTTTGAACGTTCTAACTCAAAGTCAGATTTTTGCCTTTTCTGCATAGGCTTTGAGATTTCATACACTTAGAACTACACTAGGGGTTTCTAATTCACACAGCCGTATGTTAAATGGTAAGGCATCTTTTGAGACTAGTTTGAACGTTCTAACTCAAAGTCAGATTTTTGCCTTTTCTGCATAGGCTTTGAGATTTCATACACTTAGAACTACACTAGGGGTTTCTAATTCACACAGCCAGTATGTTAAATGGTAAGGCATCTTTAGAGACTAGTTTGAACGTCCTAACTCAGTCAGATTTTTGACTTTTCTGCATAGGCTTTGAGATTTATTACACTTAGAACTACACTAGGGGTTTCTAATTCACACAGGCAGTATATTAAATGGTAAGGCATCTTTTGAGACTAGTTTGAACGTTCTAACTCAAAGTCAGATTTTTGCCTTTTCTGCATAGGCTTTGAGATTTCATACACTTAGAACTACACTAGGGGTTTCTAATTCACACAGCCAGTATGTTAAATGGTAAGGCATCTTTTGAGACTAGTTTGAACGTTCTAACTCAAAGTCAGATTTTTGCCTTTTCTGCATAGGCTTTGAGATTTCATACACTTAGAACTACACTAGGGGTTTCTAATTCACACAGCCAGTATGTTAAATGGTAAGGCATCTTTTGAGACTAGTTTGAACGTTCTAACTCAAAGTCAGATTTTTGCCTTTTCTGCATAGGCTTTGAGATTTCATACACTTAGAACTACACTAGGGGTTTCTAATTCACACAGCCAGTATGTTAAATGGTAAGGCATCTTTTGAGACTAGTTTGAACGTTCTAACTCAAAGTCAGATTTTTGACTTTTCTGCATAGGCTTTGAGATTTCATACACTTAGAACTACACTAGGGGTTTCTAATTCACACAGCCAGTATGTTAAATGGTAAGGCATCTTTTGAGACTAGTTTGAACGTTCTAACTCAAAGTCAGATTTTTGCCTTTTCTGCATAGGCTTTGAGATTTCATACACTTAGAACTACACTAGGGGTTTCTAATTCACACAGCCAGTATGTTAAATGGTAAGGCATCTTTTGAGACTAGTTTGAACGTTCTAACTCAAAGTCAGATTTTTGCCTTTTCTGCATAGGCTTTGAGATTTCATACACTTAGAACTACACTAGGGGTTTCTAATTCACACAGCCAGTATGTTAAATGGTAAGGCATCTTTTGAGACTAGTTTGAACGTTCTAACTCAAAGTCAGATTTTTGACTTTTCTGCATAGGCTTTGAGATTTCATACACTTAGAACTACACTAAGGGTTTCTAATTCACAGAGCCAGTATGTTAAATGGTAAGGCATCTTTGAGACTAGCTTGAACGTTCTAGCTCAAAGTCAGATTTTTGCCTTTTCTGCATAGGCTTTGAGATTTCATACACTTAGAACTACACTAGGGGTTTCTAATTCACACAGCCAGTATGTTAAATGGTAAGGCATCTTTTGAGACTAGTTTGAACGTTCTAACTCAAAGTCAGATTTTTGACTTTTCTGCATAGGCTTTGAGATTTCATACACTTAGAACTACACTAGGGGTTTCTAATTCACACAGCCAGTATATTAAATGGTAAGGCATCTTTTGAGACTAGTTTGAACGTTCTAACTCAAAGTCAGATTTTTGCCTTTTCTGCATAGGCTTTGAGATTTCATACACTTAGAACTACACTAGGGGTTTCTAATTCACACAGCCAGTATGTTAAATGGTAAGGCATCTTTTGAGACTAGTTTGAACGTTCTAACTCAAAGTCAGATTTTTGCCTTTTCTGCATAGGCTTTGAGATTTCATACACTTAGAACTACACTAGGGGTTTCTAATTCACACAGCCAGTATGTTAAATGGTAAGGCATCTTTTGAGACTAGTTTGAACGTTCTAACTCAAAGTCAGATTTTTGCCTTTTCTGCATAGGCTTTGAGATTTCATACACTTAGAACTACACTAGGGGTTTCTAATTCACACAGCCAGTATGTTAAATGGTAAGGCATCTTTTGAGACTAGTTTGAACGTTCTAACTCAAAGTCAGATTTTTGCCTTTTCTGCATAGGCTTTGAGATTTCATACACTTAGAACTACACTAGGGGTTTCTAATTCACACAGCCAGTATGTTAAATGGTAAGGCATCTTTTGAGACTAGTTTGAACGTTCTAACTCAAAGTCAGATTTTTGACTTTTCTGCATAGGCTTTGAGATTTCATACACTTAGAACTACACTAGGGGTTTCTAATTCACACAGCCAGTATGTTAAATGGTAAGGCATCTTTTGAGACTAGTTTGAACGTTCTAACTCAAAGTCAGATTTTTGACTTTTCTGCATAGGCTTTGAGATTTCATACACTTAGAACTACACTAGGGGTTTCTAATTCACACAGCCAGTATGTTAAATGGTAAGGCATCTTTTGAGACTAGTTTGAACGTTCTAACTCAAAGTCAGATTTTTGCCTTTTCTGCATAGGCTTTGAGATTTCATACACTTAGAACTACACTAGGGGTTTCTAATTCACACAGCCAGTATGTTAAATGGTAAGGCATCTTTTGAGACTAGTTTGAACGTTCTAACTCAAAGTCAGATTTTTGCCTTTTCTGCATAGGCTTTGAGATTTCATACACTTAGAACTACACTAGGGGTTTCTAATTCACACAGCCAGTATGTTAAATGGTAAGGCATCTTTTGAGACTAGTTTGAACGTTCTAACTCAAAGTCAGATTTTTGACTTTTCTGCATAGGCTTTGAGATTTCATACACTTAGAACTACACTAGGGGTTTCTAATTCACACAGCCAGTATGTTAAATGGTAAGGCATCTTTTGAGACTAGTTTGAACGTTCTAACTCAAAGTCAGATTTTTGCCTTTTCTGCATAGGCTTTGAGATTTCATACACTTAGAACTACACTAGGGGTTTCTAATTCACACAGCCAGTATGTTAAATGGTAAGGCATCTTTTGAGACTAGTTTGAACGTTCTAACTCAAAGTCAGATTTTTGACTTTTCTGCATAGGCTTTGAGATTTCATACACTTAGAACTACACTAGGGGTTTCTAATTCACACAGCCAGTATGTTAAATGGTAAGGCATCTTTTGAGACTAGTTTGAACGTTCTAACTCAAAGTCAGATTTTTGACTTTTCTGCATAGGCTTTGAGGATTCATACACTTAGAACTACACTAGGGGTTTCTAATTCACACAGCCAGTATGTTAAATGGTAAGGCATCTTTTGAGACTAGTTTGAACGTTCTAACTCAAAGTCAGATTTTTGCCTTTTCTGCATAGGCTTTGAGATTTCATACACTTAGAACTACACTAGGGGTTTCTAATTCACACAGCCAGTATGTTAAATGGTAAGGCATCTTTTGAGACTAGTTTGAACGTTCTAACTCAAAGTCAGATTTTTGCCTTTTCTGCATAGGCTTTGAGATTTCATACACTTAGAACTACACTAGGGGTTTCTAATTCACACAGCCAGTATGTTAAATGGTAAGGCATCTTTTGAGACTAGTTTGAACGTTCTAACTCAAAGTCAGATTTTTGCCTTTTCTGCATAGGCTTTGAGATTTCATACACTTAGAACTACACTAGGGGTTTCTAATTCACACAGCCAGTATGTTAAATGGTAAGGCATCTTTTGAGACTAGTTTGAACGTTCTAACTCAAAGTCAGATTTTTGCCTTTTCTGCATAGGCTTTGAGATTTCATACACTTAGAACTACACTAGGGGTTTCTAATTCACACAGCCAGTATGTTAAATGGTAAGGCATCTTTTGAGACTAGTTTGAACGTTCTAACTCAAAGTCAGATTTTTGCCTTTTCTGCATAGGCTTTGAGATTTCATACACTTAGAACTACACTAGGGGTTTCTAATTCACACAGCCAGTATGTTAAATGGTAAGGCATCTTTTGAGACTAGTTTGAACGTTCTAACTCAAAGTCAGATTTTTGCCTTTTCTGCATAGGCTTTGAGATTTCATACACTTAGAACTACACTAGGGGTTTCTAATTCACACAGCCAGTATGTTAAATGGTAAGGCATCTTTTGAGACTAGTTTGAACGTTCTAACTCAAAGTCAGATTTTTGACTTTTCTGCATAGGCTTTGAGATTTCATACACTTAGAACTACACTAGGGGTTTCTAATTCACACAGCCAGTATGTTAAATGGTAAGGCATCTTTTGAGACTAGTTTGAACGTTCTAACTCAAAGTCAGATTTTTGCCTTTTCTGCATAGGCTTTGAGATTTCATACACTTAGAACTACACTAGGGGTTTCTAATTCACACAGCCAGTATGTTAAATGGTAAGGCATCTTTTGAGACTAGTTTGAACGTTCTAACTCAAAGTCAGATTTTTGCCTTTTCTGCATAGGCTTTGAGATTTCATACACTTAGAACTACACTAGGGGTTTCTAATTCACACAGCCAGTATGTTAAATGGTAAGGCATCTTTTGAGACTAGTTTGAACGTTCTAACTCAAAGTCAGATTTTTGACTTTTCTGCATAGGCTTTGAGATTTCATACACTTAGAACTACACTAGGGGTTTCTAATTCACACAGCCAGTATGTTAAATGGTAAGGCATCTTTTGAGACTAGTTTGAACGTTCTAACTCAAAGTCAGATTTTTGACTTTTCTGCATAGGCTTTGAGATTTCATACACTTAGAACTACACTAGGGGTTTCTAATTCACACAGCCAGTATGTTAAATGGTAAGGCATCTTTTGAGACTAGTTTGAACGTTCTAACTCAAAGTCAGATTTTTGCCTTTTCTGCATAGGCTTTGAGATTTCATACACTTAGAACTACACTAGGGGTTTCTAATTCACACAGCCAGTATGTTAAATGGTAAGGCATCTTTTGAGACTAGTTTGAACGTTCTAACTCAAAGTCAGATTTTTGCCTTTTCTGCATAGGCTTTGAGATTTCATACACTTAGAACTACACTAGGGGTTTCTAATTCACACAGCCAGTATGTTAAATGGTAAGGCATCTTTTGAGACTAGTTTGAACGTTCTAACTCAAAGTCAGATTTTTGACTTTTCTGCATAGGCTTTGAGATTTCATACACTTAGAACTACACTAGGGGTTTCTAATTCACACAGCCAGTATGTTAAATGGTAAGGCATCTTTTGAGACTAGTTTGAACGTTCTAACTCAAAGTCAGATTTTTGTCTTTTCTGCATAGGCTTTGAGATTTCATACACTTAGAACTACACTAGGGGTTTCTAATTCACACAGCCAGTATGTTAAATGGTAAGGCATCTTTTGAGACTAGTTTGAACGTTCTAACTCAAAGTCAGATTTTTGCCTTTTCTGCATAGGCTTTGAGATTTCATACACTTAGAACTACACTAGGGGTTTCTAATTCACACAGCCAGTATGTTAAATGGTAAGGCATCTTTTGAGACTAGTTTGAACGTTCTAACTCAAAGTCAGATTTTTGCCTTTTCTGCATAGGCTTTGAGATTTCATACACTTAGAACTACACTAGGGGTTTCTAATTCACACAGCCAGTATGTTAAATGGTAAGGCATCTTTTGAGACTAGTTTGAACGTTCTAACTCAAAGTCAGATTTTTGACTTTTCTGCATAGGCTTTGAGATTTCATACACTTAGAACTACACTAGGGGTTTCTAATTCACACAGCCAGTATGTTAAATGGTAAGGCATCTTTTGAGACTAGTTTGAACGTTCTAACTCAAAGTCAGATTTTTGCCTTTTCTGCATAGGCTTTGAGATTTCATACACTTAGAACTACACTAGGGTTTCTAATTCACACAGCCAGTATGTTAAATGGTAAGGCATCTTTTGAGACTAGTTTGAACGTTCTAACTCAAAGTCAGATTTTTGACTTTTCTGCATAGGCTTTGAGATTTCATACACTTAGAACTACACTAGGGGTTTCTAATTCACACAGCCAGTATGTTAAATGGTAAGGCATCTTTTGAGACTAGTTTGAACGTTCTAACTCAAAGTCAGATTTTTGACTTTCTGCATAGGCTTTGAGATTTCATACACTTAGAACTACACTAGGGGTTTCTAATTCACACAGCCAGTATGTTAAATGGTAAGGCATCTTTTGAGACTAGTTTGAACGTTCTAACTCAAAGTCAGATTTTTGTCTTTTCTGCATAGGCTTTGAGATTTCATACACTTAGAACTACACTAGGGGTTTCTAATTCACACAGCCAGTATGTTAAATGGTAAGGCATCTTTTGAGACTAGTTTGAACGTTCTAACTCAAAGTCAGATTTTTGCCTTTTCTGCATAGGCTTTGAGATTTCATACACTTAGAACTACACTAGGGGTTTCTAATTCACACAGCCAGTATGTTAAATGGTAAGGCATCTTTTGAGACTAGTTTGAACGTTCTAACTCAAAGTCAGATTTTTGACTTTTCTGCATAGGCTTTGAGATTTCATACACTTAGAACTACACTAGGGGTTTCTAATTCACACAGCCAGTATGTTAAATGGTAAGGCATCTTTTGAGACTAGTTTGAACGTTCTAACTCAAAGTCAGATTTTTGACTTTTCTGCATAGGCTTTGAGATTTCATACACTTAGAACTACACTAGGGGTTTCTAATTCACACAGGCCGTATGTTAAATGGTAAGGCATCTTTTGAGACTAGTTTGAACGTTCTAACTCAAAGTCAGATTTTTGCCTTTTCTGCATAGGCTTTGAGATTTCATACACTTAGAACTACACTAGGGGTTTCTAATTCACACAGCCAGTATGTTAAATGGTAAGGCATCTTTTGAGACTAGTTTGAACGTTCTAACTCAAAGTCAGATTTTTGACTTTTCTGCATAGGCTTTGAGATTTCATACACTTAGAACTACACTAGGGGTTTCTAATTCACACAGCCAGTATGTTAAATGGTAAGGCATCTTTTGAGACTAGTTTGAACGTTCTAACTCAAAGTCAGATTTTTGCCTTTTCTGCATAGGCTTTGAGATTTCATACACTTAGAACTACACTAGGGGTTTCTAATTCACACAGCCAGTATGTTAAATGGTAAGGCATCTTTTGAGACTAGTTTGAACGTTCTAACTCAAAGTCAGATTTTTGACTTTTCTGCATAGGCTTTGAGATTTCATACACTTAGAACTACACTAGGGGTTTCTAATTCACACAGCCAGTATGTT
Organism: Ichthyophis bannanicus; assembly: GCA_033557465.1. Taxonomy (NCBI): domain Eukaryota; kingdom Metazoa; phylum Chordata; class Amphibia; order Gymnophiona; family Ichthyophiidae; genus Ichthyophis; species Ichthyophis bannanicus. Next base: position 798,707 of record JAWIIG010000057.1, read on the forward strand.
AAATGGTAAGGCATCTTTTGAGACTAGTTTGAACGTTCTAACTCAAAGTCAGATTTTTGACTTTTCTGCATAGGCTTTGAGATTTCATACACTTAGAACTACACTAGGGGTTTCTAATTCACACAGCCAGTATGTTAAATGGTAAGGCATCTTTTGAGACTAGTTTGAACGTTCTAACTCAAAGTCAGATTTTTGCCTTTTCTGCATAGGCTTTGAGATTTCATACACTTAGAACTACACTAGGGGTTTCTAATTCACACAGCCAGTATGTTAAATGGTAAGGCATCTTTTGAGACTAGTTTGAACGTTCTAACTCAAAGTCAGATTTTTGCCTTTTCTGCATAGGCTTTGAGATTTCATACACTTAGAACTACACTAGGGGTTTCTAATTCACACAGCCAGTATGTTAAATGGTAAGGCATCTTTTGAGACTAGTTTGAACGTTCTAACTCAAAGTCAGATTTTTGACTTTTCTGCATAGGCTTTGAGATTTCATACACTTAGAACTACACTAGGGGTTTCTAATTCACACAGCCAGTATGTTAAATGGTAAGGCATCTTTTGAGACTAGTTTGAACGTTCTAACTCAAAGTCAGATTTTTGCCTTTTCTGCATAGGCTTTGAGATTTCATACACTTAGAACTACACTAGCGGTTTCTAATTCACACAGCCAGTATGTTAAATGGTAAGGCATCTTTTGAGACTAGTTTGAACGTTCTAACTCAAAGTCAGATTTTTGCCTTTTCTGCATAGGCTTTGAGATTTCATACACTTAGAACTACACTAGGGGTTTCTAATTCACACAGCCAGTATGTTAAATGGTAAGGCATCTTTTGAGACTAGTTTGAACGTTCTAACTCAAAGTCAGATTTTTGACTTTTCTGCATAGGCTTTGAGATTTCATACACTTAGAACTACACTAGGGGTTTCTAATTCACACAGCCAGTATGTTAAATGGTAAGGCATCTTTTGAGACTAGTTTGAACGTTCTAACTCAAAGTCAGATTTTTGTCTTTTCTGCATAGGCTTTGAGATTTCATACACTTAGAACTACACTAGGGGTTTCTAATTCACACAGCCAGTATGTTAAATGGTAAGGCATCTTTTGAGACTAGTTTGAACGTTCTAACTCAAAGTCAGATTTTTGACTTTTCTGCATAGGCTTTGAGATTTCATACACTTAGAACTACACTAGGGGTTTCTAATTCACACAGCCAGTATGTTAAATGGTAAGGCATCTTTTGAGACTAGTTTGAACGTTCTAACTCAAAGTCAGATTTTTGCCTTTTCTGCATAGGCTTTGAGATTTCATACACTTAGAACTACACTAGGGGTTTCTAATTCACACAGCCAGTATGTTAAATGGTAAGGCATCTTTTGAGACTAGTTTGAACGTTCTAACTCAAAGTCAGATTTTTGACTTTTCTGCATAGGCTTTGAGATTTCATACACTTAGAACTACACTAGGGGTTTCTAATTCACACAGCCAGTATGTTAAATGGTAAGGCATCTTTTGAGACTAGTTTGAACGTTCTAACTCAAAGTCAGATTTTTGACTTTTCTGCATAGGCTTTGAGATTTCATACACTTAGAACTACACTAGGGGTTTCTAATTCACACAGCCAGTATGTTAAATGGTAAGGCATCTTTTGAGACTAGTTTGAACGTTCTAACTCAAAGTCAGATTTTTGTCTTTTCTGCATAGGCTTTGAGATTTCATACACTTAGAACTACACTAGGGGTTTCTAATTCACACAGCCAGTATGTTAAATGGTAAGGCATCTTTTGAGACTAGTTTGAACGTTCTAACTCAAAGTCAGATTTTTTACTTTTCTGCATAGGCTTTGAGATTTCATACACTTAGAACTACACTAGGGGTTTCTAATTCACACAGCCAGTATGTTAAATGGTAAGGCATCTTTTGAGACTAGTTTGAACGTTCTAACTCAAAGTCAGATTTTTGACTTTCTGCATAGGCTTTGAGATTTCATACACTTAGAACTACACTAGGGGTTTCTAATTCACACAGCCAGTATGTTAAATGGTAAGGCATCTTTTGAGACTAGTTTGAACGTTCTAACTCAAAGTCAGATTTTTGCCTTTTCTGCATAGGCTTTGAGATTTCATACACTTAGAACTACACTAGGGGTTTCTAATTCACACAGCCAGTATGTTAAATGGTAAGGCATCTTTTGAGACTAGTTTGAACGTTCTAACTCAAAGTCAGATTTTTGCCTTTTCTGCATAGGCTTTGAGATTTCATACACTTAGAACTACACTAGGGGTTTCTAATTCACACAGCCAGTATGTTAAATGGTAAGGCATCTTTTGAGACTAGTTTGAACGTTCTAACTCAAAGTCAGATTTTTGACTTTTCTGCATAGGCTTTGAGATTTCATACACTTAGAACTACACTAGGGGTTTCTAATTCACACAGCCAGTATGTTAAATGGTAAGGCATCTTTTGAGACTAGTTTGAACGTTCTAACTCAAAGTCAGATTTTTTCCTTTTCTGCATAGGCTTTGAGATTTCATACACTTAGAACTACACTAGGGGTTTCTAATTCACACAGGCAGTATGTTAAATGGTAAAGCATCTTTTGAGACTAGTTTGAACGTTCTAACTCAAAGTCAGATTTTTTACTTTTCTGCATAGGCTTTGAGATTTCATACACTTAGAACTACACTAGGGGTTTCTAATTCACACAGCCAGTTTATTAAATGGTAAGGCATCTTTTGAGACTAGTTTGAACGTTCTAACTCAAAGTCAGATTTTTTTTTTTTTTTTTTAAACTTTTATTTTCATTTTACAACAAGCAAAAAGAAACAACACACCAAAGGAAACAAATACAAGCATACAATAAGGAAAAGCAACCCCAATTACCCCCCACCCCTATGCTTCTTCTCTAAGCTGATAAGTATCATCATATAAGCGCTTACAAACAACAGTAATTGTACATCAAAACAAACAGAAATAGTATCTGCGATACAGAATGATCATGTGACAGAGATTTACACAGATTTAAACAGTCAGATGAGAGCATTTAGCAGTTTGAACATAGTCGTTGAGCATCTTCCATTTAGACAAGTGGTGGGGGGTCTGAGCGGAAGAAGCTAACATACGAGGTATTTGCTCATATTTACTGTAGAGACAGACATGATTCCACCATTCATTGGGGCTCAGATGGGAGCTATTTTTCCAGTATTTCATAATTAGGGAAATAGCTATGCCCAGCATAAAGTCTAAAAGGAAGTAAGCCGATTTTGGAAGAGAGGGGATCCCCGCAGCTGAGCGGAGTCCCACTATCTTCCAAGAGAGGGGCTCTTGAAAGTGCAAAATAGATTGAATACGACCCCAGACCCGACTCCAGTAATACTGTAATGCGGGGCATTCATACATAACATGAGTTAGTGAACCAATGGCCGCATGGCATGTCCAGCATCTATTGCTCTGGGTGGCGTTCCATTTGGCTAACCTGTCAGGAGTATAGAAACATCGGTGGGCTAGAAAGAAAAGTGTCTGAGTGAGTGAGGCGGATCGAGAGACCCGTGTCACCTTGCTCCAGACTAGGCTGCATTGCTCCGGGGTCAAAGTTACATGCATTTCCCGCTCCCAGGATTTCTGTGCTGTAGGAGTGCCTCTATTTACAGCATTACATAAAGTTTTGTAAAAGTTAGATGCCACACCCGATAAGCTCCCGATAGATCGGATAATCTCCGACAATCCTTGGGTATGGGTTTCCGATGGCGGGAGCACCTTAGCACTCCGAAGACAATGCTGAAGTTGCACCAACTGAAAGTAGTGTTTCGCTGGGAGACCAAATTCAATTTGTAATTCGCTAAAAGTTTTCCAGCGACCATCATAGAACAGCTGGTTAGGGATCCAAATGCCCCTAGTGTACCAGGGGCTCCACGCCATCGGTTTATTTTGTATTTGAAATCGAGCATTGTGCCAAAGCGGGAGTCTATCTAGCGGACAAAGTCGGGAGTCTAGAGATTGCTCAAGGGTATTAAAGGCACCTAAAGTGTCTAAGAGCATTGGTGGATAGTGGGAGTCTGATGGGAGAGTCATACCAGGGAGATAAGTAAGAGGAATTGGTTTGCAAAGGTCCTCCTCTATATCTAGCCACACTGGTCTGCTCGGTGTTGGGTCTTCCAGCCAACGAGCGCCTTGTTTGAGAAGAAAAGAATGGTGGTATTTCAGGAAATCAGGGAATCTGACACCACCATTTTCTTTATCTGCTTGTAACTTATGTTTCGCTATCCTAGGTGTCTTGTTTTGCCATAAGTATCTAGTCAGAAGACCCTCTAAATCTTTATATGTACGTCGAGGTAGGAGACATGGCAGCATTTCTAAACTGTAGTTCACTTTGGGAAAAATCATCATTTTAATGGTTTCTAGGCGGCCCCACCAAGTAAGTGTTAAAGGAGTCTAGCGTTGAGTAAGCGCCCGGACCTTAGAGGTTAAGTCTTTGGCATTAAAGGTGATGGTGTCTTCCAAAGGAGAGCAGTAGTGCACCCCAAGGTATTTGACCATGCGAGGTTGCCATAAAAAGGGAAAGGATTGCATATCTGCCTGATGGATCAGAGGATTTAATGGAAAGGCTACCGATTTGGTCCAATTTATCTTATAGCCCGAGAGTTGTGAATATTTACCAATTTGCTCTAGGACAGCCGGCACTGAGTCTAGGGAGACAAAGAGCATAAGGTCATCAGCATATGCTGAAATTTTGATTTCCCTATGAGAGAAGGGGACTCCATGAATATCCTTGGATTGCCGGATTAGTAAAGCTAAGGGTTCGAGTGCGAGATCGAAAAGAAGTGGAGACAGTGGGCATCCCTGGCGAGTACCGCGTTGCAGGGGAAATGGCTGAGACTTTAAAGCATTAGCACAGATACTAGCTGTAGGCTGTGCATACATGATTTGGAGACAATGGAGAAAGCCTTCTCCGAATCCGTACCAGCGGAGAGTTGCAAACAAAAAGGGCCATTCTAAGCGGTCGAAGGCCTTCTCAGCATCAAGTGAGAGGCCAACCAATGGTCGATCAAGATTAGCTGCGGCAGTCAGTACATGACATAGAGTCCTAGCATTATCAGCAGTTGATCTACCGGAATGAAACCGCATTGATCTGGGTGTATTAAAGTAGACATCTTGTCAGAGAGCCGGGTGGAGAGAATGGTGGCAAATATTTTATAGTCTGCGTTTAGTAGGGAAATTGGACGATAATTAGCTGTTAGTTGTGGATCTCTCCCCTCTTTCTCAAAAACTACTACATTTGCCATTGAGAAGGATCCAGAAGGAGATCCCTCCTCGGCCAGAGCAGAAAAATAAAGTTTCAAAAACGGAGCTAAGTCAGCATTAAAAGTTTTGTAGAATTCAGCTGGGAGACCGTCCGGGCCTGCGGCTCGACCTGTGGCACATCTCTTGAGTGCAGATTGAATTTCTGATAAAGTGAATGGTTTGTCCATAGCCTCTCTATCTTCGTCAGATAGGGTCGGCCGTTGTACCCCTGATAGTAATCGTTCAAATGCTTCTGGCTCGAAGTCACATTCAGATTGATAAAGCCGAGTATAAAAATCACGAAAGAGTTCTAATATTTCTGTATCTTTGGTGACCAAGCTCCCCCCCGACGGATTGCGGAGAGTGGTAACACGCTTGGCTTCTTTTTGACCTTTCAGGGCATTGGCTAACAATTTGCCAGCACGGTTATTTTCCCGATAGTACATCCCTTGTTGTGATTCAATATTTTTAGCAGCAGCGGTATATAAAAGCTGATTGTATTGAAAACGAAGGCGTTGTAAGCGAAGTAAAATACATGGGTCTGTACGGGACGTGAGGAGACGCTCTCCAGCTTGTATCTGTTGTTCTAGAATCAGTAAATGTTGCTTTCTTTGTTTCCCCTGTCGAATTTGATAGCTAGTTATAGTTGCACGGATAGACGCCTTGAAACCCTCCCACCAAGCCCAGCTCGCAGTGTCATGGGGTGAATTAAAATGAAAGTAGTCTTGGATAGCGGCCTTTATGTCAACCTGAAAATCTTTTTGGTCTAGTAGGGATCTATCAAAAAACCAAGCACGGGGATGTTCACCTTGCGTAGTGACATGTAATGAGAAAGATATGGTAGCATGATCTGAAATATGGAGAGGATGAATCCTAGCCGTGTCCACTTGGGATATCAGTGCTTTGGAGATAAGAAAAAAATCTATTCTAGATTGTGAGTGATGGGGGGCTGAGAAAAAGGTGAACTCTAAGTCGGAGGGGTGAAGCAGCCTCCATATATCTACTAACGCAAGATCTTTCATCAGAGCTGTAAGGGTATCAAGACTCTTGGGTGGACCACTCGTTCTAGGCGGCAGTCTATCTATCAAAGGATCAAGTACTTGGTTGAAATCGCCGCCAAGTATTAATGGAGTATTGGCAGAGGCCTGTGCCAACTGCGCAATACTTGCATAGTAAGCAGGGTTATCCACATTCGGAGCATAAATACAAATACACGTGAATTCACTATCTCCAACCTTAAGGTGTGCACGGGCCCATCTACCCTCCTTATCAGAGCTAGTATCCATTACAGTAGCTTGCAAAGACTTCTTAACCAAGATGGCTACCCCACACCGTTTGGAAACGGTGGGAGAGTAGGCAGCCACCATGTAAGGCTTAGCATTAAGTTTCAGTGTTTCAGCGGAGTTTAAATGCGTTTCCTGAAGAAACACTAAATCAGCATGCTCATGATTAAGATAGCTAAGGATTTTCTTTCTTTTGATTGGACTATTGATGCCTTTTACGTTCAGTGATAAGATCTTACATAAGGCCATTCAGAAGGGTTAAAATTCTGAGAAAGAACATGATAACGCACATAATTTCACAATGTCCCTCATATTAACTGTATATGGCTGTACACATGACATGATAGAAAATAAGCTAATGAAAAACAATGAAGCGCCCCATATAAAAAAATCAGCACCGAAGTGCGTTAGAGAAGAAGCAGAACCCCAGAAATTACTGGCGACCATATGTCTGCGGGGAGAAACCCCAGAGAAGGCCTAAATTGAAACATATAACCTGTATAGCTGTGCGTGTTCCGAATCCAACCGAGGTGCACATCATGGAGGGATAGGAGACCAAGAAAGTTATATATAGAAAGAAAGAAAAGTCCAGGCAGTCTCTGTTCCAGGCTGTGATCACCGCGTCGGGCCATTCAAAATGGCGGGCAGATCCGGCGAATTACAGATCCAAGTTGTTGGATTAGCGCATCTGGTCTGCTTCTTTGGAATCTAAAAATGTTGCTAGTAGATCAGGATCTTCGAAGGTTCTAGTTTGGTTATGGAGAGTCACTCTGAGCTTCGCTGGATACAATAGGCCAAAGCGAGCCTGTAGCTGTTGAAGTCTAGGGCGAAAAGCAAGAAGTCTCTTCCGACGGTCAACTGTGGGCTTTGCCAAGTCAGGGAAGAAGGAGACTTTATGACTTTCAAACTCCAGATGATGATTCGCCCGGGCAGCATTTAGAATTTGCTCAACTTGCTGATATCTCAGTAATCGAAAGATGATAGGCCGGGAGGTCGTCCGATTGAGCGCCATGTTGGTAGGAACACGATGTGCTCGGTCAATTTCCAGATCTCTGTGAAAAGTGATCTTCAGCAAGGAGGGAAGAGTTTTGACCAGGAATTCTCTTATATCTCCTGCTTCCGCCCCCTCCGGTACTCCAATGAGCCTTACATTGTTGCGACGGGCTCGATTATTGCTATCTTCTAACTCTTTTTGAAGATTCTGTATCTGACGCTCAGCCTTGTCCAGTTTCACCAAGCGCACCGCGTGCGAGTCGAGGACCCCCGCCATGTTGTCCTGCCGTAGTGAAAGACCTTCAAGCCGGTCCTGAAGCATACCGAAATCTTCTCGCATGGCTCGGAGCGCTTCTCCGTTGGACTGTACCAGTTCCTTCACACCGCGTATTTCCTCCAAGATCTCCTGTTGCATTTCGGGGTTTTCCCGAAGTGGAACCATCTTTTGTGGGGAAGACAACTCTGTTTTGGAGCGTTTTCCGTGTGAAGAAGAGGGAGACCCGAAGTCTAAGCGCGCTGGTTTGTGGGCCGCCATCCCCCCCGAGGTACCCCGGTAAGTTCGGAGCAAAATATTAAGTTTATGTAGGTATTAAGTCAGGATTCTGAGTAGGCCTCTCGGGAGCTTCAGCGCGAAGCGTCTAACCCGCTGGACATCAGGCTCCGCCCCCCCTCAAAGTCAGATTTTTGACTTTTCTGCATAGGCTTTGATATTTCATACACTTAGAACTACACTAGGGGTTTCTAATTCACACAGCCAGTATGGTAAATGGTAAGGCATCTTTTTAGACTAGTTTGAACGTTCTAACTCAAAGTCAGATTTTTGACTTTTCTGCATAGGCTTTGATATTTCATACACTTAGAACTACACTAGGGGTTTCTAATTCACACAAACACTATATTAAATGGTAAGGCATCTTTTGAGGCTAGTTTGAACGTTCTAACTCAAAGTCAGATTTTTGTCTTTTCTGCATAGGCTTTGAGATTTCATACACTTAGAACTACACTAGGGGTTTCTAATTCACACAGGCAGTATGTTAAATGGTAAGGCATCTTTTGAGACTAGTTTGAACGTTCTAACTCAAAGTCAGATTTTTGACTTTTCTGCATAGGCTTTGATATTTCATACACTTAGAACTACACTAGGGGTTTCTAATTCACACAAACACTATATTAAATGGTAAGGCATCTTTTGAGGCTAGTTTGAACGTTCTAACTCAAAGTCAGATTTTTGTCTTTTCTGCATAGGCTTTGAGATTTCATACACTTAGAACTACACTAGGGGTTTCTAATTCACACAGCCAGTATGTTAAATGGTAAGGCATCTTTTGAAACTAGTTTGAACGTTCTAACTCAAAGTCAGATTTTTGACTTTTCTGCATAGGCTTTGAGATTTCATACACTTAGAACTACACTAGGGGTTTCTAATTCACACAGGCCGTATGTTAAATGGTAAAGCATCTTTTGAGACTAGTTTGAACGTTCTAACTCAAAGTCAGATTTTTGCCTTTTCTGCATAGGCTTTGAGATTTCATACACTTAGAACTACACTAGGGGTTTCTAATTCACACAGCCAGTATGTTAAATGGTAAGGCATCTTTTGAGACTAGTTTGAACGTTCTAACTCAAAGTCAGATTTTTGCCTTTTCTGCATAGGCTTTGAGATTTCATACACTTAGAACTACACTAGGGGTTTCTAATTCACACAGCCAGTATGTTAAATGGTAAGGCATCTTTTGAGACTAGTTTGAAGGTTCTAACTCAAAGTCAGATTTTTGACCTTTCTGCATAGGCTTTGAGATTTCATACACTTAGAACTACACTAGGGGTTTCTAATTCACACAGCCAGTATGTTAAATGGTAAGGCATCTTTTGAGACTAGTTTGAACGTTCTAACTCAAAGTCAGATTTTTGACTTTTCTGCATAGGCTTTGAGATTTCATACACTTAGAACTACACTAGGGGTTTCTAATTCACACAGCCAGTATGTTAAATGGTAAGGCATCTTTTGAGACTAGTTTGAACGTTCTAACTCAAAGTCAGATTTTTGACTTTTCTGCATAGGCTTTGAGATTTCATACACTTAGAACTACACTAGGGGTTTCTAATTCACACAGGCCGTATGTTAAATGGTAAAGCATCTTTTGAGACTAGTTTGAACGTTCTAACTCAAAGTCAGGTTTTTGACTTTTCTGCATAGGCTTTGAGATTTCATACACTTAGAACTACACTAGGGGTTTCTAATTCACACAGCCAGTATGTTAAATGGTAAGGCATCTTTTGAGACTAGTTTGAACGTTCTAACTCAAAGTCAGATTTTTGCCTTTTCTGCATAGGCTTTGAGATTTCATACACTTAGAACTACACTAGGGGTTTCTAATTCACACAGCCAGTATGTTAAATGGTAAGGCATCTTTTGAGACTAGTTTGAACGTTCTAACTCAAAGTCAGATTTTTGACTTTTCTGCATAGGCTTTGAGATTTCATACACTTAGAACTACACTAGGGGTTTCTAATTCACACAGGCAGTATGTTAAATGGTAAGGCATCTTTTGAGACTAGTTTGAACGTTCTAACTCAAAGTCAGATTTTTGCCTTTTCTGCATAGGCTTTGAGATTTCATACACTTAGAACTACACTAGGGGTTTCTAATTCACACAGCCAGTATGTTAAATGGTAAGGCATCTTTTGAGACTAGTTTGAACGTTCTAACTCAAAGTCAGATTTTTGACTTTTCTGCATAGGCTTTGAGATTTCATACACTTAGAACTACACTAGGGGTTTCTAATTCACACAGCCAGTATGTTAAATGGTAAGGCATCTTTTGAGACTAGTTTGAACGTTCTAACTCAAAGTCAGATTTTTGACTTTTCTGCATAGGCTTTGAGATTTCATACACTTAGAACTACACTAGGGGTTTCTAATTCACACAGCCAGTATATTAAATGGTAAGGCATCTTTTGAGACTAGTTTGAACGTTCTAACTCAAAGTCAGATTTTTGACTTTTCTGCATAGGCTTTGAGATTTCATACACTTAGAACTACACTAGGGGTTTCTAATTCACACAGGCAGTATGTTAAATGGTAAGGCATCTTTTGAGACTAGTTTGAACGTTCTAACTCAAAGTCAGATTTTTGCCTTTTCTGCATAGGCTTTGAGATTTCATACACTTAGAACTACACTAGGGGTTTCTAATTCACACAGCCAGTATGTTAAATGGTAAGGCATCTTTTGAGACTAGTTTGAACGTTCTAACTCAAAGTCAGATTTTTGCCTTTTCTGCATAGGCTTTGAGATTTCATACACTTAGAACTACACTAGGGGTTTCTAATTCACACAGCCAGTATGTTAAATGGTAAGGCATCTTTTGAGACTAGTTTGAACGTTCTAACTCAAAGTCAGATTTTTGCCTTTTCTGCATAGGCTTTGAGATTTCATACACTTAGAACTACACTAGGGGTTTCTAATTCACACAGCCAGTATGTTAAATGGTAAGGCATCTTTTGAGACTAGTTTGAACGTTCTAACTCAAAGTCAGATTTTTGACTTTTCTGCATAGGCTTTGAGATTTCATACACTTAGAACTACACTAGGGGTTTCTAATTCACACAGCCAGTATGTTAAATGGTAAGGCATCTTTTGAGACTAGTTTGAACGTTCTAACTCAAAGTCAGATTTTTGACTTTTCTGCATAGGCTTTGAGATTTCATACACTTAGAACTACACTAGGGGTTTCTAATTCACACAGCCAGTATGTTAAATGGTAAGGCATCTTTTGAGACTAGTTTGAACGTTCTAACTCAAAGTCAGATTTTTGACTTTTCTGCATAGGCTTTGAGATTTCATACACTTAGAACTACACTAGGGGTTTCTAATTCACACAGCCAGTATGTTAAATGGTAAGGCATCTTTTGAGACTAGTTTGAACGTTCTAACTCAAAGTCAGATTTTTGACTTTTCTGCATAGGCTTTGAGATTTCATACACTTAGAACTACACTAGGGGTTTCTAATTCACACAGCCAGTATGTTAAATGGTAAGGCATCTTTTGAGACTAGTTTGAACGTTCTAACTCAAAGTCAGATTTTTGCCTTTTCTGCATAGGCTTTGAGATTTCATACACTTAGAACTACACTAGGGGTTTCTAATTCACACAGCCAGTATGTTAAATGGTAAGGCATCTTTTGAGACTAGTTTGAACGTTCTAACTCAAAGTCAGATTTTTGACTTTTCTGCATAGGCTTTGAGATTTCATACACTTAGAACTACACTAGGGGTTTCTAATTCACACAGCCAGTATGTTAAATGGTAAGGCATCTTTTGAGACTAGTTTGAACGTTCTAACTCAAAGTCAGATTTTTGACTTTTCTGCATAGGCTTTGAGATTTCATACACTTAGAACTACACTAGGGGTTTCTAATTCACACAGCCAGTATGTTAAATGGTAAGGCATCTTTTGAGACTAGTTTGAACGTTCTAACTCAAAGTCAGATTTTTGCCTTTTCTGCATAGGCTTTGAGATTTCATACACTTAGAACTACACTAGGGGTTTCTAATTCACACTGCCAGTATGTTAAAGGGTAAGGCATCTTTTGATACTAGTTTGAACGTTCTAACTCAAAGTCAGATTTTTGACTTTACTGCATAGGCTTTGAGATTTCATACATTTAGAACTACACTAGGGGTTTCTAATTCACACAGCCAGTATGTTAAATGGTAAGGCATCTTTTGAGACTAGTTTGAACGTTCTAACTCAAAGTCAGATTTTTGACTTTCTGCATAGGCTTTGAGATTTCATACACTTAGAACTACACTAGGGGTTTCTAATTCACACAGCCAGTATGGTAAATGGTAAGGCATCTTTTGAGACTAGTTTGAACGTTCTAACTCAAAGTCAGATTTTTGACTTTTCTGCATAGGCTTTGAGATTTCATACACTTAGAACTACACTAGGGGTTTCTAATTCACACAGCCAGTATATTAAATGGTAAGGCATCTTTTGAGACTAGTTTGAACGTTCTAACTCAAAGTCAGATTTTTGTCTTTTCTGCATAGGCTTTGAGATTTCATACACTTAGAACTACACTAGGGGTTTCTAATTCACACAGCCAGTATGTTAAATGGTAAGGCATCTTTTGAGACTAGTTTGAACGTTCTAACTCAAAGTCAGATTTTTGACTTTTCTGCATAGGCTTTGAGATTTCATACACTTAGAACTACACTAGGGGTTTCTAATTCACACAGGCAGTATGTTAAATGGTAAGGCATCTTTTGAGACTAGTTTGAACGTTCTAACTCAAAGTCAGATTTTTGACTTTTCTGCATAGGCTTTGAGATTTCATACACTTAGAACTACACTAGGGGTTTCTAATTCACACAGGCCGTATGTTAAATGGTAAGGCACCTTTTGAGACTAGTTTGAACGTTCTAACTCAAAGTCAGATTTTTGACTTTTCTGCATAGGCTTTGAGATTTCATACACTTAGAACTACACTAGGGGTTTCTAATTCACACAGGCAGTATGTTAAATGGTAAGGCATCTTTTGAGACTAGTTTGAACGTTCTAACTCAAAGTCAGATTTTTGACTTTTCTGCATAGGCTTTGAGATTTCATACACTTAGAACTACACTAGGGGTTTCTAATTCACACAGGCAGTATGTTAAATGGTAAGGCATCTTTTGAGACTAGTTTGAACGTTCTAACTCAAAGTCAGATTTTTGCCTTTTCTGCATAGGCTTTGAGATTTCATACACTTAGAACTACACTAGGGGTTTCTAATTCACACAGCCAGTATGTTAAATGGTAAGGCATCTTTTGAGACTAGTTTGAACGTTCTAACTCAAAGTCAGATTTTTGCCTTTTCTGCATAGGCTTTGAGATTTCATACACTTAGAACTACACTAGGGGTTTCTAATTCACACAGCCAGTATGTTAAATGGTAAGGCATCTTTTGAGACTAGTTTGAACGTTCTAACTCAAAGTCAGATTTTTGCCTTTTCTGCATAGGCTTTGAGATTTCATACACTTAGAACTACACTAGGGGTTTCTAATTCACACAGCCAGTATGTTAAATGGTAAGGCATCTTTTGAGACTAGTTTGAACGTTCTAACTCAAAGTCAGATTTTTGCCTTTTCTGCATAGGCTTTGAGATTTCATACACTTAGAACTACACTAGGGGTTTCTAATTCACACAGCCAGTATGTTAAATGGTAAGGCATCTTTTGAGACTAGTTTGAACGTTCTAACTCAAAGTCAGATTTTTGCCTTTTCTGCATAGGCTTTGAGATTTCATACACTTAGAACTACACTAGGGGTTTCTAATTCACACAGCCAGTATGTTAAATGGTAAGGCATCTTTTGAGACTAGTTTGAACGTTCTAACTCAAAGTCAGATTTTTGACTTTTCTGCATAGGCTTTGAGATTTCATACACTTAGAACTACACTAGGGGTTTCTAATTCACACAGCCAGTATGTTAAATGGTAAGGCATCTTTTGAGACTAGTTTGAACGTTCTAACTCAAAGTCAGATTTTTGACTTTTCTGCATAGGCTTTGAGATTTCATACACTTAGAACTACACTAGGGGTTTCTAATTCACACAGCCAGTATGTTAAATGGTAAGGCATCTTTTGAGACTAGTTTGAACGTTCTAACTCAGTCAGATTTTTGACTTTTCTGCATAGGCTTTGAGATTTCATACACTTAGAACTACACTAGGGGTTTCTAATTCACACAGGCAGTATGTTAAATGGTAAGGCATCTTTTGAGACTAGTTTGAACGTTCTAACTCAAAGTCAGATTTTTGACTTTTCTGCATAGGCTTTGAGATTTCATACACTTAGAACTACACTAGGGGTTTCTAATTCACACAGCCAGTATGTTAAATGGTAAGGCATCTTTTGAGACTAGTTTGAACGTTCTAACTCAAAGTCAGATTTTTGACTTTTCTGCATAGGCTTTGAGATTTCATACACTTAGAACTACACTAGGGGTTTCTAATTCACACAGCCAGTATGTTAAATGGTAAGGCATCTTTTGAGACTAGTTTGAACGTTCTAACTCAAAGTCAGATTTTTGACTTTTCTGCATAGGCTTTGAGATTTCATACACTTAGAACTACACTAGGGGTTTCTAATTCACACAGCCAGTATGTTAAATGGTAAGGCATCTTTTGAGACTAGTTTGAACGTTCTAACTCAAAGTCAGATTTTTGACTTTTCTGCATAGGCTTTGAGATTTCATACACTTAGAACTACACTAGGGGTTTCTAATTCACACAGCCAGTATATTAAATGGTAAGGCATCTTTTGAGACTAGTTTGAACGTTCTAACTCAAAGTCAGATTTTTGCCTTTTCTGCATAGGCTTTGAGATTTCATACACTTAGAACTACACTAGGGGTTTCTAATTCACACAGGCCGTATGTTAAATGGTAAAGCATCTTTTGAGACTAGTTTGAACGTTCTAACTCAAAGTCAGGTTTTTGACTTTTCTGCATAGGCTTTGAGATTTCATACACTTAGAACTACACTAGGGGTTTCTAATTCACACAGCCAGTATGTTAAATGGTAAGGCATCTTTTGAGACTAGTTTGAACGTTCTAACTCAAAGTCAGATTTTTGACTTTTCTGCATAGGCTTTGAGATTTCATACACTTAGAACTACACTAGGGGTTTCTAATTCACACAGGCAGTATGTTAAATGGTAAGGCATCTTTTGAGACTAGTTTGAACGTTCTAACTCAAAGTCAGATTTTTGCCTTTTCTGCATAGGCTTTGAGATTTCATACACTTAGAACTACACTAGGGGTTTCTAATTCACACAGCCAGTATGTTAAATGGTAAGGCATCTTTTGAGACTAGTTTGAACGTTCTAACTCAAAGTCAGATTTTTGCCTTTTCTGCATAGGCTTTGAGATTTCATACACTTAGAACTACACTAGGGGTTTCTAATTCACACAGACAGTATGTTAAATGGTAAGGCATCTTTTGAGACTAGTTTGAACGTTCTAACTCAAAGTCAGATTTTTGACTTTTCTGCATAGGCTTTGAGATTTCATACACTTAGAACTACACTAGGGGTTTCTAATTCACACAGCCAGTATGTTAAATGGTAAGGCATCTTTTGAGACTAGTTTGAACGTTCTAACTCAAAGTCAGATTTTTGCCTTTTCTGCATAGGCTTTGAGATTTCATACACTTAGAACTACACTAGGGGTTTCTAATTCACACAGCCAGTATGTTAAATGGTAAGGCATCTTTTGAGACTAGTTTGAACGTTCTAACTCAAAGTCAGATTTTTGCCTTTTCTGCATAGGCTTTGAGATTTCATACACTTAGAACTACACTAGGGGTTTCTAATTCACACAGCCAGTATGTTAAATGGTAAGGCATCTTTTGAGACTAGTTTGAACGTTCTAACTCAAAGTCAGATTTTTGACTTTTCTGCATAGGCTTTGAGATTTCATACACTTAGAACTACACTAGGGGTTTCTAATTCACACAGGCAGTATGTTAAATGGTAAGGCATCTTTTGAGACTAGTTTGAACGTTCTAACTCAAAGTCAGATTTTTGCCTTTTCTGCATAGGCTTTGAGATTTCATACACTTAGAACTACACTAGGGGTTTCTAATTCACACAGCCAGTATGTTAAATGGTAAGGCATCTTTTGAGACTAGTTTGAACGTTCTAACTCAAAGTCAGATTTTTGCCTTTTCTGCATAGGCTTTGAGATTTCATACACTTAGAACTACACTAGGGGTTTCTAATTCACACAGCCAGTATGTTAAATGGTAAGGCATCTTTTGAGACTAGTTTGAACGTTCTAACTCAAAGTCAGATTTTTGTCTTTTCTGCATAGGCTTTGAGATTTCATACACTTAGAACTACACTAGGGGTTTCTAATTCACACAGCCAGTATGTTAAATGGTAAGGCATCTTTTGAGACTAGTTTGAACGTTCTAACTCAAAGTCAGATTTTTGCCTTTTCTGCATAGGCTTTGAGATTTCATACACTTAGAACTACACTAGGGGTTTCTAATTCACACAGCCAGTATGTTAAATGGTAAGGCATCTTTTGAGACTAGTTTGAACGTTCTAACTCAAAGTCAGATTTTTGCCTTTCTGCATAGGCTTTGAGATTTCATACACTTAGAACTACACTAGGGGTTTCTAATTCACACAGGCAGTATGTTAAATGGTAAGGCATCTTTTGAGACTAGTTTGAACGTTCTAACTCAAAGTCAGATTTTTGCCTTTTCTGCATAGGCTTTGAGATTTCATACACTTAGAACTACACTAGGGGTTTCTAATTCACACAGCCAGTATGTTAAATGGTAAGGCATCTTTTGAGACTAGTTTGAACGTTCTAACTCAAAGTCAGATTTTTGACTTTTCTGCATAGGCTTTGAGATTTCATACACTTAGAACTACACTAGGGGTTTCTAATTCACACAGGCAGTATGTTAAATGGTAAGGCATCTTTTGAGACTAGTTTGAACGTTCTAACTCAAAGTCAGATTTTTTGCCTTTTCTGCATAGGCTTTGAGATTTCATACACTTAGAACTACACTAGGGGTTTCTAATTCACACAGCCAGTATGTTAAATGGTAAGGCATATTTTGAGACTAGTTTGAACGTTCTAACTCAAAGTCAGATTTTTTTTTTAAACTTTTATTTTCATTTTGCAAACAACACACCAAAGGAGACAAAACAAGTATACAATAAGGAAAAGCAAACCCAATTACCCCCCACCCATATGCTTCTTCTCTAAGCTGATAAGTATCATCATATAAGCGCTTACAAACAACAGTAATTGTACATCAAAACAAACAGAAATAGTATCTGCGATACAGAATGATCATGTGACAGAGATTTACACAGATTTAAACAGTCAGATGAGAGCATTTAGCAGTTTGAACATAGTCGTTGAGCATCTTCCATTTAGACAAGTGGTGGGGGGTCTGAGCGGAAGAAGCTAACATACGAGGTATTTGCTCATATTTACTGTAGAGACAGACATGATTCCACCATTCATTGGGGCTCAGATGGGAGCTATTTTTCCAGTATTTCATAATTAGGGAAATAGCTATGCCCAGCATAAAGTCTAAAAGGAAGTAAGCCGATTTGGGAAGAGAGGGGATCCCCGCAGCTGAGCGGAGTCCCACTATCTTCCAAGAGAGGGGCTCTTGAAAGTGCAAAATAGATTGAATACGACCCCAGACCCGACTCCAGTAATACTGTAATGCGGGGCATTCATACATAACATGAGTTAGTGAACAATGGCCGCATGGCATGTCCAGCATCTATTGCTCTGGGTGGCGTTCCATTTGGCTAACCTGTCAGGAGTATAGAAACATCGGTGGGCTAGAAAGAAAAGTGTCTGAGTGAGTGAGGCGGATCGAGAGACCCGTGTCACCTTGCTCCAGACTAGGCTGCATTGCTCCGGGGTCAAAGTTACATGCATTTCCCGCTCCCAGGATTTCTGTGCTGTAGGAGTGCCTCTATTTACAGCATTACATAAAGTTTTGTAAAAGTTAGATGCCACACCCGATAAGCTCCCGATAGATCGGATAATCTCCGACAATCCTTGGGTATGGGTTTCCGATGGCGGGAGCACCTTAGCACTCCGAAGACAATGCTGAAGTTGCACCAACTGAAAGTAGTGTTTCGCTGGGAGACCAAATTCAATTTGTAATTCGCTAAAAGTTTTCCAGCGACCATCATAGAACAGCTGGTTAGGGATCCAAATGCCCCTAGTGTACCAGGGGCTCCACGCCATCGGTTTATTTTGTATTTGAAATCGAGCATTGTGCCAAAGCGGGAGTCTATCTAGCGGACAAAGTCGGGAGTCTAGAGATTGCTCAAGGGTATTAAAGGCACCTAAAGTGTCTAAGAGCATTGGTGGATAGTGGGAGTCTGATGGGAGAGTCATACCAGGGAGATAAGTAAGAGGAATTGGTTTGCAAAGGTCCTCCTCTATATCTAGCCACACTGGTCTGCTCGGTGTTGGGTCTTCCAGCCAACGAGCGCCTTGTTTGAGAAGAAAAGAATGGTGGTATTTCAGGAAATCAGGGAATCTGACACCACCATTTTCTTTATCTGCTTGTAACTTATGTTTCGCTATCCTAGGTGTCTTGTTTTGCCATAAGTATCTAGTCAGAAGACCCTCTAAATCTTTATATGTACGTCGAGGTAGGAGACATGGCAGCATTTCTAAAATGTAGTTCACTTTGGGAACAATCATCATTTTAATGGTTTCTAGGCGGCCCCACCAAGTAAGTGTTAAAGGAGTCTAGCGTTGAGTAAGCGCCCGGACCTTAGAGGTTAAGTCTTTGGCATTAAAGGTGATGGTGTCTTCCAAAGGAGAGCAGTAGTGCACCCCAAGGTATTTGACCATGCGAGGTTGCCATAAAAAGGGAAAGGATTGCATATCTGCCTGATGGATCAGAGGATTTAATGGAAAGGCTACCGATTTGGTCCAATTTATCTTATAGCCCGAGAGTTGTGAATATTTACCAATTTGCTCTAGGACAGCCGGCACTGAGTCTAGGGAGACAAAGAGCATAAGGTCATCAGCATATGCTGAAATTTTGATTTCCCTATGAGAGAAGGGGACTCCATGAATATCCTTGGATTGCCGGATTAGTAAAGCTAAGGGTTCGAGTGCGAGATCGAAAAGAAGTGGAGACAGTGGGCATCCCTGGCGAGTACCGCGTTGCAGGGGAAATGGCTGAGACTTTAAAGCATTAGCACAGATACTAGCTGTAGGCTGTGCATACATGATTTGGAGACAATGGAGAAAGCCTTCTCCGAATCCGTAACCAGCGGAGAGTTGCAAACAAAAAGGGCCATTCTAAGCGGTCGAAGGCCTTCTCAGCATCAAGTGAGAGGCCAACCAATGGTCGATCAAGATTAACTGCGGCAGTCAGTACATGACATAGAGTCCTAGCATTATCAGCAGTGATCTACCGGGAATGAAACCGCATTGATCTGGGTGTATTAAAGTAGACATCTTGTCAGAGAGCCGGGTGGAGAGAATGGTGGCAAATATTTTATAGTCTGCGTTTAGTAGGGAAATTGGACGATAATTAACTGTTAGTTGCGGATCTCTCCCCTCTTTCTCAAAAACTACTACATTTGCCATTGAGAAGGATCCAGAAGGAGATCCCTCCCTCGGCCAGAGCAGAAAAATAAAGTTTCAAAAACTGGAGCTAAGTCAGCGTTAAAAGTTTTGTAGAATTCAGCTGGGAGACCGTCCGGGCCTGCGGCTCGACCTGTGGCACATCTCTTGAGTGCAGATTGAATTTCTGATAAAGTGAATGGTTTGTCCATAGCCTCTCTATCTTCGTCAGATAGGGTCGGCCGTTGTACCCCTGATAGTAATCGTTCAAATGCTTCTGGCTCGAAGTCACATTCAGATTGATAAAGCCGAGTATAAAAATCACGAAAGAGTTCTAATATTTCTGTATCTTTGGTGACCCAGCTCCCCCCCGACGGATTGCGGAGAGTGGTAACACGCTTGGCTTCTTTTTGACCTTTCAGGGCATTGGCTAACAATTTGCCCGCACGGGTATTTTCCCGATAGTACATCCCTTGTTGTGATTCAATATTTTTAGCAGCAGCGGTATATAAAAGCTGATTGTATTGAAACGAAGGCGTTGTAAGCGAAAGTAAAATACATGGGTCTGTACGGGACGTGAGGAGGACGCTCTCCAGCTTGTATCTGTTGTTCTAGAATCAGTAAATGTTGCTTTCTTTGTTTCCCCTGTCGAATTTGATAGCTAGTTATAGTTGCACGGATAGACGCCTTGAAACCCTCCCACCAAGCCCAGCTCGCAGTGTCATGGGGTGAATTAAAATGAAAGTAGTCTTGGATAGCGGCCTTTATGTCAACCTGAAAATCTTTTTGGTCTAGTAGGGATCTATCAAAAAACCAAGCACGGGGATGTTCACCTTGCGTAGTGACATGTAATGAGAAAGATATGGTAGCATGATCTGAAATATGGAGAGGATGAGTCCTAGCCGTGTCCACTTGGGATATCAGTGCTTTGGAGATAAGAAAAAAATCTATTCTAGATTGTGAGTGATGGGGGGCTGAGAAAAAGGTGAACTCTAAGTCGGAGGGGTGAAGCAGCCTCCATATATCTACTAAAGCAAGATCTTTCATCAGAGCTGTAAGGGTATCAAGACTCTTGGGTGGACCACTCGTTTCTAGGTCGGCAGTCTATCAAAGGATCAAGTACTTGGTTGAAATCGCCGCCAAGTATTAATGGAGTATTGGCAGAGGCCCTGTGCCAACTGCGCAATACTTGCATAGTAAGCAGGGTTATCCACATTCGGAGCATAAATACAAATACACGTGAATTCACTATCTCCAACCTTAAAGGTGTGCACGGGCCCATCTACCCTCCTTATCAGAGCTAGTATCCATTACAGTAGCTTGCAAAGACTTCTTAACCAAGATGGCTACCCCACACCGTTTGGAAACGGTGGGAGAGTAGGCAGCCACCATGTAAGGCTTAGCATTAAGTTTCAGTTGTTTCAGCGGAGTTTAAATGCGTTTCCTGAAGAAACACTAAATCAGCATGCTCATGATTAAGATAGCTAAGGATTTTCTTTCTTTTGATTGGACTAGTGATGCTTGTTACGTTCAGTGATAAGATCTTACATAAGGCCATTCAGCAAGGGTTAAAATTCTGAGAAAGAACATGATAACGCACATAAGTTCACAATGTCCCTCATATTAACTGTATATTGGCTGTACACATGACATGATAGAAAATAAGCTAATGAAAAACAATGAAGCGCCCCATATAAAAAAATCAGCACCGAAGTGCGTTAGAGAAGAAGCAGAACCCCAGAAATTACTGGCGACCATATGTCTGCGGGGAGAAAACCCCAGAGAAGGCCTAAATTGAAACATATAACCTGTATAGCTGTGCGTGTTCCGAATCCAACCGAGGTGCACATCAATGGAGGGATAGGAGACCAAGAAAGTGTATATATAGAAAGAAAGAAAGTCCAGGCAGTCTCTGTTTCCAGGCTGTGATCACCGCGTCGGGCCATTCAAAATGGAGGGCAGATCCGGCGAATTACAGATCCAAGTTGTTGGATTAGCGCATCTGGTCTGCTTCTTTGGAATCTAAAAATGTTGCTAGTAGATCAGGATCTTCGAAGGTTCTAGTTTGGTTATGGAGAGTCACTCTGAGCTTCGCTGGATACAATAGGCCAAAGCGAGCCTGTAGCTGTTGAAGTCTAGGGCGAAAAGCAAGAAGTCTCTTCCGACTGTCAACTGTGGGCTTGCCAAGTCAGGGAAGAAGGAGACTTTATGACTTTCAAACTCCAGATGATTGATTCCGCCCGGGCATCATTAGAATTTGCTCAACTTGCTGATATCTCAGTAATCGAAAGATGATAGGCCGGGGGGTCGTCCGATTGAGCGCCATGTTGGTAGGAACATGATGTGCTCGGTCAATTTCCAGGATCTCTGTGAAAAGTGATCTTCAGCAAGGAGGGAAGAGTTTTGACCAGGAATTCTCTTATATCTCCTGCTTCCGCCCCCTCCGGTACTCCAATGAGCCTTACATTGTTGCGACGGGCTCGATTATTGCTATCTTCTAACTCTTTTTGAAGATTCTGTATCTGACGCTCAGCCTTGTCCAGTTTCACCAAGCGCACCGCGTGCGAGTCGAGGACCCCCGCCCATGTTGTCCTGCCGTAGTGAAAGACCTTCAAAGCCTGTCCTGAAGCATACCGAACTCTTCTCGCATGGCTCGGAGCGCTTTTCTCCGTTGGACTGTACCAGTTCCTTCACACCGCGTATTTCCTCCAAGATCTCCTGTTGCATTTCGGGGTTTTCCCGAAGTGGAACCATCTTTTGTGGGGAAGACAACTCTGTTTTGGAGCGTTTTCCGTGTGAAGAAGAGGGAGACCCGAAGTCTAAGCGCGCTGGTTTGTGGGCCGCCACCCCCCCGAGGCACCCCGGTAAGTTCGGAGCAAAATATTAGTTTATGTAGGTATTAAGTCAGGATTCTGAGTAGGCCTCTCGGGAGCTTCAGCGCGAAGCGTCTAACCCGCTGGACATCAGGCTCCGCCCCCCCTCAAAGTCAGATTTTTGACTTTTCTGCATAGGCTTTGATATTTCATACACTTAGAACTACACTAGGGGTTTCTAATTCACACTGACAGTATGCTAAATGGTAAGGCATCTTTTGAGACTAGTTTGAACGTTCTAACTCAAAGTCAGATTTTTGACTTTTCTGCATAGGCTTTGATATTTCATACACTTAGAACTACACTAGGGGTTTCTAATTCACACAAACACTATATTAAATGGTAAGGCATCTTTTGAGGCTAGTTTGAACGTTCTAACTCAAAGTCAGATTTTTGCCTTTTCTGCATAGGCTTTGAGATTTCATACACTTAGAACTACACTAGGGGTTTCTAATTCACACAGCCAGTATGGTAAATGGTAAGGCATCTTTTGAGACTAGTTTGAAGTTCTAACTCAAAGTCAGATTTTTGCCTTTTCTGCATAGGCTTTTGAGATTTCATACACTTAGAAATACACTAGGGGTTTCTAATTCACACAGCCAGTATGTTAAATGGTAAGGCACCTTTTGAGACTAGTTTGAACGTTCCAACTCAAAGTCAGATTTTTGACTTTTCTGCATAGGCTTTGAGATTTCATACACTTAGAACTACACTAGGGGTTTCTAATTCACACAGCCAGTATGGTAAATGGTAAGGCATCTTTTTAGACTAGTTTGAACGTTCTAACTCAAAGTCAGATTTTTGACTTTTCTGCATAGGCTTTGATATTTCATACACTTAGAACTACACTAGGGGTTTCTAATTCACACAAACACTATATTAAATGGTAAGGCATCTTTAGAGGCTAGTTTGAACGTTCTAACTCAAAGTCAGATTTTTTACTTTTCTGCATAGGCTTTGAGATTTCATACACTTAGAACTACACTAGGGGTTTCTAATTCACACAGGCCGTATGTTAAATGTTAAGGCATCTTTTGAGACTAGTTTGAACGTTCTAACTCAAAGTCAGATTTTTGACTTTCTGCATAGGCTTTGAGATTTCATACACTTAGAACTACACTAGGGGTTTCTAATTCACACAGGCAGTATGTTAAATGGTAAGGCATCTTTTGAGACTAGTTTGAACGTTCTCACTCAAAGTCAGATTTTTGACTTTTCTGCATAGGCTTTGAGATTTATTACACTTAG